>JAJJMC010011374.1:2333208-2395519 GCA_023531435.1 Papaver californicum | reverse complement strand
CCCTCTTTCCATTACCGTCAGATGTACATCATCACCCTCTCTTGACCCTAGGTCTGGTCCCATCGTTGTACTTCTCTTTTCTTACTTCCTGCCAGCCTAACCCTTTAATCATGTCTCTCTCGTAACCTTTTCTTTACTTTTAATTCACACTCACGTGTGTTGGCAGTTGTTAAAATAAAGTACACCTCCTTATTTCTCTCTTAGCCAATCCTCTCTGCCACAGCTTCTTTTCTTTGTACGGTACGCCTACACCCAACTTCTTCCTCCACTTAGCCAACACCCTAACAGAAACCTAGCCTTCTTTCTTTTTTTTTTTTTTTGTCTGACCGTGTACACCAACAGCCTAGCCAAAACCCAATGTCTCCTGTTTTCGGTTTCTATGCCTAGCCTAGTAGAAACTAGCCTTTCTTCACATCTCCTCTTAGCTATCCATCTTGTCCCCCACTAGCCACACTACTTAGCCATCTCTCTTAACCTACACCGACCTAACCAACAGCCTAGGCTTAATTTCACTCACATCTGCCTTGACAGTAGCCACCTGCTCACGTCCTTTTCTTCCTCAATAGTCAACATCCTAGGCACTAATCCAAAACACGAATTTTAGCCCACTGTCAACAAAAGAGTACAACTGCACCAACTCTCTACATAATTTCCACTCTCTCTTCTAACCTCCCTTCATAGCCTCTAGTTTGACTAAAAAAAAAACCTGACGCAGCCAACACCTATTCTTCTTAGCTACTCATGTTGCATTCACGTGTGATGTACTACACCTACTTCCTAGCCAACTCCCTTCACGAGCACAACGCCTGCAGTCACTGAACGCTTTCTGCACCTGCATCTGACTTCTCTGTTCCACAGTTAGCAAAGCAAACAAATACATGAATTTCATAGCAATTTAGACAACGTAGCCAGATTTGTTTGTAACTTCAGTTTTTGTGTATACCACCTAATTAAACAATAAAATTACATTATTATTATAAATTCAAGTACTAGAAAATATAAATAAAGCAGTAAAAATGTATCAATTAAGTGCTTATCAAATACCCCCAAACCTATATTTTGCTAGTCCTCGAGCAAAACTAATCTAAAATAAAAAATAAAAATCCTAACTCACTTTCGCAGGAATCGCGACTACATTTAGCATATATAATAAGCCTTTAAACCCCTAATTGGCCTTAGCGGACGAGTTTTGTCTCGTGAGGGTTTACAAGAGGTATACCCATAAAACCTTACTCCAAATTCTAGCTACCTGTGAACGATTAAGGATAGACACTAAACAAGCTATTTAGTTGGCATACTAAATTCTGCAACTATAAAAATCATTACCCTGTATGAATCCAATTACTGTACACGAGTTTGCACTCAGCGTACTAAAATTCATATAAAAATACAAACTCTACTCAAATAATCATTGAACATTCATGTTGATCGAAATCATCAAATTCAAACACAGCGATAGATTAGAAGATGAAAATAGAAGTAATGAATGATGCATATGTTGACTAAGGTGAATGGTGTTTCCCATATCTGTCTGAAAGTCAGTGCCAGGATGAATCCTATTTTTATTATTATTATTTATATACATTTTTTTTTGTGACTACATGATTAGATCTTTTGAATCTAAGGGCATGTTCCTTTTCAGCAGATTACATGATAGTTCCCATGGATCCTGCATTCCACGCTTGCTTAGGCGACGGAGACAGGGAAAACACATACATATTGCTACCAAAGTGTGAATTTTTCATTCATTTTTTTTTCGCCATTTTTTTTTCATGGAATTAAACAAATGGGCTTGAACTCAACAATCTATTTCATCCTGGCGGCGATAACAATTTGATATTGGGCCCCACCAAATCACTTAGAGAAACATAAAATTGCAAAAATAAAAATAGAAAGTGATATGATTATGATGATTCCGAGATATGCTTGTTCAATGATTATCATGTTATTTCTAACACCTAAGTGCATTCAGAGATGAATAGACCATTTAGCTGGGCACACCAATTCCTATAGATAAGAGCTATGTTTCCATCTACCTAGAATGGTTAGTGTCATCCTGAATCATTCACATGTTTCTAAAATTCGGATTTTTTTTGGCATCAATTTTCGGAAACTCTACCCCCAAACCTAAATTTAACATTGTCCTCAATGTTTCAAACCGTGCAACCCTGAATGGCATGCAATAAATATAAATAAGAGAAACAAATGTAAATTAAAGAGAAGGAATTGGAACGTCTCACCTAATTGACGCAAGAAAAATAGAATTCTCTGTCACACACATCAAACAATAGTAATAACAAAGAACACTAAAAATAAAAATAAATAAAAATCCTAAAAGAAAATAAAAACAAGAAACTAAAAATCTACCTACTAGATATGTATAGATAGAATCCCCATACACTAATAACCTGAAAATTTGGGGATCAACCCAAAATACAATATATGCAAATGAAGACAAGGAAGAAATATGCTTCAACAACTGCATCTTCAACCAAATCAACACCTATTGGAGTGTCGAAAAAGAAGACGTCTTCCGGCACTGCAGCACCCTCTTCTTCTTCTGCTGCTGTTGGTGCTTCCAAAAAGAAGACGTCAACCACTTCAGCATCCTCTTCTTCTTCACTTGCCCCTGCTGCTAAAAGGAATGTAACTGGTACTGCACCATCCACCTCTTCTGCATCTGCTCCTGCTTTTCATCAGATTTACAATGACACAGTTAACATTAGGAACCAAAACAATGTTATTGAACCGGATCAGAAAAGGCAAAGAAAGCCAAACTCAAAGTATATGTAATCTTATGTTTTCTTATAACTTTTGGTCCTATAAGACTTCCTAAGATAATTTATGTTTGTGTTATTTCCTGTTTTTGTTTGTTTTTATGTAAGAATTACTAAGTATATGTAATCTTATGTTTATTAACTTTTCATGTTTCTGTTTTTGGGGCATTTTTATTACCTTTTTCTGCTTGGGGCATTTTTGTTACCTTAATCTGTTTGGGGCATTTTTCCAAGATGATAATCTTTTTAGGGCATTTCTCCAAGATGAAGTATGGGGTATTTAAGTCATATTTCGCACATGCAAACTCGCACGCTCAAAGTTAACGGAAAAATTAACGGAATACACATTTTTATTAATCCCGCCGTCCCGTGGCATTTTTAATTTATAACCCCCAAATTAGGACATTTCTGTGATTATCCCTTAAAATAAACAAATAAAGTTCATGCAAAAAATAAACAACATCAGTAATTCAATGGTTTCCATTTGACAAATTATCGGAGGCCAGCACAAGCTTAAGAAAATATTTATCTACACAGAACTCATATTTCTTCTATGGAAAATTTATATAAAAAGATATTGAGGGAGTGAGTACTTACTGAAGGTTTGAGCTAGAAGGAGTGTTTCTATCCGCCTTTCCCTGTTCGTTGAGATCCTGTAAAAGCAATTTAAAATGAAGTGAAGTTAAAAATAGAAAAAAATATCTAGAATTTTTATTTTATTTTTTTAAAGCATAAAATAGCTAGGGGTGTTTGGATTTACCGTTTATTTTATTTCCTTTTTCCCCTTCAAATGGTGTTTTAAGTCACCTTGTCTCCAAAACAAACTTTTCAAATTTAAAAGAAGATTCAAGCCCCCGAGGATGAAACTCAACTGGCTTCGTATTCTGATCATTTACTCTTATGAATCACTTTTTCATCGTTTAACTAACTTAACTCAGTTATATGACTACATGAAGAATCATTAATAGCATTTGCTACAACAAATTCACCTATAAAGCAAGCAATGATTGTGTCTTTAGTGTTGAGAAATAAAAGAAGAGCGACACGTGTAAGGCAATTAAGAAGGAAGCAATGAGATTAAGAAGAATGAGAAGCACACAATCAAAATCGTATTGAAAGATCGAAACGGGACAGATGTGAAAGACTGAGCAAATCTCTGCATGATCGACAGCTAGGATCGGGAAAGTAACATCACACTGATCGAAGCAGATAGCATTAAATGCATATAGAGCGGGAAAGTAAGAATAATGATGAACATAGAGCGGGAAAGTAAGAATAATGATGAACATGAAGCGGGAAAGTAAGGCAATAATTACTTTTATCATACGAATGACACGTATGATCGGGACAAAGCTGATCCTCAAGGAACGAAGAGCACGTGTAAACCATACAAGGTAGCGCACCAAAAAGAAAGCATGACCTGTCAATCTTATAAACATCCCGATCCTAATATAATAAGGAGAACGATAGAGGGTATCGGGAAAAGAGGGACCCACTAATAAATCTATAAATAGAAGAGAGCATTCAACGAGGAGGGGGTCGGAAAATGAAGGATAGAAAAGGCTAAGGAAGATTTATCAAAGCAGAAGGAGAAAGGTTATTAGGTATGTACTGTGGATGATTAGATCGAAAAGATAGGACATTCATGATTCATTTTCTTGCTTTTAAAAGATGATGGATTTGTAACTGTAGTTTTGATCAGATTTATGATCTGTAAATGGTTGAATTGTTAAAATGTCTATCAAATCATTGTTCTTAAAATGATTCTGTGTATTTGTCATTAGTTAAAATCTTATGTTTATTGTATTATCCTTAAATTATTGGTTGTTTATGTCAATGGGAATATTGACATAAACAATTAGTAAATGTTACCGAAACGTACGACGTTGGTGAAGTTTTTGGGTGTCGCCACCGCTGCATCGGCTGTTGTTGCCGCCATCATCCATATCATCATCGGTGGTGGTACTGTTGCCATCGTACTAATCCATAGCATCATTTGTAGAGGTACTGTCACCATCGTATTAATTCATAGCGTCATCGGTGGTGGTACTGCCGCAATCATATTAGAAAGAAAAATGTTGAAAAATTAATGAATAATAATTTTTAGTTGTTGATAATTTTAAATAAAACCATCATATATAATATTTTGGGGTATTTCATGAATTTATAGATAATATTATCCATACCATGATGCAAAAACTTAAAAAAAATGTTTTTAGGTTAAAAAAACCAAAAAATATGTTTTTTTTTGTGAAGCATGAAAAGTATATTAAGAAAACAATACTAGAAGCAAAAATATATTTTTTAATAAAAAAAATAAAATTGGTCATATGTTATATTGGTTTTTTCTTTATCCTTATTCCGCAACACTAATAATATTTTCATACCATAAATACTTTATAATTAAGAAGAGATTAGTTTATATAATTTATTTGGTTTTTTTGGGTTTATTTTTGATAAATTTTTATTTTTTACCAAGATAAAAAAATAACAATATATAATTCATATGTTCATGATATAATATATTATAAAAAAAGAAGATAAAGGCTAGCTAATGCATCATTCTTTATTTCTTTTATTATATATTTGTATTCTAGTTGAAGAGCATATATTTATGTAAGGTGGTAAAATATTAAAATGCGTTTATAATCATATATTATTATTTTGAAATTTGTTTATAATTCTTTGTCTTCTTATTTTCTCTTTTTATAATGTTTTATCATCAAACTTCTTGTATTTAACTTATTACTTTACAATGTTGAATATCTTATAAATTTTATTTATGAAGATGGATACGGATGATTTTAGATGATTTCAACTTTGAGTATGATACGAATGTTTTTACATCACATAAGGAAAATCCAGGCGATATCCTTAGCCTCAATTCAGTTTCACGATCGTTGCGCCTATTTTGCGATTAAAAATTATACGTACAACAAGAAACACTATGTTAATTGAAACAAACATGATTGGGCCTATAAACAAAGTTGTTGCTTACAATGCTGATAACAAATAAAACACAAAGCAAAGATATCAAATATATTAGCAAAGTATTTGGTGAATATATAGATGCAGTTATGCAATTGAATTGGTGTAAAAGAAGCGGTGAAACTGAAGTAGATGCGGTAAAAGTAATTTCAAATTTATGAATTTAAAATTAAACTTGTTAAATTGTTTCATTATTTGTATTTAATTATTTTCCTGAATTCATGAATGAAAATCTAGAAAAGAATGGCAAAGATCGCACAAAAATGGTTTCCAGTTCAAAAGTTATTTCACTATTTCGAGAGAGCTAAATACATTTAGCTCATACCTATAAAAGGGCAATCAAGTATCCATATTCTCCCATTGCACAAGCATTTCAAAATTTCACACCATATTCTTTACCTGAAACCACTTTCCAACTGACGGAAACTGAAAAATCAGAATCCATCGAATTCAAATCTCTAACACTACCAAAAAACTAAGAGGCGGTGGAAAGAAAGCCGCAAAATTAGCGAGAAAACTAGCCAAAGACAGTTTGTCTTTATCATCTGAGTTTAACAAGGTCGAGTACATGGAGCATGAGCGTCTGGCAGAACAACCAAGATCATCATAGTTTGGTTTAGTTGTAAGACAACTTCGGAAAAGTCGTTTTTCACGTGACAAACATTACCATGATTATAACAAGAATAAAATTCTTTCCATGAACACTTCAAATATGAATGAGCAACAACTAACATTACGGTAAAGGAAATTTATTATGGTAAAACAACAATTAGATGAACAACCAATACCACAACCTGTACCTTGTGAAGACGATGATGCCTTTGAAGATGATAAAAAAGATGTCTACAACATTAGTCAGTTATGCTTAAATGCAATAGTTAGTTTAGTTTCAGCTAAATGTAACAATAGTTATGCTTAAATGAAGTATTTTGTTTGAATTAAATGTGATAGTTATGTAAAACTTAAATGTATTAACTTATCCCAAAATGTAAATAGTCACTAGTTTCATTAAAAATTCACTAAAATTACACAAACTAATTAGAATAGTTACAACAAAACGACATTTAAAATGTTAAAATCAAAGTAAACTTCAATTGCTTGCGCGTGAAGCATCATGTCTAGCTCTTTTTTGAGACAAAGATGCATAATCAAGTCCTCTCTAAGCTGTTGATAGAGATTCTGGTTTTGAATCCTATCAGTGGCAAGTCTATATTCTCTTGCAAGATGACCATGAGACACTTCAAGATCAGGGTTCAAATCTTCTTCTGGATAACTAGTCCATAGGTAGGATCACGACAGATTTCCTTGATGACCATATTATGCAACTGAGCATAATTTTGTTTATTTGTTGAAGATCATAAAAAAACGTGGCCTACAAATGATTGGGAACTTCCTTTTCAAGATTCTAAATGCGCATTTAATATCATTCCTCAAAATCATTTGTTGCGTGTTACAAAACTTCATATTCTATGAATGGACCCGGCCGTTTTGACTGTAGTCTTGAAATAAATTAGACCATTGTGGATATATACCTTCTGTCAGATAATACCGTTGAGTGTAGTTATTACCGCTGATGGTGAAATTGTAATTAGGCGTGATTTCACACTTTAGATCTTCAAGAAATGGTGATTTATGCAAAACATTGATGTCATTTTGTGAACAAGGGAGTCCAAAAAAAGCATGCCAAATCCATCAACCGTAAGTAGATGAAGCTTCCAAAATTACATTTGGTTTTGCGTAATGACCTTTTATACTGACTTGCTCATTCAACAAGGTACTATTGCCACACCCAATGCATACAATCAAGATTATCTCGCATTCCTGAAAAGCTTTTTTTTCTTCCGTGTTTTCGGAAAGAATTCTATCAATATCAATTTGAGTAGGGTTTCATATCCAATATAGACAAAAATGGTTGACTACTGTCTCACAAAACATTGCGAGATATTTAAGTGCAGTTGTTTTGCCTATACGAATATACTCATTAGTGGATTTCGTTGGTACCTGTAATAACCTGACCCTTCACCGATATTGTCACCACTTAGCCACTACGGTCATCCAACAGTGTGGGGTTTTTAATAGGTACATCTCCGGTCATCCATCAACATTTTCCTAGAAGGTCGCTCATCCATGGATTACTCCCGCCGAGCACGCTTAACTGCAGAGCTTTTTGCCAGTTATGCTAAAAAGTCTCCGGTGTTAGTAAAGGTCAAACCATTACTTATATTCCATCCGGAAAACCCTACCTACTGAATCGGGTATTACATACCCCACAACATAATAATCGTAAAAGTTCAGTGATCTTTTGTTCAGGACTAAATCCTCTTACATGTCGTGCATCATACTGATAATTAAATAAAGGTTGTACCTGACAGAGCTCAACAATAATCCTTTGAAGCAAATTCTATCCCATGCGGAGTCGACGCTGAAAGTCTTCATCCGAATACTCAAATCCATCAACAAAATAATCATATATCAGCTTCTCATGGTAAAAAAGTCGGTCTCGCCATGTCCATTTCCTCGTGAAAACTTCATCAAGCTATAAAGGCCTATTCATTAATATAATTGCAACACAGTGTTTTAGTGCCTTTTAGCCTCAGTCGAGTATTAATTTAATTGTCTCAGAATCTCCATATAATTTTCTTTCTCTTCCTCATATAATTCCTTATCCATTTCCATATCTCTTAAGAAGAACCAATATCAGGGTTCATGGTGGAAAAAACAAATTAAGTGAAATTAAGAGAAAATTGATTTGTAATACAGATTAAGTAAAAGTGTAATTAAGAGAATATAATGGTATGAAGTTTTATATTGAAGGGAGAAAGTAGTCGTAGGCGACAAACAAGTGGTCTCGTGGATTTATTCTTATCTCGTGATAAATGTTGTGATGTTGAATGCATTTTCCCATAGTGGCTAACCGAGTTTGCCCATCCACCTAGCTAATCTCCATTCATATTCAAGCCTCATCCTATAAGCTCAAATTTGCTCCGAGGAGCAAATCTACACCCCTTTTTCGTTCTTATTTTAAACCTTAGCTTAGTTTTTAAGATTATTTTACTTTCTACCTTTTTCTAGTACTAGCTAAAGTTTTAGGGTTTGCTTTCGTTTTATTTCTCGCTGTTTTACAACTTGTTACAGCCGTTTAATTGCTCCATCATATGTTTTTACTCCTTAGACCTTTAAGGTGTTCATTTATAAATTTTGGTCCGAATATGGTGGTTAAAGAAAATCGACTATTGCCAAAAAACTTTTCCTCTTCAAAACGATCAAGAACAAGGGTTTCCGTTAACGATGTCGTCAGAAGCTTGGGAAAATTACTCATTTTCATGGGAGCATATCTTCAAGAAGAAGAATTTTATCAAAATGGTCGGATACTTTTCTAATAAAAACTTTACTTATCTTTCTTTCGGATACACAAAAATAGTACCAGTGTTCCATTTTTTCTCTTATCGGATTGTTGGTTGATACCTTTTGTTGTATTTTAGTTATAAAAATATTTTTTATCCCATTTGTAGTCAACAACCAAATTATTATAAATGAATAAAAATTTGTATTGTTTAACAAATATAAAAAAAAGAGACTCAAACTAATCAAAGTATCTCTTTTCATGGGACAGAGGGATTGTATATTATGATAAGGGCATCCCATTCTCTTTTAAATGATGGTTTAAAGACATTTGTCAAGTAGAAACAATTTTCTCCCCCTTTTTCAAACCACCAATTTCATTTTCTCCTCATTTTCATCTAAACCAAAAATAACATTTTCTCTTGAAATTGAAATCAACAAGATTTAAAGATAAATGAGATTGCTTCTTAAAAGATCTTAACTATTTAGTATCTAACAATGGTGATACACGATTCTTCGTATGTGTTGGGGCTATGGTAAAGCATTCCTTTGAAGTAACTAATAATGGCGATATATCATTCTTAAAAGGGTATAGTTGTTGTTGTCTTCTCAATCCCCCACACCATTTCCATTCCTCTTCAGAAGAATCAATATCAGGATTGATGGTGGAAAAACAGATTAAGTGAATTTAGGAGAAAAATGATTAGTAAAATAAATTAAGTAAAAGTTTTATCAAGAGAAGAAAATGGTATGAAGCTTTATATTGAAGGGAGAAAGTAGTCATAGGAGACAAACAATTGGTCTCATGATTTATTTTTGTCTCACGATAAACGTTATGATGTTGAATGCATTTTCGCATAGTGGCTAACCGAGTTTGCCCATCCACCTAGCTAAGCTCCATTCAGATTCAAACATCATCCTATAAGCTCAAATTTTTTCCGAGGAGCAAATCTAAACCCTTCTTTTCTTTCTTATTTTAAACCTTAGCTTAGTTTTTAAGGTTGCTTTACTTTTTACCTTTTTTTAGTACTAGCTAAAGTTTTAGGACTTACTTTCGATTTGTTTCTTACCGTTTTATAACTTGTTACATCCGTTTAAATACTTCATCATGTGTTTTTACTCTCTTTATACCTTTAAGGTGTTCATTCATAAATTTTGGTCCGATTACGGTTGGTTAAAGAAAATTGACTCTTGCCGAAAAACTTTTCTTTTTTAAAACGATCAAGATCAAGGGTTTCCATTAACGGCGTCGTTAGAACCTTGGGAAAATTACTCATTTTTATGGGAGCACATCTTCAATAAGAAGAATTTTATCAAAATGGTTGGATACTTTTCTAATAAAACCCTTACTTATTTTGGTTATAGAAAATATTTTTTATCCCATTTGTAATCAACAACCAAATTTTTATAAATGGACGAGAATTTGTGTTTATATATATAAAGAAAAACGACTCAAATTTAAAACCAACGTATCTCTTTTCATAGGACAGAGGGATTATATATTATGATAAGGGCATCCCATCCTCTTTTAAGTGATGGTTTAAGGACATTTGCCAAGTATAATCAATTTTCTCCCTCTTTTTTCAAACCTCTAATTTCATTTTTTCCTCCTCTTAATCTAAACCAAAAATAACATTTCCTCTTGAAATTAAAATCAACAAGAAGATCTTAATTATTTAGCATCTAACAATGGTGATACACGATTCTTCGTATGTGTAGGAGCTATGGTAAAGCATTCCTTTAAAGTAACTAATAATGGCGATACACCATTCTTAAAAGGGTATAGTTGTTGTTGTCTTCCCAACCTCCCCACCCCATTTTCATTCTTCTCAAAAGAATTAATATCAGGATTGATGGTGGAAAAAAATAAATTAAGTGAATTTGAGAGAAAATTGGTTTGTAGCGAAAGTTTAATCAAGAGAAAAAAATGGTATGAAGTTTTATATTGAAGGGAGAATGTAGTCGTAGGCGACAAACAATTGGTCTCATGGATTTTTTTTTGTCGCACAAAATATGTTGTGATGCTGAATGCATTCTCCCATAATGGCTAAACCGAGTTGCCATCCACCTAGCTAAGACCCGTTCAGATTCAGGCTTCATCCTACAAGCTCAAAGGAGCAAATCTGAACTCCTCTTTTCTTTCTTATTTTAAACCTTAGCTTAGTTTTTAAGATTGCTTTACTTTTTACCTTTTTTTAAGTACTAGTTAAAGTTTTATGGCTTGTTTTCGTTTTGTTTCTCGCCGTTTTACAACTTGTTACAACTGTTGAAATTCTCTATCATGTGTTTTTACACTTCTTACACCTTTAAGGTGTTTATTCATAAATTTTGGTCCGATTATGGTAGGTTAAAGAAAATCGAATGTTGCCGAAAAACTTTTCTTCTTCAAAAAGATCAAGATCAAGGGTTTCCATTAACGACGTCGTTAGAAACTTGGGAAAATTATTCATTTTCATGGCAGCAATCTTCAAGAATAAGAATTTTATCAAAATGGTTGGATACTTTTCTAATAAAACCCTTGCTTCTCTTTCTTTCGGATACACAAAATGATACCTTATGGTGTTCCGATTTTTCTCTTATAGGATTGTTGGTTGATACCTTTTGTTGTATTTTAGAGAATAGTTTTTATCCCATTTGTGATCAACAACCAAATTTTCATGAATGAAAGGAGATTTTGTGTTGTTTAACAAATACAAAAAAATAATTAAAAAATGACTCAAATTTAATTGGGGAATACCTTCATAAATTGAAGGACACTATATAAAACAAAATTGGAATATTTTTAAGTATTTTCAAACCCCTTTATTCGTATATTTCTAATAATGGCTAAAATACTCTTATTCAATTAGAAAAATCATTTAGTTGATAGATTGTATCAACATTAAAATAGTGAGATAAATATATAGATTAGAATTAGTTAATTATAAATCGTGTTAGTTTTTGTGTTTATTAGAATCGACATGGTGTTTATCCAACATCCATGTTGACTATGAACGATCGACATTGTCGCAAATTGAAGACCAGACCGACCGTTGATGATTTTAATAAAATAAAAAAAAGAAACAGAAAAATAGAAAGCAGTCGGCATTGTCATAAACTAAAAACTATACCAACAGTGAACGTCAACATTGTCGCAAATTAAAAACTATACCGACTATTATTTAAAATGAAAAACATACACGATTGGCATGGCTTTCATCCACCATACCGTGCCTACAATAGAAAAAATTGTAACAGTGAAAATAATCGGCATAGTCTTCGTAATGGATAAGAATGTGTAGCATTTTCTAACCAAGTATATTTGGTAGACAAACAATATTCTCTCCACCTTGGAAGACAAACAATATTTACCAAATTATATACTCGTTTGACTGCTCCGTTACATAGATTTGACTCAACTTAGTTTTTAACCAATTAATCATGTAAAAAGAAATGGGTTTAGTTTACGGTTGGCATAGTCTTCATAAATGATACATGCCGACTGTAAAAAATAATTTAAACTGTTTATGTTTTTAGGATATCCCTATCATTATACTTCATATGGTAAACCTAAATATTTTTTTTCATGGGACAAATAAAACCAAATTCCGAAATTAATCCCACGGGACACAGGAGTGAGGGACCCACTTTTAACTTTAGTAATTCCAATGCTTGAGGGCTTTATTTCATCCATCAGATTCAGATTCAGATTAGTCAAAAAAAAACAAAGATTCAGATTCAGATTCAGATTCAGATTCCCTCTCGGGATAACTTGCCGTGTGTGTAGAACTTTCCATTATGATAAGGGCATCCCATCTTTTTTAAGTGCTGGTTTAGGGACATTTGCCAAGTAGAAACAATTTTCTGTCTCTTTCTCAAATGTGAAATCCCTAATTTCATTTTCTCCTCCTCTTCCTCTAAACCAAAATGCCCTAATTTTTCCTCCTGGAAATGAAATCAACAAGATCTGAAGATAAATGAGATGGCTTCTTAAAAGATCCTAACTATTTAGTATCTAATAATGGTGATACACGATTCTTCATGTGTTGGGGCTATGGTAAAAGGTTCAACTTTGAAGTAACTAATAATTGCGATACACCATTCTTAATAGGGTTTAGCTGCTGTAGTCTTCCCAAGTCCCCCCTATGGTGTTGGATGGGGGGACTGGAAATACCACATTTGCTCAACTCCTTTACAAGCATCTCCTTGTCAATGAAGATAAAACACAGAACACCTACCGCAGGTAACTTTATACTACTTTGTTTTGTATTTTGTTTAGTTTAGTTTAGGTTCCTTTTTGTGTGTTTGTGTGTGGTTGTGATTGTGGCAAACCAGTTTTTGTATTTGGGCAAGTTAGATTATTGGATTGTATTGAGATATTTAACTCAGAACATACCCTTGTTAACTGATAGGACGCATATTAGCTACTAGAGTTTCACAGTTGAGCTATTAGGATGCCTTAGTGCCGAGCAACGTAACGGAATCCTTTGCACTCAGAGTTCCAATTGGACCCTGAGGGAAAATAAAGAATTTTTATTGTGGTGGAGTTGTAGCACTAGGTCACTTACTCTACTATGACTAGAGGTCTTTGTATGCAGGAATTTATAGGTCTTTCCTTTAGACTGTTTCAGAAAATGACCGTGAATGAATGGCTTTCAACTTATTATTGGATGGGTAGTAGGATGGATAGATTCCTGTTGGAGCTCACATTGTACTTGCAAAAAAAACTAGTAAGTGTTTACTGTGTGTGCGCAACATAGAAATTAATTGGTAAAGCTATCTTGAACAATGAATGTGTATATATGATTGTGAATCATCCAATCCAGAACCACAAGCTGTATAACTTAGATTTCTATCGGTTGTTAAGCATTAGTTATACCTACATTAACTAGTCTGATCCAACAAGATTATTAGTTATACCTACACTAACTACTTTATCCCAACAATTCATTGCAGTTCTAGAGGTAGTTAGAATTGAGTTTTCCTATGATCAAGCATCTGAAAGCATGAAGAGTCATGGAACTTCATATTATATGACTAGTATAGGAGTTGATAATTTCCTTAGTAGTTTTCTTTTGAAAACTGTTGCTAACTTAACCAAGAAAAATCATACAAAAGGATGCATACTCAATACACCCCTATGCACGATCCTAGCAGATTGAAGATCTCTGAGCTTCATGATACAGCTGCTTCAGGTGGAGTTGATGGCGAGAGTGAGATCTCTCTCGATGTTCCCGTGGGATTTGGGAGTGAAAATAAGCATAAAGCAGGTTCGAAACTCTCCAAACAAATCAGGAGACTTGAGAGCTCTTTAACAAGCTCGATGGTGAACTTAAAAGTTGCTCATCTTCTAAGCATTCTAAGGTGGCTAGGAGTTCTAGATGATGCTGAGAATGCTCACTTGGATCTACAGGGACTAATCTGCGATGTAAAAGAGGTCTGCAGTTAGCTATCTTATTCAATCGTCGAAAGCAAACTTCTTTACTAATATGGATATTATGAGTATTTGTGGTATCAAAATTGTGAATAGGTTTGTCTGCCATCAGTAGGGCTGGTGGAATTCTGGTTATTTGGATGTCTGCTGACTTATTCTAAGCAATGTTTCTTGAGGTACTTATTCAATATCTATGGAAGTAACGACTAATGATGATAGTTTGGATTGGTTCCTGACTGTAATTTATGGTCCTAAATAATATGAGATCCTTGTGTGTGCATCCTTGGTTGTCGCTTCAAGATTTCAACACTATCTGATTCCCAAATGAGAAGAAGAATGGTTCAGCTGACAAAATGTATGACTGATAACTATAACGCGACTTGATCATATATTTGTGTCTTAAGATTGGCTTGATCAATATCCAAATGTATCTCAAGTTGCATTGGCAAAATCCACTATTGTTCATATCGAATTAATTCTCGAGTCTTTTGAAGAATCTTGGGGTCCCCACCTCTCAGATTTGAAATTTGGTGGTTCGCAATACCTAGTGTTATGCTGAAGTTATAGGAATGGTGGACGCAGTTGATGGTAGATGGCTCAGCTAGTCAGTTTTGTGGAGAAAATTGCTGAAACGGAGTTACTTGATGATGGCATGGGTGAAGGAAAAATGTGGGCAGCGGAAATCAAGTCAAAGGTTGTATCGGCTGCAGCAAAGAATTGGTTAGCTGACCAGCAGGGAACTCTTTCAGCTGATGAAATAGGGAGAACCTAATAATGCTAAGGGAAAGGGAGCTTAGGTAGAGGTCACGGCAGACTGCGCTACTAAATTAGGTGACAAAAACTCAGACTACTTTCATTATTATGCATTCTTTGTTTGAAGGATAGTGAGGGTCATATACTGAGAGAAAGGGAAGACTTGAAATCAAGTATTTTTACCTTCTATTCCAATTTATATAAAGAAGAAAGACAAGAAACCTTGTGATATAGTAAAGCTTGATATGCAGCTTTTTGACAGAATTTGTTGGAGTTATCTGGATTCTATTCTTTCTTCTATTTGTTTTGGTGTAAAACTGGGGCCATGGATTCGTCAACGCATTGGTACAGTGTCTTTTCTCAATCTTTAATTATCAGGTTTTGATTACCCGACCAATGACTCAATCTCGCATCTGCCATGTGCTGATCATACGATGGTCTTCATAGATGCGTGATAGTCAGAAATCTCCAATCTCTATGGCTTACTAAATTGCTTTGCGTGTGTCAGGCTTAAGGATTAATGCTTCCAAGACTAGGCTGGTGGCAATAGGACCTGCATATCTGGGCAAATAGGCTTGTTTGTGGAGTAGATTAGCTTCCTATTTTCCTATCTCAGTCTTCCTCTAGGGACCTGACAACGGTCTAAAAGTATTTGGGATCCAGTTATTGTCAGGTTTGAGAAAAGATTTTTCTCTTTGGAAACATAATGGATATCAAAAGCTGGGAGATTGGTTTTTATAAAATCATTATTGGCGTGCGTTCCTAATTATTTCCGTTCTATTATGATTGCTCTAAAGCAGGTGATCCATGTTTTAGACAGGAAAATGCGTCTATTCCTTTGGGGAAAGACTAATGGTGCTAGAGGAATTCACTGGGTTGGATGGGATCAGCTCATTGAGCTTTACAACTCAGGAGGTCTAGGAGTTTAAAGTTTAAAGATGCTGAATTTAGCTCTACTGTCTAAATGGCAATGGAGGATCACAATAGATCAGGGTGTACGGGCAAAGGTAACATGTCATAAATTTAGCCTAAATCCTGAGTTCCTACTTTGTAGACCAATTAGTCATAGCTGTTGGGTTTCTATATCAAAGGTGGTTTTAAACAAAGAATTTCGAGCTGAAGGTTGGTGATTTTAAGGGGATATATTTCGAAGAGATCAGTGGTGCAAAGGAGTGATATCGGCAAAGAAATTCATAAACATATTCAGGTTGTTTAAACATTAATGGTCTGGGGCTCGATTCACTCTCATTTGAGTTCAGTTGAGGTTGAATGGTGCAACCTGAAGCTTCAAAGAAATCTCTCAGATAATGGGGTAGTAGAAGCTGTGTTTTATTGCTGAAACTGTTACAGCTCTCGCATCAGACATGCTTCCTTCTAGCTGCGCTTGGTCGTCGCCGCTAACCAAGATATTTAAGGTGAAGCCTTGCTATCATTGGCTGCTGCTAGAGAGTGAATCGAGCATCACCTTCAAATCGTCCTGCAAAATTCATATGGAACAATACAGTGCCAGCGAGAATAAGCTGTTTTCTATGGCCGATACAACTAAACACTCAACTTCCTTTACAATTATCTTAAAGCTGAACTAATAATGAAGAACTGGATCTTCATAATTTGATTTAAAAAAAAAAAATCCAACAACCAAAACATATAGTTAAACCATGGTTATCAACTCCTGTCTAAGCTCTGGAGATGTGGGCGACGAAAGAATTGAATTCTGCAGTAGACTTTCCCTCTTCTGATGCAGATTCATGAATGGCAACTCCTAATTCCTTTGCTCGCTTCCTCATATCCTTCCCATCATCCGAAACCATCAACTTCCTAACGGCATCTTCAATCTCGGTTGGTGAAGCTACTTCCTTCCTATTTCCCCACTCTCTAGCAACAACTCCGACCTTTAGAATGTCGGTAATCAACATTGTGTTCCTAGGTTGGTCCGAGTGCATAGGCCAAGCTGCCATTGGAACACCCATGCTCAAACTTTCCATACAAGAGTTCCAACCACAATGTGTCAAGAATCCTCCAGTTGATGAGTGTGCTAAAATTTCAAGTTGTGGTGCCCAATCCCTTACTATCATCCCAATTCCTTTCATCCGCTCTTCGTAACCTTCGGGTAATTTGATTCGAGTCTCTTCTTGATCTTGATTATTAGCATAAACATCACCTAGATCTGCTTGTCTCAAGACCCAAATGAACTTTTGCTCACTCTTTTCAAGTCCGATTGCGATCGCTGTAATTTCTTCGTCTGATATTGATGTCATGGTCCCAAATGAAACATATAGGACTGAATTTGGAGATTGTTTATCTAACCATTCCAAGCATCTGTGGACACTCTTTGAATTCACTGATATTGGATTCAGTGGTCCAAATGCCCATTGCTTGTTGCCTGCCTTAAGAAATGGTTCTTGAGAAACTAAATCAATGAATTTACCTTCTATAGGATAGCATGTGTTATAAATTTCACCTACATGAAGCTCTGAAAATTCCATATGCTTAGCAAGGAAATTCATGAAATCATCATTCATACAATCTACAAATGATAGCTGAAGAAAATCTTGGTTTAAACTTTCAATACCAGGAAATGAAGGTCTACCAAGAGCTTCCCATTTGAAAAACATAACACCAAAAGCTGAACAACTATTGAAAGAATAAGCTTCACCATTTGGAATTAAAGTTGCTTCTTTAGCAGCAAAACTCATGACATTATCATGAACAACAACGACACGCCCAGAGGTTAGTGAGAGCGAATGCAACAGTTCAGCAAGC
Organism: Papaver californicum; assembly: GCA_023531435.1. NCBI lineage: Eukaryota > Viridiplantae > Streptophyta > Magnoliopsida > Ranunculales > Papaveraceae > Papaver > Papaver californicum. The sequence goes on along the minus strand of JAJJMC010011374.1, from coordinate 2,377,483 downwards.
GGCTCACGGAGATGATCCGTTGCTTCGAACATTGGTAGGAGATGACTGGGCCATTTGTTCGACGCATTTGTATCCGGAGGAGGTGTTGGGAACGATGGAATCGGAAAATCATGGAAATGAATGTTGGAGGTGGTGGAAGGATCCCAACCGTGAATTCGGTTCTTTACTTGGCGGTTGTGGGTTGCTGCACCAACGTAATGCACAGGAATTTGACGGTCCGATACAAGGTGGGAAAAATGGAGTAATTGGTTGAGGTGACCTTGTGCTGGTAATGGAACTACAACCATCACAACTTGATGATGTTCATGAATCATTCTATATAACAACAATAGGATGAAAGAATAAAAACAAGGTGATTTTGAAACTTGACTCTGTAATTGTTAGACTGGCTTAGGATCTGTCATTGGTATGGATGAGCTGAAATGCTTGATTTCAAAATTGCCGAGCAAATGCCAGTTTCATTGATAATTCATCTAAAACCAGATGTGGACTTAAAGTTGGAAAACAAGACAAAACAAAAGTGGGATAACGGGATATACATAAACAATTCATAGGAAGCTTCCAAATTTGTCTGTTGAAAATTTAATTTTGTTGGATTTCTAGAAAAACTTTAATGGAAGGATGAGGTTGTTGGCAAATGTAGCTGTGCCAACTCCCACTAGTAAATAAAGGGAGTAGGCTGTTGGTATTGCTATAAAGTCATGATTTCATTTGTTTACGTCGTCGTGAGTACACAAGTCACATTTGAGACCATTTAATTTTACTATTCCACCTATCCTAGATAAATATAAAAAAATGAAAATATCACTTTTTCTAAAACAGGTATATTATGGTGTAAGAAAATGAATGGTTGATGATGAACTCTGTGACCTAAGAGTCTAAGACTGGTAACGGGATCTGTATTGCTATGTAATATGTAAAGGCAACGGAATCAGCGTGTGTTTCATGGCAAATCTCCTTCTGACATATGGAGTAGTTTGCTCCGTAAGGGCATTTAGTTGCAAGCGCTCCCAATCCATCCCTTAGTTAACACTTAGGCTAAGTCTTATGCACCCATATTAAGGTGCTGGATAAATAGGGTGCGTTACTATGGGGAAAGTTCTGGACGATGGAAACTATGCTGAGCGACATACTGCCTATCGCCCACGACCGACTACCTACCCCCTATGAATATCTAGCCTCTCCTTCACAAGTTTACATCTAGAAACATCAAAATCATCTAGAATAATAATAAAAAAATTATTGAAAAAAAAAACTTCTGCCACAATGGATTTCTTAAGAAATAAAAGAAATAGAAAAGGTCAACCTACAGGCGGCCCAAGTAGTGGACTGAACTGGAATCAGGATAGAGATGAGGGGTTCCAACAGGTTAGACAGCTTGCGGACACTGGTATAGTGGAAGGTCATATATCAGGCCATCAAGAGAGAACTCGGTATACCAAGCTAAGAGGTGGGTTAACTGAATTTCATATCGTGTATGAGTGGCTCCCTGAGGAAGTTAAAGAAATAGTCCGCAGATACCCGTGGTATTGTTTATATTTGTTAAACCCTAAGAACCATAGGACAATTGTTGTTCAAGTAATATTAGAACGTTGGTGGAAGACTATAATTACGTTTTATTTTTAAGGATTTCGAATGCGGTAAGTTTGTTTGTTCTCTAATTAATTTATTGCATTTTTATTTTTGGTTTTATATATGCAAACTTTAGATTATGCAAACATTAGGTTGATGCAAACTTTAGGATTTAGAGCTGAAAATTAATTTCAAAATGTTATTTGTAGGAGTTACGCCGTCAGATATTTATATGTTGACGGGAATACTTTGCGAGGGAGATATGGTTCCATACGACCAATTGAAGTGGCAAAGACAAAATAGATTACAATAACGCCTCGTATTGTACTGTACCGATGAGGAAGGAAATAATACCCACAGAATTATCCACGCTGGTGGAATCAGAGTCTCTGGGTTGAAAGCTTTTTTAGAACGCTATGCAGAAAAAGTGAAAAAACATCCTGAAGAAGACAAAGTTGAACACTATGTTGAGCTCGAAAGAGAGTTTGTATTATATGTGATAAGACAATGTCTTTTTCCAAATGCTAGCTCAGTGACACCTCTTGGTTTTCTCGAAGCGCTTGAGGACTTAGAGTTAGCTCCAGGGTATAACTTGGGGTCTGCACTTGTGAGACCCCGTGATTTCGGATCGTGGTTTTCGAACTTAAAACCCAACTCGTGTAGTGTTGGTGAATATTACAAATTTTTAGGTGTTGATAAGTAAATCTAAATTGCTAATAATTTGGAAGGCTAGCTCTTATCTCTGCGTGGTGGTTAGAAATAAAAGATGTTTTAAAATTTGTCCTTATGAATATATGAGATGTTCTTAGCAGTGTTACATATTTTCCCCACATATCACGTGTGGCAAGAGACCAAAGTCTTTTCTCTCTCTTACATACATAATTAGGGTTTTAATATCCTGGCTAAATTGGGGTTTATAAGAATTACTTTGGTCCTAGGGTCATTATGAAAAAAAATCAAAAATCCCTTATCCAACTATTTATGTTGATGACTAGTATGCTTAATTAGTGTTAATTAATCGTGTTAGTTGTGAATTAATTGTTTTATTTGTGAAATTAATTGTTGTTAATGAATAATCAAAACATAAAAACAATTGAGAAATTTGATTTTTTTTTATAAGAACATCAATCAAGAATCAGTGGATGTTCATGCCCTCATAAGCCGATTCTAGGTTGATGTTCTTCATTGACGAAGAACATGAGGAATCGGCGTATACGGGTGCTCATATCGACCGATTTTAAGAAATCACACTCTAGAATCGATCGTTATTGACATTCATATCGACCGATTTGTAAAAAAAAACACTCAAAAATGATAGTTTTTTTCCATGAACTTTTGCCCAGAATCGGTGGATAAGGTTCCCCACGTGTGCCGATTCTAAAAAAGTCAAATTCAAATATTTTTTGGAATTTTTTTGCCCAAAATCGGTGGATGTTCATGCACTTATCCACCGATTCTAAACTTGACATTTTTTGGATTGTTTTGCTCATAACTTCTTCGCCCGACGTCGGAATCACCTCATTCTTTTTGCGTTCAACTTGTATTTTTATTATATACAAGATAGATTTAAGAATTCCTTTATTTGGACAAGTTCTATATGATGTCTTACTTACATCCATCTTTGCATGTAGTATTACAAGACATCCAAGGAAGTAACACATCAAATGGAATTTTTCCAAATCAAGGAATTATTAGTTATATATTATAGAGAATGAAAATACGAGTTCAACGCAAAAAGAATAAGATCATTCTGACGTCGGACGAAGAAGCTATGAGCAAAACAGTTGGAGAAAAAGATGTATTCAGAATCGTTGGATACGCTCAATTTTGGACAGAAAAACTCCGTTTTTAAGACTTTCATAATCGGTGCTTACGAAGGGTTTTATCCAGCGATTCTAGGTGAAAAAGTGTACAAAAAACTCTTGTTTTTGAGGTTTTAGAATCAGTGGATAAGTGCATGAACATCCACCGATTCTGAGCAAAAAATTGATCAATATGAGCACCCGTATATGCCGATTCCCCATGTTCTTCGTCAATGAAGAAATCAACCTAGAATCGGCTTACGAGGACATGAACATCCATCGATTCTTGGTTGATGTTCTTCATTGACGAAGAACATCAAGAACAATCGACCATCATGTGAGTGCCTTATTACCCATTTGTTCTTGAACCCAAATTTTTTTAAAAATTTTAAAAAATTTCAAATAAAAAAATTAATTTGAAAAAGAATAAGATTCTAATTTTTGACTGATTTTGAGGGAACTAGAAATAGATTGGGAGTATTAAGGATAAGAATATAAATATAACTTTCACTAATGAGGATAATTTAGTAGTTTTACTATTTTTATAACCCCTTATCCCCTCAACTAGATAGAAACAAAATTAGATAGGGCTAAATAATTCCTATAGACCCTTGTTTAACTAGATTTTAATATAAATATTCTTATCATTTCACTTTTTCTAAAAGTATACGTAAAAGCTAAAAACCTAGCCGTCCTTTACCTCTCATTCTCTAGTTCCCTAAATTCACTTTTCACAAAAAAACAAAAGATCATTTATTTTTCTTTCACCTACAAAACAACAAGAATTAGAAAGAAAAAATTATTACTGATTTTATTTAAGAAACATGTGGATTGGGTCAAGATATTAGAAAACTTTTGAGGTTAGGGTTTCTTATTAATATTAAATAAAATTTATTTTAACATTGATTCTCGATGTGTTTTTTTTTATCAATCTGTTTTGATTAAGTTTTTGCATCTTACGTAATCTTAATGTATTTGTGTAAGGTTACCTATTTCTAGCTAGTACTGGTTTTAGAAATTTTTTATCTAAGGTGATTATTTAAGAAAAGAGAAAAGAATGAGAAAAGCACTTGTTACACGGTACTCAAGAAATAGTACTCTTCGTTTCAAAAGTCTGATCAGACCATTCTTTTCCCCCGCTGATATTTCTAAGCTTAATTAAATGTGGCCTTATTGTCATACCCGTACCTAGTCTTTAAAGAGAAGATCAAGTACTGTCCCATCTTCATCTTCTTCTTTTTTGTTATATATATAAAAAGGAAGAGAACTAATTAAGGTCTGGTTTCCATTTTATATACACTAATCTGTATATGCTATTTTCTTTTCAAGTGACTTCTATAATTCTCTTAAATGATTTGAAGGTCTGGTTTCCATTTTATATACACTAATCCTTTATATGCTATTTTTTTCTTCAAGTGACTTCTATAATTCTCTTAAATGATTTGAAGGTTTAGGTGAAATCCACCCTCCTTTTACGAAAATTTATCAAAAGAAATTCCTTGTTGTTTGTCTCCCACAGTTTTCAATGAAAGAAAAAAAGAAAGGACTTGATGCATGGTATTCATATATATGATATGGATTCGGCCACGCTTATCCACCCATTCCTTCCACGTTTGTCTAACTATCCATATGAGAATAATTATATAGTGAACATCCTTCTCTAGAATACCCAATGTGGGACTAAACTAAAGAGTTTTATTCACTCAAGAAAATGAATGAACATCCATAGAACCCTTAGGTCCTAAGATTAAACCACACCAAGACCAATAACATTTAGTTAAAAACTCATTTTCTCCAACAGTAAATTAGTTAAAATAAAATAAAAATACTAGAAAGAGATTTGAGGTCTACAATACTATCTAAGGGAGTAAAACATTCCTTGAAAACTTACGTTAAGAAGAAAAATGAACCCATGTCATATGTGTGAATACCATGCACCAAGTCCTATATCTTCTCGAAATTATTTTCGCAAGTTTTTTCTTTAGGAAATTAATCCCAAAAATATTTTCTTTAAGATTTTTATTTATGGGGAGATTCATTTTTTGTTTTTAATTGTTTTACAAGAAACAAAACCTTGTTTTATAAGAAAACCTAAACCTAACTTGATTTGCAAGTAACTTTCTCTAATAAATACAATTCGAAAATCTGTTTTCAAATCATCTAAGAAGCAGCTACTATCCTGTGTTTTTTTCACCATCTTCTCGCTTTGTTTTGCGCTTTTGAGTGTTTATTTCTCTTCCTTCCCTGTTGCTAAGTTCAAGAGTGAGTAGTTTGTATTGTGCTAATACAAGCTATATCGGGCAACCTTATCCTGGACACATCTTCGCACGTTGGGGATTAGCATTACTCTTCTCGAGTATACCTGCGAACTAATTAAATTTTCCAATGTTTTCACTGTATTGGTGGTATACTTACTTCCGTGTTGGTGAACCTGCTTTTATAAAATAAGCCGTTGTTTTTCCAATTATAGAGAAATACCGGTCTGCCAACTGGTTTCCACTTTAACCAAATGACTGTCAACACTCTGAGCTGGTTAACAGGATTCAACAAACAATCAGAACAAGACAAAACTTTATTCTTATACCGTATGCGGATCATACATAGTACCACATTGAAGCTGCTCAAAGGATGCTAGAGTTGAGTTTACGTCGATCGGTGCTTTACAGTGTTAAATTCAGGAAATGTGTTTGGTACTTTGGGGAAAGACTCCTTCTACAGCTTCAACGGAGAACAATAAATGCTAACAACCCACTTCCAAGCGGGGAGATTTCCTTAGAGGATTACCGTTTGTTGTTGGAAAATGCTCAAGAATGGGCTCATGCTAGTGACTTGGTCGAGGACCTTGTTGACGATCGTGATTATATCATTTGGTTCGACAAAATTAACAAGCCTAACATTCAAATAGAGCCGTAACGTATGAGAGTTATGAATGTGCCAGCTCTAGGTAGATTACAACTTGATTCCGCGTTTCTTCCATCCCAACCTTCACCAGCTTCCTTTGTTTATCTTAGTGGCCAGGGAGGTTCATCTTCTTCGTCAACTATGCCATCGTTTGACTGAAAGGTGTCAAGTATCAATCTACAAGGGAAGCGTATAAATGTTCCAGTGATTTCTCAAGCTATGGATCAAACGTATACGCATTGGGCATTAGAAGCTTCAGAACAAGAGATGCGACAGAGGTTGAACGATTATCATTAGCGATCACAGCAAATGGAGAGACATTATATGGGGATCCTGGAATGAATGACGAACACATTGAGTCTTGATATTCCAGATGGATCCAATCCAGGTCAAGCAAGTTATTAGAGTCAACATAGTCGAGCAAGTCATAGAAGCAGAGGAAGTCGTATAAGCATTCAAAGAAGTGCTGCCACACCAGAAGAGAACGTGCAAGAAACTTATATGACACCTGAGTCCGGAGGAATGGATTTGACGACTTTAGGGGGTAATCAATTATTTGCGAATATTTATACCCCGATTCCAAGAGTATGAGGCTTCACAGAGTATAACCAGTTGGAGACATTGGGCATCTACTTCTCAGCTTCCTTCATTTCCTTACACTGGTTATGGTTATGAAACTCAACCTCTTGACGCTACTCAAGCTTCTATAGCATCCATGTTAACACAAGGAAACTACCCCCCGATGAAAGCTGGATCTTTGGTCAACCAGGATATCAACAAGAAATAATATGTAATTTTAATTTTATGTTTTAATTGAATCAAAAATATGTAATTTTATAATTTTATATTTTAATTGAATTAAAAATATGTAATTTTGATTTTATGTATTGAATCAAAAACTAGTCTGTTTTAATTTAATTATTAATGAATTTAAATGCGTGAATGTTAAGAGAAATTACATTTGGTCAAAAATAGGAAATAATTTGAGTTAATTTGATTGAACAATTTGATTGCAATTTTAGTTAATAGTTTTGATTCAACTAACTTAAAAACTAATCTCAATTACACAAATCTCCATTATATTAATTTACTATTATACTACGCTCTTTTACAAGATATAAACTAGGGCAGTAAAAACTTAAACACTTCAGTAAAAATCTCTGACAATCTTGGACCTCCTGTTTATCTCCATTTGACGTATCTTCCATTCAATGCGCCCATGAGAAGATTTTCCCTTATTTTTGTGAGAAGTACTACTAACTTTCAAATTTTCTTTACCCTCATTTTTCTTGCCTTGAAATTTTCTTTTTCTTTTCGATGCGACTTGGTTAACATCTAAAACATGAAGACCTCTTTTTTCATTCTCTATTTTCTGATAACCATCACATATCTTACTTACACCGGCTTCAAGTAGGACTCTAGAAAAATCTAGTTGTGTTGCCAAATCAAGATTTGTAATTTATGCCATTTTGAAAAAAAAGTGTAGAAAATAATTTAGAGTAGAAAGTAGAAAAAGTAGAAAAAATTTTATGTAAAATTTTGGTGTAAAAATTTGAATTGAAAATAGTGAATTTATAGGAGAAAAAGAGTTATCCGTTGGTAACATAGTCTTAGTCGAGCGACGAAGACTCGGCCGCCAACGACAAAGACTATGTCCCTCGACTAAAACTATACCGCGCAGTACATCTCCTCAAACCAGAGCATTTGAGAGGTCAATTTGATCATTTGCTACCTCCATAGGACTTGGCTTTAACAATGATTCTAGACAGGGTTGGAGCCAAAATTTTACACCGAGATGCAAAAATTTCTAACTCATATGGGCTAGGGGGTGCAAAGAAGTAAAAATGGACTTGCAGATGAGTTTAAATAAAAAATTTTCTTCAATTTTATTTTTGGGATACAGATGGGTAGGAGGTGTAAATGCACACCCTTACACTAAGTTGTCTCTGCCCCTGATTCTAGAGACCTCCAATTAAATTAACCAAAATCAAAGGCAAAACCAGCAATCTAGCTATGAGGAGGTAATTTTTTTTTAGGATAGAAAAAATAGCTAAAAAAGCTAAGGAGCTCATATTATAAAAAAGGACTTGGGGAGCCAGGGTGACCCTAACAAAAATCATTTGTGACTTAAAATCTACAGGGTGACCCTAAATTCTCCAAGTGACCTAAATTTTTTATAATGACTAGGGGTGAGCATGGTTCAGATTCCTCATCCACATCCAGTCCAATACATAACAGATTCAAGTTTGACATCCATATCTAATCCAACATTCAACGAATTTGTATCAAATTGATGCGTGGAAGGACAGATTGAATATGAATGATCCCATGGATTTTTTTTTATAATTAATATTATAAATGGAGAAAAAAACTATCAAAAAAATAACTTGAATTTCGGTAAATAATAAGTGCCATGAACAAAGGTGAATCTATAAATACTACGATTCATAGCCACAATGATTGACACAGCAAATTATTATTACAAAATGTAAAATGTAGTTAAACCCGTTCTCCCTTTGGATTCAAGTTCAAGCCCTAAAAATTTGACGGAAGCAAATGTTGAAGTAATAAATTGGATATATAGTGCTCATATAAAAATATTATACTAACATCATATTTTATGAAAATTATATATATATCTCGTATCCAATACAAAATATATGGAATCGATATCCACCCGCTTTTCGATCGGATCTACGAATTGGATTCCAAACTTGAGCCCAGATTTGTTTATTAGTAGTAAACATTTTGAAATCAAGATTCAAGACCTCCTTGGTGGTTTGCGGTCCAAAAAGCAGCCTAAACTCAATTTCAGGGTCCTTACATTATCAAAAGATTATGATAAGGGTATCCTTCTTGTCAAGTAACGGTTTGAGCCACCCCATTTAATGAGCACTCTCTTACCAGCAGCCAAGATCAGTTTATCAACGATTTTCTCCCTCTTTCTCAAACCTAGTTAATAATTCGATGAATTTTTACAGAAGTATTCGTAATATTCGCAAACTGATCCTTCCCGCAAAAATTTGCGTTCAAATACAATCCTGGACATAAAACGCGATTTTTACTTACTAGACGATTAATCGCATTTTACAAAAAAGCGCCGAACAATTTGGGAGCTTTGAATGTCTGATGATTTTTATATATATTTTATATAATGCTTCAGACCAGCAAACTTGAACGACTCTTTTAATAAACAAAAGGCCTCTCCAACTTTTACACCTTAATTTTTTTTTTCCTTTGATAACAAGTAGAAATAAAAAAAAAGCAATAAAACATAAAAAGAAGAAAAAAAATACTATCTCCGTTTTAGTAAAAGTGTTACTATCACTTTTTTATTTTGATCTATTTTTGGGTTAAAATGAAAAAATGATAATAACACTTTTACTGGAACGGAGGAAATATAAAACTAATTCTCTACCAAACTAGAGATGCAGAGAGGAGTGTTAGGAGTAATCTATCTACCATGGATGTTATGTAGCACTAAGTGCTTGGTGAGAATATGTCCGACTTTGTTGACATCTCGCTTGATATATGAGAACCTAATACACCTAAAAATTAGACTTCTAGCTTGTATGTTTTCCACCATACGTTGAATCTCCATAAAATTGCAGTGTAGTCTTTGTTTAGGAACCTTATCAACTGCTGACAGTCACCTTCTACTATAACACTATCAAAATTCATTTGTTCGGCTAACTCAAGTGCCAGATCAATCCCTGATGCCTCAGCCACCGCCGGATCACTCTGGTGTAGAATTTTCGCACCCCCATCAAGTAGCTTTTTATTTGACCCTGTAATGCTGAGGTGTATGTGATCACCGAAAATCTGGCTCTTTTGGGGTCACAACCAAAAGTGTATAAAATCCAATAAAATACATTTTCTTATCCTAAATCGTTTCACCATAACATTTTGAAAGTGAAAAAACAATCAAAGTAAAATGAAAGGACACAAGACTTTATGTGATTCAATCAATAAAACTATTTACATCCAAAAGTAAAATAATTGGATATACCTAAGCTCTTTGCTATTACTTCAATGTCTACAGTCTAATTTCCCTTCAGATTTTCCAACCCCTTTTCCCTGTTAATGAGCTTGGTATTTATAGCTAAATTGATGGAGCCCACCAATCTATCTTTCCACATATTTATTTTTATCCGTTCTTGGTGCAATGTGTAGTTCCGCAAAGCCTATTTGCAATTCCCGCACGGCCTGATCGTTCCTTCCGCAAGTCTCAGCATGCGTACTGCTTGTTTCCCGTAGTTTCTTACGGATTATCCCGCACTTCTTCTGCGGTCTTGTAGTTAAGTTATTATTTTGTACTAGAATGACTGTTGCAATCTTATTTGAATCATGGCATGTTCGACACGTAGCTATTTAAAGTGATTCGTCATACTTTACTTTCCGCTGCTTGGAGAGTCGATACGTGTCAGTCATGCATCGATACTCATTATTACTCTTTATTGTGTTAGGCTTTCCCGCAACCTGTTGTCAGTCGAGCAATTAAAGCTGTCTGTCTTGATCAATGCACTTTACTTTCCCGCTACCTACGTGTAAGTCAGGCAGCAAGGCTATCTGTTTTGTGCAGTGTGCCTTACTTTCCCGCAAACCACGTGTAGGTCATGCATTAATGCTGTCAGGATCTCTTTAAAGATTTTGCAGCTGTCAATTCAACGCTTTCAAAAGACTTTGTTCCAGTGTTTCTCGTCTCATCATAGTTCGTTACTCCTCCAATAGTTTTTAAACACGTGTGCCTCAGATTTTATTCTCTCATAATTTGCCCCCTTTTCCTTTTTCCGAATTTTTACAGTTGTTAAAAATTTTTGAAAAAAGGAAAAATAATGATTGCTTTTCTATTTCCCACGCTTGTAATAACTCTTTTTTCGCACGTTACACTTTTTCCTATTTTTTCGCTAGCATTAACTCACTTTTGCACGTTTTCGTCAGTTGGCGCTTTTCGAGGAAATCAAATCTCTGAACTTTATTTCTTTTCAGTTTTCGACGGTTCGTCAGTTTTAACTTTCTCCTATTTAATACTAACTATTTTCTTCATTCCATTCTTTACACCTTTTGTCTTCTCCTTCTTAAAGTTGCAGCACTTTTCATTCCTTCAAGCTTTTCAAAGATTCTTGAATATCTTTTCATTCTTCTCAACTTCTGTAATTCGAAATTCTTTCATCGGGATCCAGTTTTTCCTATTATCAAGGTATTCTTCTTAGACTCTTTTACTCCTCTGTAAGTGATTCTTTTCCTTTATTCTTTTTCGTGTTTGCTTGATTATTATTCACTGTCTTGTAGATTCTTTTGAGTTTAATAGTGATGATGATGTTGATGCCCTTACCTGTTTATTACTTATCGGAACAAACAATGATTGTGAAGTTGTTGAATTTTCTTTTGATGATTGGTTATTCTGACATGATCCCTGATTTCTCCTGATTATAGAATAATTGTTATCTTATTGTTCTTTTATTTTGTAACTTTTTATTCTGTTCATGCCTTTTGATCTTTAGTAATCTTATTTTTCCTTTCTTCCCTGTGTAGATAAAAATCTATCATGGCTGGAAAAGGTAAAGCTCGAGTTTCTGATGATGTTTCTCGTCAAAATGATCAACCTTTACACAGGATGCCATCCCGTTATCCTGTATCGAGGAGTCATCCTTCGGACCCTGCAAGGCCCACAGGTGTCCATGCAGTGAATAGTCCTGTTCCTAAAGACAAGCGGGCTCATAAAAGTTACAGCTTCAGGTCTATGGATCTCGAAGAGTTTAAAAGGATCCACGGTCTCGAAGGATTCAAAATCTCCTTTTATGGATGAGATTTCCCTGGAAATGATAGAAGGTTTCAACATTCCAATGACAGATTATTAATCTCCGTAGGAGCTATAGATGCGGGTTTACAGCTTCCCTTGTACCAAAAAGAGAATCCTTATCAATTTGAAGTCCTTGCGAGCCGTGATCAATCTCACCAAGGCTTAGTGCGGTCTGTCGCGCAATGCAATGGAAATTGGTGGAGAATACTTAATTAATGTAGCTTGCGTAGCCAAGGAAGAACCGAGTTTTCATGCTACGTTTCGGACCTTAGGTTAAGCAAATATTATACAGTGGAAAATTTCCATGTCACGTATGGGGACAATGTTTCATCCAAGAATTTCAAGAATTGGAGTGTTGGCTCGAACCGCAAAGGTGGGAAAGGGTTCCGTTTACTAACGGAGATTGACAATGCGAAACTGAAGTATGTTCAGGGAACAACGGTTCCTCTTAAGGAAAGAGTTCGGGTAGATCACGACTATAAATGGTATCACACCCCTCTCCTTATTGAAGGTCCTTGGGTCTTCGGGTATGCTCCCAACAGCGTAGTGTACGACCTTCTTACTCGTTTCAACGGTTATTGCCCTTGGCGATTAAATTTTTCTGATTTCAAGTTCCCTCTTCTCAGCGAGGTACGTAAAGTTTTTTCTCTTTCTTTTCGTGTTTCACATATTGCTTGAGTATAGTTTTCGTTTAACAATTAAATTTTCTTTTTCTTTTTATAGTCGCAAGTTGAATCGGAGACTAAGCCGCTGGATGATGAAGGCACTCAGGATGATACGGGGTTAAAACGCAAGGCCGCACCTCTTTCATAAAAGGTATTATTTTATCGGTTGACTTCTTATATATTGCTCTAGAATATCCTCTGATGAAGCATTGCGGTATATTTATAGGGTCGGAAGAAAGCGAAATGCGTGCCCCGTGCTTCTACAGATAGGGAAGAGGGTGAGGTTCAAGATTCTCCTCTCCATCATCCACGCTCAAAGGGTGAAGGAAGTTCTGCTGCAAAAAGGCAAGAAGGAGGTCAGCATATTCCCCTTCTATTAACGAACTTCGAATCTGCGGTACAAAATGATGTCGTGGAAGAAACCTCTTATGTTGCGAAGGATTCCTCGGATCAAGCTATCACCCCTGACCCTTCGTTTTATCTTCAATTCTCTCCTCTACCTGGGGATGAGCCGCTTGAAACTGCTTCTAATGAAGATGAGACAACTGATGAAGAGGATCGCAACCCTCAAACATATGTTGCAGAAGCAGTAGTGCCCCACAAGCACATGTTGCGGAAGCAGAAGCGGCCCCGCAATCACATGTTGCGGAAACAGAAGTTCCCCGCAAGCACATGTTGTAGAAGTGGTCCCGCAAGCACATGTTGCAGAAGCAGAAGTGGTCCCGTAAGCACATGTTGCGGAAACAGAAGAGCCGGCAAGCACCAGTACAACGAATAATGTGCCCTCAAGTATTATGACAAAAGCTGTTCCTGTTAGGCCTGCTTTTGCGAGCGGGGTTGATGCTGATGAAACTCAACAAAACACAGAGTTTCCTCAATCGAGCAGAAGAGGGGAAGTCGCAGAGGCTTACATTCTCTTAAATAAAGAAGAAGAAGCTTTCAAATGGTTTATGTCAAAGAATCTTCTCTCCGTTCCATTCAATTCTCTCCTGGTCAAATCCGATAGCTCTTCAGTTTCCCGATTGCGCAAATCTATGGAAGCTGTTCCATATGATATGGTTAGAGATGCTTGGTTAAAAGATCAAGGAGAAGATTTTGATCCTTCGTTTCGCATCATCGAGCCCTCTTCGCTTGCGGATGGACAAGTGTACTCCTTCCCCCAACAAACTATTCTACAGGTATTTTAATTGTCAACTTACTTCTTTATTTCTTCTTATTATCTATTCTAATTATAGTTTTAATTTCGTAGCTTGGTCGGGGTCAAAGCGCCTTACACACTGCATATCAATTCTACAAGGCGCGGTCTTCCATGATGAAGTCCCAATTCAGAGCTGTGGAAAATAACGCCTTGGACTTGCTGCGGGAGAATGATAGACTCCGCCAACAAGTGCTGAATCTTCAGAACCAAGGTTTTATTCTTTCTTTTAGTTATTTTTCCTTTATTTTATTTCTCTTGTTTTCTGAACTACTTTATGGGATCAGTGGGGGATTCAGAACTTGTATCTAGGATGCAGTATAGGATTATGCAGTTAAGAGATCATGTTGTAAAAGTTAATAATGAGAATGTGGAGGTCAAGACAAAATTCAATGAACTTGTGGATAGTCATGATTTGGTTATTCAGAAATATAATAAATTAGAGTCACAACATCGGCTTTTACATGTGGAAAAAGTTCGCAAGAAAGTAGAGTTTGACGCCACTTTGTTGTGGACTAAAGGTTGCGTTTCTGAAGCACGGGCAATGTCCGAAAAATTGGAAGAAGAGAAACGCAAGCTTTGCATAGAGCGACAGAATATCCTTTAGGGATTTTCCCAATCTAATTCGTATCATCATTCAAAACTTTCTTCATACATCGCTCAGCTTATTGAAGACAGAGACAACTCTACTGCAGAGGCTTATGCCAAGGGAAAAGCCCTTTCGGATGCTAAAACTACAATTCTAAACTTATCTGATTCTGTTCTTCACCGCGAGAGCGATATTCTCCGGTTACACAAAGAAATGGCAAAATGCATATCTATGTTAAACCATTTGCGGGATAATGAAACAGAGTTATCTCAGTGTCAACAACATCTTGAACAACTCAAAGCTAATTACAGTAAGCTTTCAAAAGAATATGATTTCCTTGATATTACGAAAGATGCAATGGGTCGTGAGCTTGAAGAGTTTGAATGCCTTTCAAGAGGTATCTTATTTGATCGCAAACTTCAAATTTAATATTATTCCCTTATTAATTAATTTCTTACTTTAATTTCAGGTTTTGAAGAAAAGTTTAAGGACGCAACAACAAGAGCTGCTAAGGCTGGGGGAGAGCTTGGTGCCGCAACTTCTAGGATTGAAGAACTCAATAAACAACTTGAGATATCTTCTGCTAAGGTTAAGGAAACACAAGCTCAGCTTGAGCTTGCCTCCACAAAAGCCGATAAAGCGCAAGCTCAACTTGAACTTTCTTCTTCCAAAGTTAAGAGTATTAAAGAGACTCTAAAGCATGAGGCTTTGAAGAACGAAAGCCTTGTTCGGGATTTAGCCACCGAGAGAGGGAAAATAAACTTTTTGAAAAATAGAATTTAGACATGTGAAACTGCAATAACTCAATTTGAAGGTGGAGATTGCAAATAGAAAAGCTTATATTGAATGGTTAAGAGTCGAAGCTAAAGCTAAAATTGCAAAAGCAGTCAATAACACTCTTGATAGAGTAACAACTGATGGATTTACAACAGTTTATAAGCGCCGAGATGTTCCAAATAATCCCCCCTTCAAAGGCACTACTCCTGCTCCTTAGCTTTCTCTTGTTGTTTCGTTCTTCCTCATTCCTTTAATGCAGTTGCTTTTTCATTTTTCCTTATAACTTTGTTCCTACAAAACAGATTTTGAATATATATTAATTATTAATTTATTATATGAGTGTAATTTACTTTAGTCGCAAGGAAATTTTTATACCTTGTGTTATATTGTGGGTGTAACACATGTCTAACTCCACTCGGGCCAGGAGGAAGTTAGGATGGGTCCCGAAAGTCTCCTAAAATGGAGAAAGATACAACAATTAAAATCACATTAGGCACCCCTGTTGGTGAAAGACCCAATAATCATACACTCATAGACATTCACATGGACTTTCTCAGAGAGGTTACATTTGTAGCTTTACCTAATATGAACTTGGATTGTCGTATAACTGTATTGCTACCTGTGAGCAATTCCCGAAGTGGAGAGTACCTGATATTAAAACCAGTACGATGTTAAATATCTCTGTTGCGAAAAATCTCATAGTCATAAATACTTATTTGGATCTTTTAGGAAGATTGCATTTAATATGCATTACCTATTACGAATGCAAATTTTTTGCACAATTGTATTATGGATCAAGAATAGTAGGGTTTGAGATATTGGGCGTTCCAAAGATGTTGCAAAATTCCTCCATCCATATTTCGCAAGTGGTACAATTCTTGTCCTGCAATGCCTTGTATAATATAAGGTCCTCCCCACGTAGGTGCATTTTCCCGCTGCTTTATCTCTTTGGTATTCCAGGATTTGCCGCAGAACATATTGTCCTTCCACAAAATTCCACATCTTTACTTTTTTACTGTATTCTCTTGCCAGTCTCCTTTGATAATTCTCAATTTTTTGAAGTGTAACTTCTCTTTTTTCTTCTAGATCATCCAACTTTTCCAACATTAAATCTGAATTTAAATTTTTCTCCCAGTTCTTGTAGTGGGTAGAATGACCTCCGTTGGAATAACTGCTTCTGTTCCATAAGTAAGAAGAAATGGTGATTCACCAGTGGATTCCCTTCTAGTAGTACGGTATGCCCATAATTTGTTATGAAGATTCTCACACCATTGTTTAAGATGACCATCAAGAGTTTTCTTTAAATTTATGGCAATTGTCTTATTTGTTGCTTCGGCTTGCCCATTGCTTTGCGGATAGAGTGGAGTAGATTTATTATTTTGAATATTAAATGCTTCGAAAAGCATATCAATATTTTTTCCTTGTAATTGCTGTCCATTATCCGAGACTATAGCCACCAGAATTCCAAATCTACAGATTATATTCTCAAATATGAATTTAAAAACATCAGTATCTCGAATATGTGCAAGGGCTTTGGCCTCAACCCATTTAGTGAAATAATTTGTGGCTACAATCAAATATTTTCTCTTTTTAGTTCCTTCTACCAATGGTCCAACAATGTCTATCCCCCATTTTACAAATGGCCAAGGGATAAGTACCGAATTAAGTTCTGTTGCGGGAGCTTTTATCTTTTTTTCATAACGCTGGCATTCTTCACACATTTTTACCGTGTTTTCCGCATCTTTATGCATAAATGGCCAATAATAACCTTTCATCCTTGCCTTTAAAGCCAGTGATCGTCTTCCACTATGATTTCCCGCATCACCATAATGTATATCTTGGAGAATTCGCAGCCCTTCCTTTCGTGATAAACATCGAAGTAACGGTCCCAAAAAAGACTTTCGGTAAAGAATTCTATCCCGCAACTGATAATTTACAGATCTTGATTGCACCTTCCATGCTTCTTTAGAATTTACGGGTAATATCCCATTTTGCAAATATTGATGGACCGAAACTCTCCAATCTTCTTCGGTTTGGTGATTTTCTATTTTTTGTGAGAAATTTACTTTATTTTGGATAGATGTGTCTTCAATATCTTTCCCCATTTGTTTTTGCATATTTTAAACTGCTCACAACTTGATTGATGGTTCATAAATACGCCCAATTTTTACCGCTGATGTATTTCGATCCTTTATCATTGAAGAAATATATGCTAATGTAACAGCATGTCGATTCTTATCTCTGGATAGATGCCGAAAGGTTATATTTTGAATTTAAAACGCCAGTCTTTGCACAAGATTTTTATATTCTATCAAGTCTTCATCAAGCGCTTGATATTTTAATTCAACTTGTCAAATTATTAATTGTGAATCACTTGTGCTTCGGACATCGCTTATCCCTAACTCAATAATAAGTCTGAGGGCGTGAACCACAACTTCATATTCCACTATATTATTTGTATGTTCATCGAACTCAAGGCAGAATGAATGTACCATTCTACACCCTATAGGAGTTGTAACTACGATTCCAATTATAGCACCTTCTCTATTCCTGGCTCCGTCAACAAATACTTCCCATCTTTTGGGATTTACAGAATTTAAGATATCTTGAGGGTCACCATCTTCAATTCCAGGTAAACCTTAAAATTTTGTATCATAAAATGATAAGTAACCAATGTCAATAAAAAATTAGGAAATGAAAAATGAAACATGTCCATCATTTTTAAATCCGAGCGAACCTTGAATTTCGAAGTTATCATCCAGCGGAAATTCCGCAAGGAAATCAGCCAAAATTTGTGACTTTTGTGCAGTTTGTAATTCGAATAATATGTTGAATTGTTCGAGTTGTGCGTTCCATTTTGCTACTCTTATGACTTTTCCTGTATTCTTTAGTACTGACTCCAATGGTGCTTTGCTTGGTACCCGCACATAATGTGTCAGAAAATATGTGCGTAGTTTTTGGGTAGCAAACACCAGTGCTAAGATTAATTGTTCAATTTTTGTTTAATTTCATTCTGCAGGGTTCAAAGTCTTACTAATGTAATACACTGGCTTTTCAATCTTTTCATTGGCCCGGACTAACACCATACTTACTGCGTCTTCGGTTGCCGCAATATATAAGGATAAAATTTCTTCAGGCGTTGGCTTTTGCAGTGCAGGTAACGTTGCAAGGTAGACCTTGATATTTTGGAAAGCTTGCTCATATTTCTCATTCCATTCGAATTTATTTTTCTTTTTTAAAATATCAAAAAAGGGTTTGCATCTCTCCGATGATCTTGCGATAAATCTGCTAAGTGCGGCTAAACATCCATTTAGCTTCTGAACTTCTTTAACACTCCTTGGAGATGTCATGTCTACTATTGCTTAAACTTTTGCGGGATCAACTTCGATTCCTTTTTTAGTAACTAAATATCCCAGAAACTTCGCTGAAGTGACCCCAAAAGTGCACTTGTCAGGAGTGACCTTCATTCTATATTTCCACAAGGCTTGAAATATTTCTTTCAAATCTTGTAAATGATTTGTTGCAAGTTTGTTTTTTACTAACATGTCATCCACATAAACTTCCAGAGTATGTCCTATCCATGGTTTAAAAATTGCGTCAACCAACCGTTGATATGTTGCTCCGGCATTTCTTAATCCGAATGGCATCCTAGTGTAACAATACAGACCGTGTGGGGTAAAGAATACAGTGTGCTCTTGATCTTCTTTATCTAGTGCGATCTGGTTATACCCTGATTTTCCATCCATAAAGGATAAGACTTAATGACCTTTAACAGCGTCTACCAACTGATCTATGTTGGGGAGTGGATAACTGTCTTTTGGGCATGCTTTGTTCAAATTGGTGAAGTCTATGCAAATTCTAACGCCTCCATTCTTTTTTGGTACAATCACCATGTTAGAGATCCAAGTTGGGTATCGCACCTCTCGGATAAATCCCGCATCCATGAGCTTTTCTAATTCATTTTCTACTGACACATGATATTCCGGCGCAACTTTACGTATACGTTGCCGAAAAGGTGTGGCATCAGGATGTATATGCAATTCGTGTTGTACAATATTTGGGTCAATACCTGGCATGTCCTCCATTTTCCATGCAAATATATCTACAAAATATCGAAGTAATAAGATCAAACTTCGCTCTCTTTCTGTCTCCATCAGCGTCCCAATCCTTATGAACTTGGGAAACTCTCCTGTTCCTATATTAACATTTTTGGTTTCCTCTATCGGGGTAAATGTGGGTTTGGGAGCTCCTAAAAGTGTTGGAGCCCCCTTTGGTTTCTATGCTGGATGATTCCCTTGATATTTTTTTGATGTGCTTCCTTTTTCTTCAACATCTTCACTTGTTTCATTTATCGTTTTTTCCTATCAGTCTGACTCATATACTGGTCTAGGGCATCTTCTTTTGCCTTCATTTTGCGTTCCTTTTTCTTGTTTTGTTGTTGTTGTTGTCGTTCTTCATTCACACGAAATTTAGCTAGAATGCAAGACTTTGCTTCATTTTGGTCTCCTCTTATCTCCATTTCTCCTTACGGTGTTGGAAACCGCAAGTATTGGTGATACGTTAAGGTTACTCCTTTTAACTGATGAACCCAGTGCCTACCGATGATGGCATTGTATGGAAACGGAGCTTCCACTACACTGAATTTTGTCAAAATACTTATCGGACCTGCCGCAACATCAAGCAAGATCTCCCCTTTTGGTTTTGAAGCTAATCCGTTAAACCCATAGATTATATAGCAAGAAGGAGTTAATTGATCATCTTTTAATCCCATTTTTCGAAAGGTATCATAAAACAACACATTAAGGGAACTTCCCCCATCCATAAGAATTTTCCTTACGTTCCATCCCGATACATGCAGTGTAAGTACCAATGGGTCGTTGTGCATTTCAACCTCTTGATCAACCTCATTTGCAGAAAAAGTTAATGGGGACGCCATCCATCCTTCCCATGACTCAGTAACTCTTCCCGCAACCTTGAAGACTTCATGATTGCGGACTCTTTTATGCAATTTCATATTGATCGCTGCACTTATGGATGATTGGCCCGATTCAGAATATATGATCATGTTTATAGTTTGATTATTTTGAGGGATGTTTACTGCTTTTCCCTTATTAAGCCTTGGTAGTGGATCAGTTGTTTGAATGAATTCTTCTAACTCCCCCGCATCAATTAACCTTTGCACCTGCATTATTAAATTTCTGCATCGGTTTGTGGAATGGCCCCGTAACAATGATATTCACAATACTCTTTTGAATTTTGTGTGTGTTCAGGTTGTTGTTCTTTTGTTCCTGGCCACTGAAAATCTGGTCTATTTTTTTTTGCATCCAAAATTTCAGAATAAGGAATATTGAGTTTAGTAAAGGTTTGTTCCTCAAATTATTGGATAAACTTTCTTCTTTCGTCCATCTTTGTTCGCTTTGATTCATTATTTGGATATTTTCCGGCAAACCTCTTCCCGGTTCCGGACGATGGTTCTATTGAATTGTCTCTTTTTGCATTCCCTTGTGGTGGTGATATTATCCTCGGATGTTGCCTCTGAAATGTCCTGCAATCTTGCGCATTTTTCAATGATATCTCTGAGATCTCCTTTGGTTTTTGGATTTGTATTATGGATATATACAAAGAGTTGGCTTTCCCGATTGGCGATTCCCCACTTATAACTGTTGATTGCAACCTCTGGTGTTACATCCCCAATTGCTTGGCAGATCGTTTGCCAACGATCTGTATAATCTCGGATGGTTTCTTCTGCTGATGAGGCAAGTGAGTACAACTTATCCATTCCTGCATCTGCGGGCCGATTGTACATGTATGCTTCTAAGAACTTGCGGGTTAACTGCGTATAAGAATTTATCGACCCTTCTGGTAAATTTTCATACCACGCCAATGCTATTCCTTTCAAACTCGAAGGAAAAAACCGGCACATAACAACGTCATCTTGTTCCCAACGTGTCATGCAACGATTGTAATATTTTAAATGAGTCGTTGGGTCTTTTGTTCCGTTGTAGCATTCGAAAAGGGGAACACTACATTCGTGCGGTATTGATGTATATGCCAGGTGTGGTGCGAATGGTGTCTTTTGGGCTTCTTTTAACACTTCCTCTAATCTTCCACCTTCTTTATTCTTTAAATTTTTAATTTCTTCCTGCATTTGTTCCATATCCTCATAGTATTTTTTCCACCTGTCATTATGCAACCTTGATTCATCAAAATTTAATCTGTCTGGTTCATTTTGTTGACACAAGGGTTGCACCACCATTACCCTTTGATCTCTATTAACTTTCGTTCTTCTTCGTGCGGGTCTGCTGGAGTTTGCTTCTTGTCCCTGTGTTTAGTTATTGACGGTTCCGCACCGTGTTGGGCTCTTTCTTTAAGTACTTGATTTTCTCTGGTCAACAATGCAATTTGTTCCGCACAAACTCGCTGTTCCTTTCGCATTGCATCCATTTCTTCCATTAACTGTTGAACCTGTTTTGAGAAATTTCTTTAGATGAACAACTAGTTGTGTGGCCTTCAGAATCACTTATATGGTCATTACCGGGTTCTTGCTCTTGTGATCTTCTCGGTATTTCTTTTTGTTGAAGAACACCTATAACATTACTATCCTGATTGTCTGAATTGGCATCTTGATCCTGCACGCTTCTTTGTGGCACTGTCCTCATTTGTATGTACTTTTGTGGTAATGTAATTTCTTCTGAACTCAAACTCGTGTTAGTGTAGAAATTTCTTGTCCAGTATTCTAAAAGAGCTCAAATAATGAATTATGTGTTTCAAAAGATTTTATCCTTCTCAATAAATTTTCAACACAATTTGGTTGAAACCAAATGGTACATATTATCACAGTATCAAAAAAATTTAGTTGGAAACGAAAATGAAGGACCTAATAAATATGACATGTTGCTAAGTGAACATTTCTTGAATTTGAGAAATAAAGTACAAAATAATAGAAAATAAAGAAAATTAATCATATAACCAAATTTATATATTCATCAACTGTCTAGTTTTAAAATAAAATCGTATTTTTCAACCTTTTCATATGAACCTAAATTATTGCACTTTAAAGAGAATTTTTTTTTAAATAGAATATGACTCAATATTTCAACAACATTTTGTTAGGTAGAATAAATTCTTTACTTCTCTCTGTTTCTAGCGCCAAATTGTGATCACCAAAAATCTGGCTCTTTTGGGGTCACAACCAAAAGTGTATAAAATCCAATAAAGTACATTTTCTTATCCTAAATCGCTTCACCATAACATTTTGAAAGTGAAAAAACAATCAAAGTAAAACGAAAGGACACAAGACTTTATGTGATTCAATCAATAAAACTATTTACATCCAAAAGTAAAATAATTGGATCCATTGATATCATCATATTAACATCTATACAAAAGAAAAGAAAAGAGAAATAATCTATGCCAATGAGATGACTTCATTTAATCATAATCATGTTAATCATAAATCAAATGAATTAAAACAATTACATAAATTTCATACCTAAGCTCTTTGTTATTACTTCAATGTCTACAGTCTAATTTCCCTTCATATTTTCCAACCCCTTTTCCATGTTAATGAGCTTGGTATTTATAGCTAAATTGATAGATCCCACCAATCTACCTTTCCACATATTTATTCTTATCCATTCTTGGTGCAATGTGTAGTTCCTTAAAGCCTATTTGCAATTCCCGCACGGCCTGATCGTTCCTTCCGCAAGTCTCAGCATGCGTACTGCTTGTTTCCCGTAGTTTCTTACGGATTATCCCGCACTTCTTCTGCGGTCTTGTAGTTAAGTTATTATTTTGTACTAGAATGACTGTTGCAATCTTATTTGAATCATGGCATGTTCGACATGTAGCTATTTAAAGTGATTCGTCATACTTTAATTCTTTACGTTCCGCTGCTTGGAGAGTCGATACGTGCCAGTCATGCATCAATACTCATTATTACTCTTGTGTCAGGCTTTCCCGCAACCTGTTGTCAGTCGAGCAATTAAAGCTGTCTGTCTTGATCAGTGCACTTTACTTTCCCGCTACCTACTGTAAGTCAGGCAGCAAGGCTATCTGTTTTGTGCAGTGTGCCTTACTTTCTCACAACCCACGTGTCGGTCATGCATTAATGCTGTCAGGATCTCTTTAAAGATTTTGCAGCTGTAAATTCAACACTTTCAAAAGACTTTGTTCCAGTGTTTCTCGTCTCATCATAGTTCGTTACTCTCCAACAGTTTTTAAACACTGTGCCTCAGATTTTATTCTCTCACAGTGTAGTCGTGAATTTCACTATCCGGAGCAGTCCAAACTGGATTTGGAATAAGATTTAGATCTCTTACATAAGGGTTGCACCATAAGAGAACGAATGGAAATTGTCATTTGTACGAATCCAACTAGTTATGAGATCTTTTATAGGGTGCTCTGGATAGAATCCACCCTAAGCTGCAATTGAGAAGCAAATAAAATGGCTCTACTTCTAACTTTTTACTTTATTGTTAATTTACTGTCTGTTTTTTATTTTATTTTTATGAACTTTTCCGAGTTATTAACGTAATTTATTTGTTTTAACTCAAATTTTTATATTTTTAACTTAAAACAATGGTCATTTGCGTATTGATTGGATTGTTGATCGCATTTATATTTTACCGAAAGGACTAATACGTGTATTTTTACCGATCCGAATTTTTACCACTCGTCGAATGACTAACTACACTCTCAAGTCACTAATTTCATTTTCTCCTTGGAAAAAAAGAAGGTTGAAGCAGTCTAGTGCACCCATTTTCCAATAGAACCTTTAAGAACCAAAGCTTCTCAATAACAGATATAGTGAAAAAAAGAGTAGATCCAGTGAGCTATCGGTCTAGCTTTTGGGTAGTATGAGCCGAATGAATAATTATACAATATCCGGGGCCATCGGCATCATATGCCGCCTTTCATGCATAACCCGACCGAAGGGGACTACTATCGAGAGCGAAGCAACCTAAGGACGGACCACATAAGCAACTTAGGAATGGAAGTTTTGGCGTCAACCATAGGGCTGCACAAACCCGACCCAGACCCGCCACCTGACCCGTACCCGTCAATTTGACCCGTCCCGCACCCGACCCACCGATAAACGGGTCGGGTGCGGGTGACAATTTCCTTTACCCGCCTTTTGGCGGGTCGGGTGTGGGTGACACCTTCTCTCATCCGACCCACCCGCCCAACCCGCCAATTTCTTTTCCTTTAGGAAGGTAAACCACTAACCCTTCAACATTTCTTCTTCATCTTCGTCTCTCCCAATTTTTCTCTACTACTTCTGTGCAATTAAAATTTTTCTCTTCTTCTCTTTTTCCCTTTCTTTCTCTTGTTCTTCCCTCATTTCTCCTTGTCGATCCCAGTTCATGAGAAATCAGTTCTATTCTTGTGTGTAAATGATTCGTAAGAATCTAAGTTAATAGATGAACCGAAGATTAAGATGTTGGTGCTGAAATTCTTTAAGATTTAGAAGGAGAAGAAGAAAATAGATGAATTAGGGTTTTGGATTTGATCTCAAGTTTAGATGAAATTAAAATGGGTATCGAACTTCCAAGGGATGAAGAATGAAATGGATTATTTTCTAAGTGATGTTATGGAATTGTTTTGATTGAGAACTGAAGATTTAGGGTTTTCCGGGATGAATCGAAATTAGGGTTTTGAGAATTAAATTTAAGTTTACATGCAATTGATAAGGATATTATGTTATTGATGGATGAAGAAGAAAGGGGTTGTGGTTGAATTAAATTTATGGAGCTAATTTAATGAAGAATCCAAAAGCTAGGGTTTCTGTTCTTCCCCAATTTATATAATATGAATTTAGGGTTTGATGAAATTGATTGGTAAAGGAACAATTCAGATTATGCTGATACTTGGGTAAGCTTCTAAACTATTTTCAATGTGGTAATTTAAATTTAATTACTTAAATTGTTAAATTTATATGATTGTGAGTGAATCTAAGATTGAAATGGGTATGGAGTAGGGTTTTGAGAACTGGAGATTTATATGATGGATCTGTTGGAAAAAACGAAATTGGAGTTCGATTGAATGAGAACTCAAATGGAAAATGGATCTGTGATTGAGCTCGAACTTGAGAAGCTTTGAAACTCAGTGAAAGGTTTTTGGAGCTGCAGTTCATGGCCGAGAAGAATAGGTGAATCGATGGGATTGTGTTGTTGCTACTGATAATGGGTCTGAGTTTCTAGAACTTAGTGATTAAGAGAAGATGAACAAAGGTTTTTGATGCTTTTCTTGGAGGAAATAGACGATGGATCTTTTGGAAAAGACGAAATTGGGGTTCGATTGAATGAGAACTTAAATGGAAAATGGTTCTGTGGTTGAGGAGAGAAATCAGGTAGTGATAGTGTAATGAAAGATGGATCGATGATGATTTTTAGGTAATGAAAGAAGAGAAGAGCAGAGTTGGGCGGGTGACCCGCATCCGACCCGCCGAAATGGAGGGTCAGAACCGACCTGACCCGTCCTACGGAAGGTTGGGTGCAGGTGAATACTTCAATCACCCGCCAACTGGCGGGTCGGGTGCGGGTGGGGCCAAACCCGACCCACCCGACCCGATGTGCAGCACTAGTCAACCACTCTATGAAGAAACTTTTATGATAAGGGGCAACCACTTAATGAAGACTCTTTTACCAGACTCTTCTACAGATCAGTCTTATCAACAATTTTCTCTCTCTTTCCCAAATCTGAACCTAATTTCATTTTCTCCTCCTCTTCCTCTAAACCAAAATGCCCTAATTTTTCCTCTTGGAAATGAAATCAACAAGATCTGAAGATAAATGAGATGGCTTCTTAAAAGATCCTAACTATTTAGTATCTAATAATGGTGATACACGATTCTTAATCGGGTTTAGCTACTGTTGTTTTTCCGAGTCCACCCCCCACATGGTGGTGAATGGGGAGGGCTGGAAAGACTACATTTGCTCAAATCCTTTACAAACACAACAGTATCTCCTGGAAAGCACAGAACATCTGCTACAGGTAACTTTGTACTACTTTGTTTTGTATTTTGTTTGTTTAGTTTAGGTTCCTTTTGTGTGTTTGTGTGTGGTTGTGATTATGGCAAACCAGTTGTTCTGTTTGGGTTGATTATTGGATAAAATTGAGATATTCTACTCGGTACATTTCCTTGTTAGATGATAGGATGCGTATTAGCTACTAGAGTTTCATAGGTGAGCAATCAGGATGCCTTAATGCAGAGGAACATATCGGAATCCTTCTTTACAGTCAGAGTTCCAATTGGACCCTGAGGGAAAATAAGGAATTTGTTGTCGTGGAATTGTAGCAGTAGGTCACTTACACTATTATGATTAGATGGCTTTGTATGTAGGAACTTATAGGTCCTGCATCTAGACTGTTTCAGGGAATGACTGAGAATGGCGTTCAACTTAGTATTGGATGGGTAGTAGGACGGATATATTCCAGTTGGAGCTCATATTATTTTTGACATTGATGTTATTGACCTGAAACCATTTGATTGGTTGGATGGAGTGAGGTTGACGTGAGGAAGTAACTGGGATCAATGGTAAACCTTCATTCAATTCTTTCATCAAGAAGAACCTTAGTTTAGGTACTGAGGTTGATATGATGAAGTAACTGGAGTGAAGGGACACCTACATTCAATGGTTTCTACACGAAAATTGTTTAGTTTAGTACAAGAAAGAGTCCATACGAATGACAAGTTTTAATTTCTTTTCGTGAATATCTTGAGATCTAAAATATTGCAATTCCTACTCTTAACTTGAAACCGTCTATCGTAGATATAAATTGTTCTTGCGCTTCTACTATAATCACAGAACAGAGAAACACACATCTAGTTGTAGTATTTGATAAGCATCGCTCACTGTTTCCTTTTATTTTTGCACGTTCAATGTAGAAATGTGGGTATGGGAACTATGAAATTTACAGATCTTTAAGACCTCCTGTATATCTACCTGAAGATCTAAATGCTTCTTTAGTCTCGTTTCTATAAAGAAACTCAGACTCTTACCTTGATAAGATTGGCATTGTTGATACTGATTCTGGTGAAACACTGACCTTCAAAGAACTCCAATCTGTGGTTGTTAATGTTTCTAATGGGTTCTATAATTTAGGATTAAAAATAGGTGATGTTGTTGTAATTCTTGCACCAAATTCTGCCCAACTCGTTATATGTTTCTTAGGGTTGCTCAATTGTATGAAAAATTTAAAACAGTTGGTTTACCATTTGTAATTTTGGGTTCTTCAAATTCTTCTTTATCCGTTCAGAATTTACAAAATTTTCTCAGTTAGTTGAATTATCTGGGTCTGAAATTTCTTCGCGGTTTGCCTTAGTTCCTGTTAAACAAACTGATACTGCTTTATTACTATATACGTCTGGTGCTACTAGTACAAGTAAGGGTTACATTGGATCAAGATTGTAGTGGAGAAGTGCATCGTGTGTTTCTCTGTTTCCCTCCAATGTTTCATATGCGATTATATTTGTACAACTCATGAGAGCAAATACATTGGTTTCAGTGGGGAAATATGATTTACGTATGGTTTTGAGATCAGTGAGAAACTTGGAGTTACTCATTTATTTATTTATTCTTAGCAGAGTTTTGTGAAGAATTATGATTTTTCTTTTTAAGGTTCTCGCCACTGGTGCGACACCACTTGGGTAATATAATGGAAGAATGTGCTAGGCATTTACCTGAAGCTACAGTTATTCAAGGTTACGGTATGACAACAACTTGGGGAAATTTTTTCCTTCAATAATCGATGTGAGGGAGTTTGGAACTCTGTCTCGACAGGAGTTGAATCTAAAATTGTGTTTGTTGACACAATGAACCCTCTTTCCCCACCTCATTTTGGTGAAATTTGGGTTCAAGGTCAAAATATGAAGCAAGGGTATCTCAACAGTCCAGATGAATCCAAGTTGACTAAAGATAATCAAGGATGGGTTGGCACTGGAATTTCGGGTATTTTGAAGAACAAGGATAAAGTTTTGTTGTCAATCGGAGAAGGAACTCATCAAATATAAAGGAATTCAGATCGCACTGTTCGAGCTTGAAGGGTTGCTAGTTTCTCGCCCTGAAATATTAGATGCAGTTCTCATCTCATATCCTGATGTAGCGGCTGTTGAGGTCCCACTACAGTAAAACCTCTATTTCAGAATATTATTGGGACCATATAAAAATATTCTTATATAGAATTTATTCTTATATAGAGGTAATTTTTATAAAAATTAAGCTAAACTAGGACCAGAATTTTTTATTCATATATGGAGTTTATTCCTTTATAGAGTATTCTTACACGGAGGTTTTACTGTAGCATATGTTGTGTGCTCCAACAGCTCACTGAACGAAGTAGATGTTCATAATTTGATTGAACCGCAGGTAGCACCATTCAAAAGATTGCATCATGTAACATTTTAAAGTGGTGGTCTGCAATCAGGTTTCTGGAAACATCCTAAGAAGAGAAGTTATCGATGAGGTTGGGGCAGGAATATGATGCTAACTAAGATTACATAATATGGCATTTTCTGGGCAGGAATATGATGCTAACTAAGATTGCATAAATGGGTTTAGAGCTAATCATTAGGCAAACGAAACCTGGAAGGAAGTGGACTCGTCGTAAACGTTGGTTAAAGAACTGAATTGTAGCAGCTAGAACAAAAAAAACAAATTTAATTAATGCATAAGAAATTGAAACATTTATTTACAATTTACAACAAAAATAACAATGAACTCTGAGAAGATTTTGGATTAAACACCGGAGACACCGTCGCAAGGGCAAACATCACCATCATTTTGATTAGGCTCAATACTAATGCAACAACAAAAGAGACCCAACAATAACATGAAAGCTGAAGCTGTTATCACTGCTTCTGCCAAATTCAAGTACTTCTCCATGAAAAACTTGTTATCGTCGCGGATGTTGTTGTTCTTCTAACGCAGCACCAATTACCTTTCATCTTCCCGATTACAGAACCTAAGAAGTGTTGTTGCCAACTCACAAACTAAAGGTTGTTTCATCAGCTGCAAAATGAAATGATAAAACAGAATGGAATGACTATTACACACATGTTTTTGAGTTCTAGACCCACCCAAAAAAACAAACTTAAATGGCTTTTCTTAAAAACCAGCTAGTTAGTTGCCTTTAAGTTGGAATGGCTAGTAGCTATCAGTATTTATGTCATTGGCAATTTGGCATGGACCTTTATTGATCTAGAATCTAGATGACTTGTCCGTCCGGCTAAAGGGATCGATTGTCTGTCTGCATATATAACTTCAGGCTGGGATTTTAAACTAGACGGATCCTTTGAACTGTTTGTTATACATGTTGGATAAGTACCTTTCTGTAACAGAGAAACACAAACAACAGAGAACTTGAAGAAGATTAAGGGAGGGTTAGAATGAAGCAGTACACACACTCAAGCACAGAGAGGTGAAGTCGCCTGTTCAACAGACTGCCCTTAACTCAATATTTGCCAGGTACACCTTCAGGAAGACGCTGCTATACCCTTTCAGTGACAAACTTGAATTCAGGATAAAATCACCTGATACCAACCCAGCTAGCAAAGCTCGTTGGCCCGTTGTGAACTTAATAGTAGAAGAAAAAATGAAAGTAAACTAGTGCGCAATTCAAAGCAAGAAGAGGGAAAAAGTCGTCAGGACAATGGCTGCGACTGGGGTAAACGAAAACCTTAGCATTGTTGTTCTTTTATAGGAGAAGTAATCTTTTGAGTTTTAAAACGGTGAAAAATTTAATTTGAAATATTAAATCCCCATTAAAACAAAACGTTAAGATTTTTAATTAAAAAAATATTTATGATTTTATTTTTCATTTAATTCAAAACGGTAAAATATTTATTTAAAATAAAGAAGCGTTTTCTCATTGATGGGTACACGTGTGCACTCGCAGGAACACGCCAAGCACACGCCAAGGCTCACGCCAAAAGCACACGCAAGCACCGCAAGCCCGCAAGCTCGCGGCCTGCGGTGCTTCGACACCGCACATGTATGCATTTGCCCACTAGTCCATTTCCCAAGTCCATATCCAATCCACTAGTTCTTTTCCTTATATAGAACGTTTGTGGTAATATGCATGAACCTCCTCCTTGGTTTGCCCAATGTGGGACAACCAAAGGTTTCTCATTCACTAAGAAGTGAAAATGGATGGCTATAATTCCACCCAAGTTTAGACTAGTGATCCTAGCACCCATCAAGTTAATTATAGTAACAAAAATTATTTTAAGTAATAAACTTTTAATTTTAGTGTTAGCTATTTTTATTTCCAACAATACACACGTATAGTTTTACGTGGATACAAAGCAGAGACGTATTGAAATCTTAACGTTAACATATTGATGGTGCCAGCCATTAGACAAACATTGTTAAGAGTTGTGATCAAGTTGGTATCCTGATAAACGTTGTTTTCCCAGTTAGTTGTGATGTTGGTAATCATTTTTCACGAGGCCTAATGTCAACGGTAATAGTGGGTCTAAATTAGTTGAAAGAGTAGAGAACCAACAGGCAACAACAACTAAAACTTACTTGTGGCAGTTGAGTTACTACCATGGAAGATGAAACCAAAACTCAAAGAGAAGACAACGAACAAGTCCTAAAAGTCTTACAAGCTCTAAAACAAATTTCTCAGGATCTCAAAAACAAACCCACGCAAAATCTCAACTCAAATTCCATCCAAGCTCTATTAGAGCTTGAAACTGAAGGAGATACTATTCTATTCAAAGACCCTAATCTCCAAATTCATTTAACCAAACTAAAACAAGTCATACACAATTATCTCCAAAATTCAACTGGTAGTCATGGTATCAGATCGTTCATTCGTCGTCGACTTACTTATCATGAGATCTCAAAACTTGCTGAATCAATTGAAACTGAAATCCAAGCATGGATTGATCGCGAAAGCGTTGAAAATCTTGTCAATTTAGTACAAAACTCAGATGATGATGATGAAAAGGTAAGACTTTTATCACAGTTTGAAAACAGGGTTTTACAAGGATTTAATAGAGATTTACAAGATTTAGTACTTCAATTTAAGGTATTTAATGTTCTTGAAACTCTTGTATGTGATTCAAAGAATTCTATAAAATTGAAAGAAGCATCAGCTTTTGCTGTTGGTGCTTTAGTTGAATTCAACAAAGATGTTTTTGTTGGTGAAGTATTAATGGGACCAATAATTCCTGGTTTGATTTCAATGGGTTCTTCGACTTCAACATGTTCAATACAAGTTCTCTGTAGTTTAATCCGATCTATTAAAAGTCCATTAGTTGATGAGATTGAAACTAATGGTCAAATCCCTAAGATTATTAAACTATTAGGTCTTGAGAACGAACCATCTATCAGAGTTACAGCATTGGACTGTATTCTTGAAATCGGGTATTTCGGTAGAAAAGAAGCTGTGGAAGCTATGTTGGAAGAAGGGTTAGTAAAAAAATTGGTGGAATTGCAAAGGTCTGAATTGGGTGGATGTCTGATTGATATGGGGGATCGATTCGAAGACGACGAAAAGGTAAAAACTAGTAGAGATAGAAGAGACAGGGAGTATTTAGAGGAACATCCATTTGTGAGCTGTGTGTCTAGATTTTGGATACAATTAGATGTCGGAGAAGGATTGAGACAAAGGGAGAAAAGAGCATTCAAATTAGAGATTTTGCAAAGAGTTAGAGAAGCTTGTGATTCTGATTCTGAAGCTGCAACAATTTTAGCTGAGGTTCTTTGGGGTTCTTCACTTTGAAATGCAAAGAACAGATGAAATTCTTAATATTCAGATTAAGACATTCATTATGTGTATATTTAATAATGAATAGCACCATCTAATTTCTTTTTATTTGTGTGTTGGTGTAATGATGATATAAAATGCCAGAAAAGTCTTTGTTACCTTGAATCCTTGATTGTATCTTGCAGTGCTACATTTGATTCCTTAAGTTTCTTGGAAGCGAGACGCAGTTGATGTTGCGTCCCTCGGAATGATTGTCTTGTCGGCTTTTGGAGAATTTCCTTGTTACGTTGAGGGATTTTATTGTATGTTGCAGTGCTACATTTGATTCCTTAAGTTTGTTGCTGATGGTGTTATGATTCTTGCACCAAGTTCTGCTGAATTCATCATATGCTGCTTTTTACGGATTGTTGCTACTGGTGCTGAATTCATCATGTGCTTCAAGGAGTCTGAGCCAAAATTGATTGTTACTGATGATTAATTTTATGAAAAAGTTAAAGAAGATGATTTATCATTTGTAATTTTGGGTTCTTCAAATACTTCTATATCTGGTTTAGAATGTACAAGATTTTTTAAGTTAGTTGAATTGTCCGGGTCTGATATTTCTTCCGGCTTCACTTTGGTACTACTAGTACAAGCAAGGTGCGGCGTTAACCCATTCAAATTTTATTGCTGCATCCCAAATGGTTACATCAGATGAAGATTGTAATGGATAAGTGCATCCTTCGAATGTTTCATATTCGATTATAGATTATATCGTATGTACAACTCCGGGGAACAAATATGGTTTTGAGATCAGTGAGAATCTTAGAGTTGCTCATTTGTTTGTTTATCCAACAATTATGCTTGCTTTGGCTAAGCAGAGTTTTGTGAAGAATTATGATTTGTATTCTCTTAAAGACATGAAAAATAGCATTCGACGATACCAAAAAAAAGAGAGTGAAGGTGCATGATTTTGAATTCTTCAACACAGAATTGGATATATTTATTTCTTTAGGTTGGTCTTTGAAATGGCTTGAGTACAGTTTACTGTGGTACACAATGCAAATTATTTAATCAGACAAGATTAATTTAGGAGGTGCTTAAGTTACTTTTGTCACAAGCACCTATCTGATAACTTAAACACAATGGTTATTTTTGATAAGCTTTCCCCGCCCATCTTTGAAACACTGTGCAAGTTTCTGTACGAAGAAGAAAAAGTGACAACACTAGAACTCTATACAGTAAGTTTGTTTGTACCTTAGGAACATTTCAGAGAAGTAAATGCACCAGTTGCCACCCATTTTGGAACAGATGTACCAAAATACATATTTGAACAACAAACAGTAAGAAACTACAACCATTTTGCAACGATAAAATTCCCTCAGCATTGAATAAAAAAAAATAAAAAAAATTCCTTCCTCAGCTGACATCTCATCATACCGTGGTGGCGCTAATTCCTCAAATTTAATGGTTGCAATATCATATGACAAATTGATAAACTTAATATTGCTATTGTGCCTAAGCAACAAAATAATCTGTCACATAAGACAAAAATTAGTGCATATGAAGTGCGGTCAAATACCTCGTCACAAATTGCCTGTTCTTATACCACATTAAAGTCTATAGACCTAATTAACTTCGAAAACCGGTTTACAAGGTTAGAATTGTCCAAAGCTTATTAACTATAAGATCTTAAGTTGTCCATCCAATATGGGTTATATCATATATATATAATTAACCAGTAGTAGTACCTGAAGAAACTGAAACCAAGCTCTTCACATAAGGAATGATAATGGCGAGTTTGAAGACCGAACATCCTCATTAAGCTTCAAAACCTTAGACGTCTCATTCCTTGGATCATATAAAACCAAAGCCTTTCTATTAAACCCATAGCCCTGATATATGTGAACCCGGTAACGATGAACCTCTAATAGAATTTCTCCAGTTTTTAAACACTTGATCCTTCTCAAGTGTCGAAACTTTTTCCACTTCAGGTGATGTCAGTTTTGAAATGTTATAAATTTTAGTTCATGACTCTTTCTTTCCATAATCCTTCATTAGCCATACTTCAAAACCAAAGTTAGAATAAAGCAGGCAAAGACATCCATCCAACACATCAATATATGTGTCGCCCAAATTTTCTGGTTGCGAGACTTCTCTAATATTCTCATCGGTCGTATGTAAAGCAATTAAAATTGCAGAGGAAGAGAATGACTGCCAATGAAGAGCTCCGTTACAAAACACACTGTACTGTGACTTATTGCAGGCAGATAATATTAGACGGTAGGATAATTGTTTAATTGGCTTCCATGAATTCGATCTAAGTGAAAAGATCTCAACTACATATATTTTTTTACTTGTTTCGGCAGCTGAATAGATTGCAATTCGAACAAATTTGTGATCACCCCTCTTAGAGTCATAACCGAACCCAAATCATATCATATTACGAATATTATAGGATATTCGGTATTAAAAGAGATTATATCGTTATATTTGATATTATGGATATATTAAGGAGATTATATAAGTCATTATATATTTGATATTATGAGATATTCGGTATATTATGTGGTTATTATGTTATATATTTGTATGTATTTGATTCTATGTATAAAAGGTCATGAAATGATAAAACAAGTTACAGGATTTTCACAACAATATATCTCTGCCTTTTATCTCTTTCTTATATGGTATCAGAGCAAATCTCAATCTAATCAGTTTTTTTTTGTATTCATCATCTTCTCTACTGTGTCAATGGCTATTGACAGTGAAATCTCCGGCGCTAGTTCTGCTGTCCCTGCTGCCTCAAACCCTGCATCTCCCTATTATCTCCACCCGTCGTCAAGCCCTGGTTCGACATTAACTCACATTAAGTTAAAGGGTGATAATTTCTCTTCCTGGGAACAAGCTATTACTTTAGCATTGAAATCTCAGAACAAACTTGGGTTTATTGATGGTTCGATAGCGAAGCCGAACACAGATGTTACGTTATTCTCTTCTTGGGAGATTGTTAATTCAATGTTGTGCTCATGGATTGCCAATTCCCTGGATGATTCCATTCGAGCCACTGTTTCTCGTCTCAATACGGCAAAGATTTTGTGGGATTGTCTCAAAAAAAGGTACTCTATCAAAAATGGTCCGAAGGTATATAAACTTTGGTCTGATCTTGCTGTTACTAAACAATCCGGAGTTTCGGTAATGACATATTACACTTTGTTTCTTGGTATGTGGGAGGACCTTGCTACTTTGTCGCCCATTGAGTCTTGCAAGTGTTCTAATGATTCTTCCATTTTTACATGGTTTACTAACCTGAAAACTTATCAATTTCTGATGGGTTTGGATGCTTCATATAATCAATTACGTACTCAGATTATAAACATGGATCCGCTTCCTGATTTGGATGGCGTGTATGCGATGGTAAGCCAAGAAGAGAGTCATCGAACTGTTGTTCAACACCGTGACTCGAGTGTCGTTGGTTTTTCAGTCCAATCCTCTGTTTCAGCTGCACAAAATCAGGAGCGACCACTATGCAGCTACTGTAATCGACGCGGACATGTCTATGACACTTGCTGGACGCGACTCGGGATCCTTCCGGTGGCCAGCAAAGGACGTGGCAGAGGGCGTGGAAGGCCACAACCTGGGCGCGGCACCGGCCAAGCATCCAGGTCTGCATCCCAGGCAGGACTGGACGCTGCTGCTCCGTTCGCTGCTGCTGTCCAGGCAGGACAGGACGCTGCTGTTCCACTTGCTGCTGCTGCCACTCCATTTGCTGCTGCTGTGGACGTTGATACAGGCCATCCGTCATCTCCAGCCGTAATTCCTGGACTCACAAGTGAACAAATGCAGCGTTTGATTGCCTTATTAGAACCACAAACCGATAAAATGTCCGGTAAGCAGTCTTCTAATATGTCGTGGCTTATTGATAGCGGTGCATCACATCATATGACAGGGGATTTAACTCGATTACGCAATGTATGTGAGATTCTTCCATCTCCCGTTGGCTTACCGGATGGTGAACAAGTTTCGGCTTCTAAAGAAGGAACTTGTGTTTTACCGTGTGGTTTGGTTTTACGGCATGTTTTGTTTGTTCCAAGTCTAACTTTTAGTTTACTTTCTATTAGTAAGCTTGCTTATGATTCTAATTGTGTCGCAACGTTTACGGATCGGCTTTGTGTGTTACAGGACCGTACCTCGGGGACCCTGATTGGAGCGGGTGAGTTACGTGGTGGGGTGTATTACTACAAGCCGGTGACAGTTGCAAATGCTACATCTCAGACTCACGATATGTACGACCTATGGCATCGTCGGTTGGGTCACCCATCATCTAAGCCTATGTCTTTATTAAGTGTTAATGGTAATAAAGTTATTGTTCCCAACAAACCGGCAATTTGTGATATTTGTTGTCGAGCAAAACAAACTCGGTGTAGTTTTCCTATTAGTCATAATTGTGCTACAGATATTTTTGACTTAATTCATTGCGACATTTGGGGGCCGTATCGGCAGACGTCTTTGTCTGGTGCCCGGTATTTTCTTACGATTGTGGATGATTTTAGTCGTGCTGTGTGGGTTTATTTAATGAACGATAAGGGTGAAGCAGGTGGCTTATTACAACGGTTTTATGTTTTTGCTAATACTCAGTTTCGTAAATTAGTAAAAATTATTCGGAGCGATAACGGCTTGGAATTTTGTTCGAACCAAATGGACGTATTCTATGCTAAAAATGGTATTCTACATCAAACAAGTATGGTTGATACCCCACAACAAAATGGTCGGGTTGAACGGAAACATCGTCATATTCTGAATGTTGCTCGTGCTTTATTATTTCAAGCATCACTGCCTACTGAGTTTTGGGGGGAGTATGTTCTTACAACAGCACATTTAATTAATTGTACGCCTACTCCAGTTCTCAATGGTCTTACTCCGATTGATAAATTGTACTCCACATCACCGTCTCTTGATCACCTACGGGTATTTGGGTGTTTGTGTTATGTACATCACAAAGACCGGTCTAAGGATAAATTTTCTCCGCGAAGTCGTCGGTGCGTGTTTCTAGGTTATTCTCATGGAAAGAAGGGATGGAAGGTTATGGATTTAGAAGATCGAAAGGTGTTCGTCTCCGGAGATGTGGTTTTTGATGAACATTCATTTCCTTTTGCACAACCGTGTCCTAAAATTGTATCGCCTACATCTAGTGTCCCACCATTGGGTCCAATAACCGAATGGGCCGACCCATTAGTTAGCATTGTTGAAACACCAAATATAACTCGGTCGGCTACTACTCCTTCTCCAACTCAATCGGTTTCTAGGACAGACAGCTCTTCGGTTTCTTCTTCATCTCCTGTTGCCACCAATGAAAACCAGTCTTCATCCTCTCAATCTCCAGCATGCACGACCGAATCTGTTATTCCAGATTTGCTTCCACCTGAGTTAGGTCGTGCTCAACGTGATCGCAAACCCCCTGGCTATCTCAAAGATTATGTGCGATGTCACACGGCTCAGTTCGTACCCCCCCCCCCCCCACCCACGTCTCATCTGCCAGTCAGCCCCTCAGGTATGCCGTTTCCTTTAGCTAATTATGTTTCATACGATAATTTCTCACCATCCCACAAGAATTTTTTAGCGGCTGTATCTGCAAGGGTTGAACCTCGTACTTTCAATAGTGCTATGTTAGACTCTAATTGGCGTAGTGCAATGAAAGCAGAAATTGATGCTTTAAAAAAGAATGGTACTTGGTCAATCACTGAGTTGCCTCCGGGAAAGAAACCGATTGGTTGTAAGTGGGTTTATAAACTGAAGTATAACACCGATGGGTCAATTGAGCGCTACAAAGCACGTCTTGTGGTTCGTGGTGATAATCAGGTTGCAGGTATCGATTTCGAGGAAACATTCGCGCCTGTGGCTAAACTAGTGAGTGTCCGAACATTCTTGGCAGTTGCTGTTATTAAGGGTTGGGAGTTACATTAATTAGATGTCGATAACGCTTTCCTTCACGGTGATTTACACGAGGAGGTGTATATACGGCTTCCTCCCGGTTTTGCTTCGTCGTTTCCAAATAAAGTTTGTCGGTTGCACAAATCATTGTATGGTCTTCGTCAATCTCCCCGTAATTGGTTTGCTAAACTTACTACCGCACTTCGTGCTTATGGGTTTATCCAGTCTCATGCTGATCATACTTTGTTTACTTATCGTAAGGATAAGGTGTTTCTCTCGATTCTTGTCTATGTGGATGATCTCATTTAGCAGGGAACGATTCTCAAGCTTGTACCGTCTTTAAAGAATATCTCAACAGGTGTTTTAAGCTCAAGGATTTAGGCCGACTGAAATATTTTCTTGGAATTGAAGCTGCCCGTAACAAAACTGGTCTATTCTTAAGTCAACGCAAGTACACGCTTGACATTTTGTCCGAAGTTGGGCTTACGGGTACTAGGCCGGCTACAACTCCCATGGAACAGAACCACACTCTTGGACGAGCTCAAGGGACTCTCTTATCTGATCCCGAGCAGTATCGTAGGTTGGTAGGCCGTTTGGTTTATTTATTGATTACACGTCCAGATATCAGTTATGCGGTTCATATTTTAACTCAGTTTCTACAAGCTCCACGCCAAGACCATCTTGATGCTGTGTTTAGAGTTCTTCGGTATTTAAAAGGATCTCCTGGTCAAGGTATTTTACTCCGGTCCGATAGTTCTCTTCAACTTTTTGCATATTGTGATTCAGATTGGGCGGCTTGTCCCTTGACTCGACGATCTCTTACGGCGTATTTTGTCCAACTCGGTTCTTCACCGATTTCTTGGAAGACCAAGAAACATCCTACGGTTGCTCGTTCATCCGCGGAGGCAGAATACCGAGCAATGGCTGCTGCGACTTGTGAACTTACTTGGTTGAAGTCCTTTCTCTCGTCACTCGGAGTCATACATGTTCAACCAATGCAATTACTTTGTGATAGCCAAGCAGCTTTACATATTGCATCTAATCCGGTCTTTCACGAGCGCACTAAACATATAGAAGTCGACTGTCATTATGTGCGAGAACAACTATTAGCAGGTAACATTTGTACTGCATATATTCCATCTGTCTCACAGCCTGCGGACATCTTTACTAAGGCTCTTGGAGCTCCACAGTTTTCCTACTTATTACGCAAGTTGGGTGTTCGTGATCCCCACACTCCAACTTGAGGGGGCGTATTACGAATATTATAGGATATTCGGTATTAAAAGAGATTATATCATTATATTTGATATTATGGATATATTAAGGAGATTATATAAGTCATTATATATTTGATATTATGAGATATTCGGTATATTATGTGGTTATTATGTTATATATTTGTATGTATTTGATTTTATGTATAAAAGGTCATGAAATGATAAAACAAGTTACAGGATTTTCACAACAATATATCTCTGCCTTTTATCTCTTTCTTATATATCACGTATAAGAGGCAAAGCAATGAATTATCAACTTGCAGTGGATAAGGTGGACTTGGTATTTCTTTGTAGTCCCCAGTAGATGGATTCCATAAACTAAAATCGGTCCTTCGGTTTTCGTATATGCAAAACAAGCCATTACAACAACCCACAATATCATGGAGAGTGACAGGGCAATGAATCTGCTCGGTACCATCAAGTAGTGATGGCGATTCTTTATCTATAGAGTATATATCGTTGTTGTCACTTCTAAGCATGACATTGGAGTTAATTTCTAACTACAACTAGTATTACTACTTTTGATGATGAGGACGACTTACTATCATTGCTCTGGTACTTATTATTATTACCGGCAGCTCCGTTAAATCCAGTGATCTTGCTGCCTGCGTGTGAACCAGTATTGCCAGTTTGATTACTAGTTGACAAGAAACTGGTATTCACAACTGAGTACCCCCAGACGGACACACCATTATTGGAAGCCATTGTTAATAACACTAATTCCTGTGATGATTCTCAAGTCTTCACTTGGTTCCTATTTATAGGCGATTCAACTGTAGCTAGTAGCTGCCCATGGTGCAACATGCTACATGCTAGATTCGTTCCCTTACGATTGATGGATCACTAGTGTGGAATGTGGATAATCTTATCCAAGCGGTCGAAGCGCACCACCACATATATGAAAAATGACTCAAATTAAAGAATGATTCTCAGTTGTAGATGGACATAAAACGCCGTGGTTAACATCAAGGAACAAAACTCATTCACAGACCCAAATATTCTAGACTATAAAACGTAGGAACCAAGATTT
The DNA here is from genome assembly GCA_023531435.1 of Papaver californicum. Classification (NCBI taxonomy): domain Eukaryota; kingdom Viridiplantae; phylum Streptophyta; class Magnoliopsida; order Ranunculales; family Papaveraceae; genus Papaver; species Papaver californicum. Next base: position 2,337,243 of record JAJJMC010011374.1, on the reverse strand, counting down.
TTATCGACAATTCCATGTTATCTCTTCTGAGAAAATGACCACACTATGCATTGTATCCATCATTAAGCGAAAACACTTAATCTAGTCCATAAATGATAGACTTAATAGACCAGGGTTTTGTTTCTAAGATTTTTTTTAGCTGGGGTACATATATTCACATAAAAGTGCACCCTAATTAAATCCAACGGAGGTGAAGAACGTCATATCAGCATTTACGGATGAACTAACCCTTTTTTAGTCTACCTCTGGTGGTCTCGATCGATAAGAAGTTTGCTTTATTACTTTTTGGGAAGGTAATGCTTTTTTCTCTTTCGCCAAGTTTACTGCACCAAAATAAAAATTTCCCAACGGGCAAGACTAATAATTAGTGAAGTTGGCAGTTATCGTAAATGACAGCAGCACGGTCCACCAGCACTTCAACCAGACTCGTAACATGGTACACGTGGTACTACTTCAGCTGCAGCATGGAGAACATCTAAATAACCACGAAGCTGATGGGCTTTAGATATCTTTCCATAGACGTGTAAAGTGTACCATGCCAGCATATTTATAACACACCACAAAACCTTAAAATTTAGATATAACGCGACACGATATGCGATCTGGCATATGGCAGTGTTTAAGCTTAGCTTCCTTTAATATATATCTGCTTGGTAAAAACAAGCATTAGGTTTCTATTCCTTCTACTTCAGCCCGACTATAATTTCCCATCAAAAGATAACGTTTAGTTGGACTTGGTTTCGGTTTGAAAAGTGTCCCTGTAATGTATTAGAAACATGAGAAAAAAGTAAACATGAAACCACTTTCCATAAAAATCTATATCTTATCATTTTTTATCTTCCATATATATAGCTTGAATTTAAAATATTAAATATAATAAAAGAATTTATAATTGTTTTATATATGATGTGTCATCTTATATAAAAGGAGATTTATGTATCACTTCAAGTATTGATTTCTGACCTTTCGATATTTAATCGTCAATTTATTTAGGATATTCTTACGCCCACGTCCAAAGATAAATATTTAATTTAAAAAATGATGTTAGTTGAGTTGAACCCGTCGATAAAAACAATCAAAAGACCATGCACGCAACAGACTAACTTGAGACCGTACACTTGAAGGTAATTCCTCCGCCAGCTATTTTACTCGACAAAATATGATCTTTTTTTCTAATTTACATATTATTTTCATAAAATTACCCATAATGTATTTGCATGTTGTCTTGAAATTCTAAGATATTTGTTAATATACGAATATGGATTAAAGATTGATATATGAAAAAAGATCGTATATATCTTCTTTTTTTAATGTGTAAAATCTTATTTTATCAAGTAAATAAAATAAAATTAAAAAGAAAACGAAAAAGAATAAAAAAACTGAATAAAAATGATAAAAAATAAGATCAGTTTTATTATTAACAAAAATATAAGGACAAAGGGTTTCTGATTTGACCCTATTTTGGACTCTTACATTTACAGGATCTGAAATATAACAGATTTATTTTAAGCCCAGTAAAGTCCACCAGCTTTCAAACCCTAAACATCGGTTGAAAATTTGCTGTGGAAGTTCTTGTCCACCACATGCTGCAGCCAACCATGCTTACCGGTGGTAGAATAACGCCGTGAACTACCACGACCCTCCCGGCCTTCTATCAAGTTAGCTGTTAGCCCCACGTAGTAAACAAACATTCAGCAGTTAACCCACAAACAAGTTAGAAAATTCACACAGAAGGATTCTCAGTTGTATAGGCCCAAGCTTGGACCGCCCCAAAAAAATTGGGGCATGCCCAATTAAAATCAGCAGCATTCCACGCTCCACTCGGATTTGGTGTTCAATTCTAACTAGGACTGCGAAAACCGACATACAAAGTTTTTCACAGCCTATACAAGGAAACTCGTCCACTATTTGAAGAATCCATAAACACTTTGCATAAGAAAAAAATAAGTCTATCAACACGCGCGCATTCACAAAATCAACAAAGGTCATGGAAGATTCAAGACTTTCCGAAGAGGTACGTGAACTAGCGAGAGAGAAAGCTGAACTTCTATTCAGCTTCATGTATCTAAATTCAGGAGAAATAAAAATTCCAACTCCAACTGAAATGGATTATTTAGGACGTTTGGATTTCGAAATAATTAGGTTCGCGAAAGAACAATATGTAATCGATAATGAACTTGAAATCTATCTACGAGAAATACATGAATTTGTTCTTCTTGAAGTTCAAGAAAAATTTGCAGCCAAATTGAAACTGGATGCAGGTGTGGAAAAGAGAATGGTATTACAGGATGGAGAAGATTGTTCTATATGTCTTCAAGGTCTGAATGTTGGTGATGAGGCAGTAATTCTGAAGTGTTCTCATACGTTTCATGAGAAGTGTATGTCGCAATGGTTGACAAGAAAACCTAACTGTCCTCTTTGTAGATTTGATTGCAGTATTTGATGACATTATGTTGATTCTTTAGCATAACTCTTTGTAAATATGTAGCGAAGCAACAACAATTAATTATCGGTTTTTACTATAGCTTTACTTTTAATTATTTTGTTCAAATAGTAGAAATCTTTCTTGTGGTTATTAATCATAGATTTCTTGTTTTTAGTACTATATGAATTGATTTTATGATTAAAGGCTTTCTCTTTTTTTTGCCAATTAATTTTGATCTTTCCTTGATCTTTAGATGAATTTTTCCCTTAAAGATTTTGAGTAGCATATTGGACCTGGCACCCCTCTAAGGCCGATATGCAAACCATATTTTCCATCATCTATTCACCCTGTTATGCGAAGAAGTTTAGACTTTAGATTTCCTCGTGTATTCACAATTCGGACGGTATGTTGATCACTTTTCGAATTAGCCATAACGTTTCACGGTTGCAGATCAGACAACCAACCGGTTTTCCTTACCAGCTTACTCAGAATGTTAGGCTTGCGCCAACTATCTATTGCAAGGTAGCTAGCTTTTGAATTAAAAAGAAATAATTCACGAAAATGATTTGTGGCACCCATTTTTACTGCACCCAGTGCACCCATTCACAAAAGCGTAAAAAACCTACTTACCACAACACCGATAACTTAGGTGTTTTTCTTAGCATCTACTAAATTTGTGCTATGATAATGTTTAGACATGATAGATCTATCAATTCATAGATTTCAGTTCAAATTTCCTATGAACTTAGTTAAAACTAATGCAACAATGAGAAAAGGATCAACAACATCAATAATGAGAATCTTCGCCATCATCAATGATTCATCAAAAATCAAAATTAAACGAATTAAACTCAATTCAAGAGGTATTCAAGGTTTTTAAGTTTCTTAAAGAAGTAAGTCACATATGTCTGCGGCTCTGCCACCTGAGGTTGGGTGCATTGGGTGCACAAAAAATGGGTGCCACAAATCATTTTCGAAAAATTTAAGTTATCTGGAATTAAAGAACGACGAGTTTGAATACTTTGTGAGTATCAAAAAGTTGCTCTGACACGTGGCAACAATATCAGTGGAGCACAAGATGTCCCGATCCGGGGATCGAACCAGGGATCCGGGGATCGAACCAAGGGATCGTACCAGGGATCCGGGGATCGAACCAAGGGATCGTACCGGGGATCGTACCAGGGATCGAACCAAGGATCGAACCAGTCCCATAGGATAAGAAGACTAGTTCGACAGGTGGACAGATAGGGAGAAGCCACATGGAAATATATGGGAGAGATTGGGACGCCACGTGGGACGATTAAAGGATGCCATGTATTGAGAGTTGGGTGACTCATCGACCCAAGTTGGGTGAGTCATCGACCCAACTCCTCTTCGTATAAAAGAAAAGGGAGAAAGAAAGAGAAGGGATCGGCCTGGCTGGGGGGTCTTCTTCTCCACTTGAAATTGCTGTAAACAGGGGAACTCCAATGGAGTTTTCATTTTTGTAACCAGAAATTAATCAATAAAAACCCTCTCAACTTCACCACCCGTGGATGTAAGCCATTAAGGGCTGAACCACGTTAAATCTTGTGTGCAATTTCCTCTTTTCTTTTGTTAATTTGAGTGAT
>JAJJMC010011374.1:2255856-2327890 GCA_023531435.1 Papaver californicum | reverse complement strand
CTCTCTCACTCTCTAGTGCTTCCATGTGTTCAGTCTAAGTCTATCGGGATTGATCGGATCGGGACAGCATGGTCGGGACGAGATGGATCGGGCACCAGCTGGAACGGGACCGGGACGTGATGATGATGACGTCACTTCGGGACCGGGACGGTGCTTCGTGACCGGGATGATGATGATGTCATTGATGATGTTACTTCGATCGGATCGGGACGATGATGACGTCGCTGATGACGTTACTTCGGATCGGGTCGGGACGATGACATCGCTGATGACGTCACTGATGAGATCGGGACATCGGGAGCGCTAGGCTTGTCTTTCTTGCACAGCCTGGGCTTTCTCGTCGGGCTTCGGGCTTTGAGTGTGGTCCATGGTTCGGACTAGTTGCACTTCAGACTGATGTATCGGGACACTGTGGGTAGCGGAAATGCTGAGCTACGCTGACGTTGCTGCCACGTGTTAGAGCAGCTTTTTGATACTAACAAGAAGAATCCATTATCGCTGTTACTGTCCATATTATATCGTGTCCGTATCAGTGCTATCCAGACGTGAACACTTTAAATCTTCTTTGAACAATAAATCTGTGTAACAGAATATGTAAATCTCTAAAGAACGAAAAACGAAGGGTAAAAACGTATTATTTATGTCTCTAACACCGAGCAATTGACGGATTTTCTGGTTTTGTGAGATGCGGTTTTTTAATCTTTTTTAATTTGTCTTTATTCATGGTGTGTGATATTTTGAAAATCTAATAAAATCATAAAGTGATTGATAAAGGATAATAATTAACATACGTGTGTTCCGCCATCAAACTTATTAGATGATTGTTAAAGACATGTTGTCAAGTGGTTGTATGTTAGTTTTTGCCGACTGCTACTATCTTACGATTCTTACCTCATTCAGCTTTTGGTTTCGTCTTAGGATCATTTGTCCTCTTGGGTTTACTTCTAAGTCCTTTTTTAATGAAGCAGGTGTATGTCTAGTCATGCCCCATCAAAATAAACAACTTGCCATTTTTAAGGCCATGTGCTATCCCACGACCAAACCATCTAATTTCTCATTTTGAACTGCTATGTATATAGTAAACGGTGAAATTGACTAGGTAAATAATTTTTTTCGATTGAGATTCTGTGTTCGATAGAGACATCTTTACTAGTAAAGACTTTTTCCGTAGAAAGATTCGGTCTCTAAGATGTTATTATATGTTTATTTTTCTTACTTCTTAAATCTATCATATATTTTTATTATATAAAGAGTTACACTAAATATAATATAATACCTATAATTTTATAAAATTCATTAAACATCTACAAATTAGTTTAATTATTAGTTAGAATTCCTTAAAATATAATTAAATATATTATTTATTAAAGTTTATCAGTCATAGTGGAAAACACATTTGCTCATTAGTTTTTGTTCCTTTAGAGCGTCCGCAATCATGCAAGTAAAAGATGGACTAAACCCATATATATTCATTGAGTCAATCACAATAAGACAAAGCATAATCATATTTGGTATGGATTGTTAGGGTATTAGAATATATTTTTATAGTATTTACTTTTGGTATTTGATCTTTACTCAGCTCATGACCATAGATGATGAGTGTGAGTAGTGATGTACGTTTGTTGTGAAACATGAGTAGTGGTGAACGCTTGACTATATAATCCTCTTCTGCCACTATACTTAACTACCCAGGAGAGTAATTTTTTTTTAGTATTTACTTTTGATATTTCATCTTTATTCAACTTATGACTATACATAATCTTGCGCCCTCACCATAAATAATCTTAGGCCCTCACCATATACAACGATAAATGTCCTAAAGATAAAAATTGAGCAAATAGCTTTTAGAGATTTTAATTTTGTTTTGTCCTATCTAATACTGGAAAGAGGGCCAAACAGCTCATAAAATTAATGCACATCAATAACAGCACCAGCTAAGATATTCCGTGGGGCAATCAGGTACCCAGAAAAGGGAGCCTAGACATAATGCAACCGAAACACATGATTCTTGTTGACTATCTATCTCATCAAACAGCATGTTCCCTGCCTTGGCCTTGCCTCTTGTGTGTGTGATTGGTTAGTAAAAAATTAGTGTTCGTGTGATTTATGGCAAAATTCGGAAATGTGCCCCATAATATTTCAGAATGACTCTTGAATTTATTAGAGGTTCCACCAACAACTCAGACCGAAATGGCTGTTTCTTTCTATATGCCAATTTCTTAGAGTTTTCACTTGGAGTTTTGAATTGTTTGCATACTTTTCTTTAGACATGATATGCGAAAAGAACAAGAACAACAAACATCGTTGTACCGTTGAACGGCGGAAAATAGAGGAAAATCAGATAATAATAATAATCGCATATACAGATATACTAATGTTTTTCTTTCTTTTTGCTTTGGTTTTAGTTATAAAGGCGTATTTGATTTTTTAAATGTGTTCACTATCAATTATCGCACCCACTTCCAAGATAGAGTTGGAATTTAGTGAAACAAAGATCTATTCTTGATTGATTAGTGTCCTACTTTAACTTTAGCTCTACTGAGTCAAATAAAGTCGTGGTAGGGTGCACGGCTGCACGCCCATGTACGCTTTGATCATTATCGAACAAAAAACTGTTTAATTTAGCATAAATTTATTAGGGAAATAAAGGGTTGATAATATGTTATGTTGTTAACTTTGAACAAATGATTATCCAGTGATATTTTCATTTTGATTAAAGAAAATAAAATCCGAGGAACATAATTAAAGTGACTGATGGAGAACTAGGATAATAACATCATAAAGTCATTTGATAAAGGATACTATCGTTAACATCTGTGTGTTCCACCACCAAATTAGATATTTAAGCCATATTGTCAAGTGGTTATATGTTGTTTTTTGCCGACTGCAACAAAAACTCAAGGACAACAGCTTTCGGATCCTTTTGTCCTCTTATTAAGGTTTAGATATGTCTTCCCATGCTCACGTAACATGCCCTACCAAAATAAACAAGATCTTTTGAAACAAAAAAAAAAAAAAAAAGGAAAAAAAAACAAGATTAGGTAGAATAGTACCCTGCCAGAGTATGGAAATCCTGGCAAGTGCGAATTCTCAAAATTCAGGGCCTATGCGGTAAAATCCTAGCACCGGTATGTCCACGGAGTAGTCGGAGAAAGTGGTGAACCTATGGCATGAAATAAATGCATTGTGAATCCAGAGTTGTCATGATTTTTTTGGCAATCATCCACAAGTATGGAATATACGTTGTTCAACGATGGAGAGGGGGTGATTGAATTGGCAATGTAGTAGACAGAGAGAGTAACAACAGTGTAAGAAAATTCAATCACCCTCCTCTCCATCTTTGAACAGAAGTTAATTAATCACCCGGAAAATTCATGACAACATTGGGTTCACAATACGTACCTTTATCTCATAGATTCACCATTTTCTCCTCTCTACTCATTGGACATTACAGACAAGGATAGAACCAAAGGGTTTCGCAGTTCTCAGACAGAGATAGAGAGTTGACTGTGGAGGGACAGAAGATTCAAGTATAGTTAGTATAATAAATCAATGCAGCATAGATACTTTGATCCCCTCTTCAGGTATCAGCACCTGATTTATACAGCTAGTTAAAATTTGAGTAGTTGGTGCATATATGTTGCATGTCTAGGCATGCACATTGAGACTCTAAACTACCAAGTAACTAAAACTGAGGTTAGTGGACAACCAAAAAAATATGTCAAGGCATTGCCATTTTGTTATGTCTCATTTTGTAATTCCCATATCTATTATGGTTCTTAAACGTGGATATCATAACACATTAGCACCAGTGGTCTAGTGGTAGAATAGTACCCTGCCACGGTACAGACCCGGGTTCGATTCCCGGCTGGTGCACAATTTTTTTTATCTCTGTGTGACTAAAACAAGACCAACCTTGGAATTGTCTTAAGATAATTAAAGCATTACTAATAAGATTGTGTAGTTCATCCAATTTATTGCTGATTGATTTTCATTTGCTGCCTCAATTACATATCTGCAGTCTCCCTCATATTCAGCTTTTGTGAAGCCTTTCCTCCTAGTGCAGCAGACTGCTTCTAAGAACTATTACAACTCTAATGCCAACTGGGAGAAGCTTTCGCATTGCCAACTTTTTACTCCCTTCCATGAGCTTGAGGCACTCCGTACAATTATTACAACATTAAAAACAAAGGTTATGGGATAGACTTTCAAAATGAAAGAGGAACTAATAGAGTGTAAATCCTACTATGGGATTTAGTTAAAAAGAGACTATGCGGCATATAATTGGCCGTATGGTAAGAAAATTTGAAAAACAAGGGACAAAATCTGTTACTCCGTACTTTGTAATGGGCAGGGCCCAACACAATTCAAAAGTATAAAAAAATTGAAGAAATTTTTAATGAATGAGACCCAATACCATTTATAAAAACATAAAAAAAAAACAAAGTTTTTCCGTACGACAAACAATATGCCGTTTTATTTCTATTTATTTCATACGGTAAATTGTTAGCCGTGTAATAAGACTTCACTCATTCTATCACGTTACTGAGACTTTGGTTGAATTTTGGGTGAAAGTGGATTTGCTTTTACCTATAATAGGATCAAATCTGATCAAATCTTTTAATATGAATGAGACTCTTAAGTCCCATTGTCCTTGTTCTAATGTCAATACTTCCAATTCATACGTTTTATTTTTTTTTAAATAGATTATTCTTAAGAGGATAAAGATTTTGCATTGTGAAGGAAAGGTTCCAGCCTCTGGTCTATCCTAAAAAGAGGCTTGATCAACCCAAGAAAGACACTCTGAAGTAAAGGAAGCAATTGATTTTTCTCTTGCATCTTTAGCTAGTCTATCGATAGTGTTTATGCTAAAAATCTCATCAGCAAAAACAACCAATGATTTGTCAAGAGATCTGGACTAAAATCCTTACCTTACATTTTGTTACACTATATCTCCTTAATATTCAAATCATGAGATAGGGGAATTGAGAACAATTGATAATAATTAAGTAGTATTGAAACATTCAAGCACATCAATCATGAAGGAAGTTAAAGAATAACAATTCATCAAATAACATTCTATTAGAATTATATCTATCATATACAGTTGATTAAACATTCAAATAAACTTATATACAGGAGTTCAAGATCTTTATAAGTATGGAAAAAGGAGTATATATATTCATACATACATCAATAATTTCACATTACATCACTTTATAAATACATACCTAATACCTGTACTTTAATTCCAGTATTTTTCCTTAGTCTTTTTTCCTTCCAATTTTCCTGACCCCCCTTCCTGATGAATGAATTTCTTTATTTATAGGTCGTTCGGTGGGTCCCTCTTTTTTACCTCTCTGTCTATCCTTTATGCTTGATGAGTCACGTTTTCCCGATCTTGTCTGTCAATTTATTGGTTATCGTTCCTCTGTACTCCTTTGGTCCGATACCTCTTGTCCCGTTACTTCCTTACGTTCTCTTTATTTTACGATTATCTTTAGATCAGGATGATCATGCGGCTGACAGGCAGCTTCATGCTTATGCATTGTTATGCTTTTGCCTTTTTGGCCCGTAACCTTGTTCTATTGACACGTGCTCTTCGTACTTTATGAGTCATCTTCTTTCCGATCCTCGGTGTCAGTTATGCAGCTAAAGTTACTTAACTAATTAGTGTTGTTACTTTCCCGATCCATATGTATTTATTACTTCAGCTTTCCCGTACCATTCGCATTTAATGCTTCTTACTTCGATCAGAATACTAATACTTTCCCGATCCTGCGTGTCGGTCCCTCACTGATACTTTCTGTCTTTTACATCTGTCATCCACTCGAACTTTTATAAGGCTTTGATTATGTGTTTCTCACTCTTCTATAAATCTCTTCTTCTTTCCCTAATCGTTTGTCATGTGTCATCTTTACTTTTATTCCCTAACAACTTGCCCCCTTCTTCTTCTTTTTTCAAAATTTTTTACAGTTGATCCAAAGTTTTGAAAAAATAGAAGAATAATAATTACTCTCTATCTTTTCCATATCTTTCATAACCTATTTTCGCATATTATCCCGGGTTTTTTGCTAGCAGTAACTTCTATTGTCACGTTCGTGTCAGTTACCATTTTTCGAGAAAATCAAATCTCTGCCTCGATCAACGCTTTTTCAGTTTTTGATGGTTCGCTTACTCTTCCCTTTAAATAAGATTCAGCCTTTTTTACTTCTGTTTTTTCCTCTTAAAGTTGTAACTCTTTCTCTTCCTTAAACTTTTCAAGTATTCTCACTATCTCATTATTATTCCCTCATTCTCTAGCGACTCAGGAACTTTTTGTATTAATCCTTGCACTTTTCTCGGTCAAGAATCTGTTCCTCTTCCTCCTTATGTAAGTGATTCTCTGATTCTCAGGTATCCATTTTGTTTTGGTTATTTATCATGATGAATTTTGGATTAATGATTCAAGGATGATTGAAATTGATGATATTGGTTATGTCCCCTTTTTTGATCGTTTATGATTTTTCTTCCCTAGTTGTTTCTTTTTATGAACTTGAATTTTTTGATTCCTTCATACATTGATTCTTCCCTGTCTTTTTCACAGATAAAAAATATCTTTTCACTATGTCGTCAAGAACTCAAAATACTGCTCCTGTGGTTGATTCTTACCACGATGATCAGCAACAAGTAAGGAGATCCTCTCGGATTAATGCAACTAGATGTGCCGCAACTTGGCATACTCGTGATCCCGCTTCTGACCCTTCTACAACCGCTAATCTTGCCCCCAAGAGTAAGCGGGGACATGCCAGTTGTAGCTACAAATCAATGAATATTGAAGAATTCAAAGCAAAACACCATCTTGAAGGATTCAAAGTTTCTTTGTATGGTGGAGACAAAGATGTAATGACCCTGGGAACGGTCGATAAATTCAAATATTCATTCAGTAGTTTACTGATCTCTACTGGTGCGTTAGAGGCTGGGCTTCGTCTTCCCCTATATCAGCGGGATCATCTCTATCAGTTCGAGGTTCTTGTATCCCGCTAAAATGCTCCTCACGGTTTATCTCGGTCCGTTATCCAGTATAACGGAAATTGGTGGAGGATACTTGATGAATGCAGCCTCCAGAGTGAAGGACGAACTAATCTTACATGTTATACTCCAGACATTACAGAGCAACAACATTATACAGTTGAGAATTTTTACACTACTTATGCGAATAGTGTTTCCGTAAGGAATTTTTTGAAGTGGAGCGTTAGTCCTCTTCGCAAGTGCAGTTCGGGATTCCCCTTGTTGCACGAAATTAACGATCCGAAGCTCAAGTATGTTCCGGGAAGTAGAGATGAGTTTCCCCCAAAAGTAAGAATCCGATTGGATCATGACTTCAAGTGGTACCGGACTCCACTATTGATCGAAGGTCCTTGGGTATTCGGTCATATTTCCAAGGATGAAATTCAAGATATTCGCGGGCGTTTCCCCAATTACTGTCCCTGGAAATTAAATTTTGGTGATTATAAACTTAATTATGAGGTTCACACGGATCCTCTTATTATATATATGATATATATATTTTAGTACTTGGATTTTTCCCTCACTGAGTTTGAAATTTGTGCTACAGGTTGATCCATCTACTGAGCCCCAGAACGAAGCGCCACCAGCACGCCCAATGCCCGGCGTGCAGATTAATGAGGGCATGCAAAGAACTGATAAAGAAGAAATAGTTGAGGGTAAAGGGAAGCGTAAGATGGTAGCTTCCCCAGAGAAGAAGAAAAAATCGAAAAGGTCAAGAAATGCTTCTCTCACCCCCTCTGATAGGGAAGATGGTGAGATTAGAGATTCTCTCATCCAGTGCAGCAGCATTTGGGTTGGGGGGGGGCAGCATTCAAAGAAGATAACAGAACTTCAGTTTCAAGATCTTACACTGAGGGTGCAGACCATGCTATATCGGGACAGCCCGATGCTGTTGCGGGACGGTCCACTGAAGCTTCTGGTCAAGTTGCATCGGGAGAGTCAGATACTATTACGGGTCATCCCGCTGCTGCTGCGAGTCAGGTCATATCGACAGAGCCCGCTGCTGGCTTCGAAGCTGCTCCCATTAAGGCTACACCTATAAATTTTTATCTGGCACTGTCTCCACTTCCCTTCGACTTTGGTCGCTCCCGAAGAGGGTATCTAGACAAATGAAAATCAACCAACTCCATCGATTCCAATGTAGAGGGAGATGTTGGAGCAGGAGATGTTTGTGATCAAAATATTGAGAATGTCGCTCCTAGCACCCCAGCAACAGAAATTCCAACCTCACATCCCGAAGAGGACATTCCCGCAGCCGTCTGCGAGGCAAGTGTGCCTATTATTACAACAGCTAGGGTTGCTGAGTGTCTGTCTTCCGGGATACTATCAACAGTTTTTCCCCGTCCTGATGCCGATGCGTCTGATGGTGAGCCTTCAGACTTGCAAGGAGTCACCTCAAAGGTTGATAAAGGCAAGAGGGTGATAGAGGGATTAAATCTCTTGGGCGATGAAAATGAAGCCTACAAATGGTTATTATCAAAGGGGCTCCTGATTACTGCAGCTTGTCTGGAGACATGGAAATCCGATAGTGGTTCCATGTCGAGGCTGCGGAGTTCACTGGGAACTATCCCCCTTGAGGAAACAAGGGAAGCTTGGGAAGAAAACGAACTCAGTGATCAGGCATTCCCGCTGAACCCTCCTCCCTCTTTAAACCAAGATCTAGTTTTTTGCAGAGGGTCCGCTGTATTCATATCCACAGCAAGCTCTAGCTCAGGTATTGTTGTTTATTAGAACTTTTGATTCGTTTCATCTTTTCTTCCCATACTCATGACTTCAATTTCACAGCTTAAGCATAACTGTGATTGCTTGTTTGCTACATTTAAGTTCTACAAAGCTCGGGCTATTATGATGGAGTCCGTATATAAGAATGAAGCTGGGAAAGTGCAGCGGGAAAATGACAATTTACAGCAGCAGAATGATAAACTCCAACAATAAAACAACAATCTTTAACAACAAAATAACAATCTTCAACAACAGTTACAAAATCTTCATCATCAAGGTTTAATTCCTTACCCCCCTTCAGAATTAAGTTTTTTTTTTTTTTTTTTTTTTTTTTTTTTTTTAGACGATGCATATTTTAAAATTACTTCATGGGACCAGCGAGATTTTCAGAAATCATATTTAGGATGGAGCGTAGGATGACCCAGTTGAATGACCATGCGAGAGAAGTTAACAGGGAAATGGGAGTTGTTAGAGCAGAGTTAGAGCGACTTTCCGATAGTCTTGATTTGACCACTTGGAGACGCAATAGAGCTGAATCAAAACATCAGCAGGCTATGAAAACTTTAGCTCTTAAAGAAACAGAGTTTAAATCCCTCGCTAGAGGTATATTCTTGGGTTATATGTTTTTGTATATAAAATTTCTTATAGTATTTAACACTGGCTTTGTTCGTTAGGCCTTGAAAAGAAACTTAATGAAGCAATTGCCCGGGATGTGAAGGAGGAAAAGGATCTTGCTACTGCAAATGGGAAAATTGAGAGTTTCAATAAACAGACGGAAGAGCATTCTTCTAAAGTGCAAGCATTGCGGGGTGAAATCAATCTTTATGCAACCATAGCTAGGGATGCTCAGTCCCGTATTAATGTATTGTCCATCAAAATTACAGCATGCGAAAACATGCTTATGGATGAAAAAGCAAAGAACGATGATCTATCAAAAGAGTTGAGTGCTGAGAAAGATCGAGGTCCCGCTTGGATGAGCAAGTAAAAGATTGTCAACAGAAAATTCAAGAACTTCAATTAGATATTGAATATGGATGCGCTTATACAACGTGGTTGAGACAAGATGCAAAATCAAAAATTGCAATGTCATTCAACAATGCCTTGGATCGTGCACAAGATGACAACACTATACTCAATAGTCGGGCTTCTGTTCTTCCTCCACAGCCATCCAGAGGCAACATTCCTGATCCTTGATGATATCCGATTTTCTTCTTCTGTTTAACTTGTATTCCGCTAGGTTGATTCGTATCTTGTAACTTGGAATATGGTACTTTTACTTGCAACTTTGAGTTGGAATCTATCTTTTGTAGTTTTTTGAACAATGCTATTCCTGCATAAAAAATGACATATTTGTATGAAATCATCCGGTTAATCAAATTGTTTCATGAGTACATTGCATCGAAGTATTTATACCTCAAAACATGTAATTCGAGAACCCAACACATACGAGTCTCACTCGGGCCAGGAGTAAGCTACAAGGTGGTCCCAATTGTACCCTGAAAAAGAAAATGATAACCATTGATTATCTCATTAGGTATCCCTTCTTTATAAGAATCTCGCCCTTATGGAAATTCTTTAAGGGCTTATACTTACCTAAATTTTTATCTGTTTGAGTTACGATTGTTTCACTAATCGCAGGCGTGCTCTAGAATAAGATGTTCCTGGAGTAATTAATATTTTCATGTCAGGCATCTTTTTATTAAGAAATCCCATTGTCAAATGTATTATTAATCAAGGATTTTCAAGAGAAGGTGCATTATTTATGCTTTACCTAACATGAATGCAATGTACTTTCGTAATTGCATTATTGATCAAGGATAATATAGCTTTAAATATTGTGCGTTCCATGGGTGTTGCAAAACTTCACCATGCATGTTTCGCAGATAATAAGATCCTTGCCCTGCTGGTGCTTGTATTGTGTACGGACCATCCCAAGTTGGTGCGAACTTGCCTGCATTTTTGTCCCGATGGTACTCCGAAATCTGACGTAAGACATATTGTCCTTGAACAAAGTTTCATAACTTGACTTTCTTATGGTAGTCCCGTGCCAAATTTATTTGGTAATTTTCCATCTTCTGGAGTGCCAACTCTCTTTTCTTTTCCAAGTCATCTAGTTTTTGTAACATTAAATCTGAATTTAGACTTTTCTCCCATACTTCTATTCTAGTTGTAGGCAAAATGACTTCTGTTGGTATAACCGCTTCCGTTCCATAACTGAGTAGGAACGGTGATTCTCCAGTGGATTCTTTTCTTGTGGTGCGGTATTCCCATAATGTGTTATGAAGTTGTTCACACCATTGTTTGTAGTGCCCATCCAACGTTTGCTTTAAATTTGTTGCAATTTTTTTATTTGTGGCTTCGGCCTGTCCGTTACTCTGGGGATAAAAAGGTGTGGACTTATGTTTCTGAATGTTGAAAGCTTCAAATAGCATATCAATATTTTTTCCTTGGAATTGTTTTTCGTTAACAGAAACTATGGCTGCCGGAATCCCAAATCTACAGATGATATTTTCAAATAAGAATGTGAATACATCCGAATCCCTGATTTGAGCTAATGTTTTGGCTTCTACCCACTTAGTAAAGTAATCAGTGGCCACAATTAAGTATTTCCTCTTCTTGGTTCCCTCAACCAACGGACCTACAATATCCACCCCCCATTTCGCAAACGGCCATGGACTGAGTACGGAATTAAGTTCTGTAGCAGGTGCTTTGATTCTTTTTGCGTAACGTTAGCAGTCTTGGCACCTTCGTACCATGTTTTCCGAATCCTTGAGCATGGATATACAATAATAACCTTGCATTTTGGCTTTCAATGCGAGTGAGCGTCTTCCACTGTGATGTCCTGCATCTCCATAATGTATTTTTTTGAGTATGCGTAATCCCTCCTTATGTGACAGGCATCGAAATAATGGTCCTAAAAAGGACTTGCGGTATAAGATTCCATCCCGCAACTGGTAATTATCATATTTCAGTATAATTTTCCTTGTTTCTTTAGATTTGGTGGGCAATGTTCTATCTTGTAAATATTAATGAATTGGGATCCTCCAATCTTGTTCATTTAATTCATCATCTACTTGTTGAGGCATATGTGCAGTGTTTTGTATTGCCGGATCATCAATGTCTTCGGTTACACCTTCTTCTATGTTGTCAGCTGTCTTTAACTTTACGGATGGTTCATATATTCGTCTGACTTTTATGGCTGTAACATTGGGATCTCTTATCATTGATGAAATGAATGCTAGTGCGTCAGCATGTCGATTCTTGTCTCGGGACAGATGCCGAAAAAATTTACCCTTGGGCGTGCATGTCGATTTTGAATGTGATTTGCTAGAGTTTGCACAAGATTTTTGTACTCTGTTAAATCTTCGTCGAGTATTTGGTATCTTAATTCGAACTGTCGAATTATCAACTGTGAATCGCTTGTGAGCCGGACATTGATGATTCCTAACTCAATGATGAGTTTGAGAGCATGAACCACAACTTCATATTCTACTATATTATTTGTATGCTCATCAAACTCAAGTCGAAATGAATGTATCATCCGTTCACCCATGGGTGCAGTAATTACAATGCCAATTCCTGCACCTTCTTTATTTTGCGACCCATCAACAAAGACTTCCCACCTTTGAGAATTTGCAGAGCTCAAAATATCCTGTGGATCCTCTTCTCACATCCTGGAAATACTTGGATTTCATAGTCTTCTTCAATCGGGAAGTATGCAAGGAAGTCAGCTAAAACTTGGGATTTTTGTGCAGTTTGCAACTCAAAAATGATGTTGAATTGCTATATCTGTGCATTCCATTTTGCGATCCTTCCAACTTTCCTGGTGTTCTTCAATACTGATTCTAATGGTGCTTTGCTCGGGACACGCAGGTAATGTGTGAGAAAGTAAGTACGTAATTTTTGGGTAACAAAAACCAATGACAAAATGAGTTGCTCAATTTTGGTGTAATTTCTTTCTGCTGAATTCATGGTCTTGCTAATGTAATATACTTGTTTCTCCATTTTTTCATTCGTACGCACCAACACTGCACTTATTGCATCCTCTGTTGCCGCAATATACAAAGTCAATATTTCTTCAGGTTCTGGCTTCTGCAACGCTAGCAATGTGGTAAGATGCATCTTTATGTTTTGGAAAGCTTGATCACATTTTTCATTCCCGTCAAATTTATTTTTCTTTTTGAGTATATCGAAAAATGGTTTGCATCTTTCTGAGGATCGGGCAATGAACCTACTGAGAGCAGCCAAACATCGAATCAATTTCTGTACAGTTTTAATGCTCTTTGGGATGGCATGTTCGTTATTGCTTGAATTTTCGCGGGATCAACTTCAATTCCATTCTTTGTAACCAAACATCCCAAGAAACGTCCCGATGTCACACCAAAAATGCATTTTTCTGGATTGAATTTCATTTTATATTTCCGCAATGCACCAAATATTTCAGTGAGATCTTGTAGATGATTCGCAGATAATTTACTCTTTACTAGCATGTCGTCAACATAGACTTCTAAAATTCGCCCAATCCAAGGTTTGAATATTGCGTCAACCAGGCGTTGATATGTTGCTCTTGCATTTCGTAATCCAAATGGCATCCTGGTATAACAATACAACCCCCGTGGGGTGAAGAATGCAGTATGTACTTGATCCATCTCCGTAAGTGCAATCTGGTTGTATCCCGATTGGCCGTCCATAAAGGACAATGCCTCATGGCCTTGCACGACATCCACTAGCTGATCGATATTGGGAAGTGGATAACTATCCTTTGGGCATGCCTTGTTTAAATTGGTGAAGTCTATATAAATTCTTACTCCACCGTTCTTCTTTGGAACGATCACCATGTTGGAAATCCATGTCGGGTATCGTACCTCACGAATGAATCATGCATTTAAGAGCTTTGTTAATTCTTTTTCCACAGGATCGTGATATTCTGGAGCGACCTTGCGTATCCGCTGCCGAAATGGTATTGCATCGGGTCGTGTTTGTAATTCATGTTGTACAATACTTGGGTCTATCCACGGCATGTCCTCTATTTTTCATGCGAATACATCCACAAAATCATGAAGAAGCTTGATCAAATGTTGCTCCATATCGACCTTCATCAGCGTTCCAATTCGCACCTGCTTGGGAAATTCTGTAGTGCCAATATTTACAATTTGGTTTCTTCTACGGAAGTAAAAACAGGTTCGGGAACTCCGGTAGATGTTGGAGTCCCTTTTAATTGTTATGATGGTGGTCCTTCAGATTGCTGGTTTGATGAATTTCCTTGACTTTTGCTTCTCTCCCCTATTTCATTTGTAATTTTTGGTCCGATACTCTGTTTTAAGTATTGATCTATTTCCTTTTCCTTTACTTTTTCCTTGCGGTCTTTCCTCTTATCCCGCTGATGTTGTTACCGCTCCTCATTCATCCGTACTTCCGCTTGAATACAAAATTTAACATCATCCTGATCTCCTCTTATCTCCATTTCTCCTCGTGGTGTTGGGAACCGCAAGTATTGGTGATAAGTTGAGATTACACTTTTCAACTGGTGTACCCATCGTCTTCCGATAATTGCATTGTATGGGGATGGAGCATCCACAACACTGAACCTAGTCAGAATGTTTATCGGTCCAGCAGAGACTTCCAAATCAATTTCTCCCTTTGGTCTTGAAGCTATTCCGTTGAATCCATAGATTACATAATGAGATGGAGTTAACTGATCTTCACTGAATCCCATTTTGTGAAATGTATCATAAAACATGACATTCAAAGAACTGCCCCCATCCAGAAGAATTTTTTTGACATTCCATCCGGACATCGGCAAAGTGAGGACCAAAGGGTCATTATGCATTTTGATTTCTTGATCCACCTCTCCCGCTGAGAAAGTCAAGGGGGATGCCATCCAGTCTTCCCAAGATTCTGTTATCATTCCTGATACATTAAAAATCTCATGATCTTGGACCCTCTTGCACAATTTTTTTGTCGATCGCAGCATTCACATTTGTATCGCTTTTTTCAGAAAAAGAAATCATATTGATAGTTTGTTTGTTGTATGGGATATGAACTTCCTTCCCTTTGTCAGGTTTTGTTGTTGGTTCGGGTGTTTGAATAAATTCTTTCAACTCCCCAGCATAAATCATCCTTTGTACCAGAATAATGTGGTTTCTACATCGATCTGTTGTATGCCCTTTATAGCAATGATACTCACAGTAGTCCTTTGATTTTTACGTAAACTCCGGTTGTCGCCCTTTTGTAGGCGTCCACTGAATGTCTGGTTTATTTTTTATGATTTTGAAAAGTTTGGAATATGAAATGTTAATTTTTGTAAACAATCTTTCTTGAAATTGCTGAATGAACTTCTTGTTATCCCCTATTCGTGGGCGTTTCGATTCGCTAGCCTCAGCTTTATTGGGAAATTTTTTCTCTGGCTCTAGTGATGTTTCAATTGAATTTGTTCTTTTTGTACTTCCTTGCTGTTGTGAGGTTATCCTTGGACAATGTTCTTGCACGTCTTGCATCCCTGCACATGTTTTTATTATCTCTCTGAGGTGCCCCTCAGTTTTCGGGTTATTGCGATGAATGTCAACAAAAAGCTGGCATCTTCGGTCTGCTATTCTCCACTTGTAATGGTTAACTGCAGCATATGACTCAATATTTCCGATCGCCTAGCAAATTGCATGCCAACGGGCTGTATAATCTCGAATTGATTTTTATGGCAAAGAAGCAAGTGAGTATAACCTATCTATCCCCGAATCAACGGGTTTGTTATACATGTACGCCTCGAGAAATTTCCGAACTAATGGTGCATATGATTGAATGAAATTTCTTGCAATTTGTCATACCATGCTAATGCCGAATCCTTCAAACTTGAGGCGAAACACCGGCACATTATAGCATCATTTCGGTCCCAACGTGACATCATCCGATTGTAATACTTCAAATGCGGAGTCGGGTCCCTTGTCCCATAGTAACATTCAAACGTCGGAATATTGTATTCTCGAGGCAATTGTGCACATGCTAAATGTGGATCCAACGGTGTTCGCTTGGATTCATTCAACACTTCTTCTATTCTCCCTCCTTCTTTATTCTTCAAATTTTTTATTTCGTCCTTCATTTGTTCCATTGCTTCAAAACACCTTTTCCATTGTGTACGTTGCATCTCCTGGTGTTCATTCAACACCTTTTCCTGTTGCATCCTTTCTCGAGATGATGATCCCGCTAATACCATTATTTGATCATGATCTTACATTTTTGGGTGTTTGTTTACCAGAAGTTACTTCTTGGTCTCGTGGTCCTGTTACAGCTTGTCTCACCCTACGCTGAATTGTATCCTTTAATGTTTGATTTTCCCTGGTCAGAGATGCAATTCGATCAGTACAGGCTCTTTGTTCTCTTCGCATCCTATTCATTTTCTCCATCAAATTTTGTAAGTAATTTACACTATTTTGAGTATCCTCCTGAGGTGGAGAATGATTTTGGGCTATGGTATTTGGTGTATACTCTTGAAAGGGTGTATGGTTTCCTGAATCACTCTCTTGAATCTCTGACTCATTCTCTTCTTCCCTTTGGTGATAATTTCCATTTGTATTACTTTCTGATTCTCTATAATTTGCTTCTTGTGACATATTTTCTTATGGCTTGTTTTCCCTTGGTTGTTTCTTTTCTTTCTTAGATGCTTTCTGAAAAATTTCCTTGTGCTAATAGCTTTAAAAAGTTAGTCATATAATTTCAACAAGCTAATTGAACAGAGAAACAAATAGAAACAGATTTATGGATCTTCTGATTCTTTTGAAATCTAACTATATTTTGGTGGAGAGAAAAATAACATCTAACATAAGACTTCTCCAATCTTAAAATTTACACGCATTCTTTTTTTAAAATAAAAGAAATCAGTCATTAGGACAAATTCATTCAGACTAAAGATTCCCAAGTTTCACCGAAACACAACTTCAATTTTGAAAATCACACAAGGAATTTCTTGCAATAAAACTCATCTATTAGTCAAAATTCATTCAAGCCAAAAATTTCGAAATTTCACTTTAATGAAAATCTTCCATATGATTACTAAACTCCTGGTACTAAAATTCTCTACTTTTAAATGTAAAAATAACAGAAAAAAAATCATTTTTCTACAACAGGTAGGATAAATCCTTTGACACACTGTCCCTGTTTCTAGCGCCAAATTTTTTATGCTAAAAATATCATCAGCAAAAACAACCAATGATTTGAGAACAATTGATAATAATTAAGTAGTATTGAAACATTCAAGCACATCAACCATGAAGGAAGTTAAAGAATAACAATTCATCAAATCGGACATTCTATTAGAATTATATCTATCATATACAGTTGATTAAACATTCAAATAAACTTATATACATGAGTTCAAGATCTTTATAAGTATGGAAAAAGGAGTATATATATTCATACATACATCAATAATTTCACACTACATCACTTTATAAATACATACCTAATAGCTTTACTTTAATTCCAGTATTTTTTCTTAGTATTTTTTCCTTCCAATTTTCCTGACCTCCCTTCCTGATGAATGAATTTCTCTATTTATAGGTTGTTCGGTGGGTCCCTCTTTTTTACCTCTCTGTCTATCCTTTATGCTTGATGAGTCACGTTTTCCCGGTCTTGTCTGTCAATTTATTGGTTATCGTTCCTCTGTACTCCTTTGGTCCGATACCTCTTGTCCCGTTACTTCCTTACGTTCTCTTTATTACCGTTAGATCAGGATGATCATGCGGATGACAGGCAGCTTCATGCTTATGCATTGTCATGCTTTTGCCTTTTTGGCCCGTAACCTTGTTCTATTGAACGTGCTCTTCGTACTTTATGAGTCATCTTCTTTCCGATCCTCGGTGTCAGTTATGCAGCTAAAGTTACTTAACTAATTAGTGTTGTTACTTTCCCGATCCATATGTATTTATTACTTCAGCTTTCCCGTACCATTCGCATTTAATGCTTCTTACTTCGATCAGAACACTAATACTTTCCCGATCCTACGTGTCGATCCCTCACTGATACTTTCTGTCTTTTACATCTGTCATCCACTCGAACTTTTATAAGGTTTGATTGTGTGTTTCTCGCTCTTCTATAAATCTCTGCTTCTTTCCCTAATCGTTTGTCATGTGTCATCTTTACTTTTATTCCTTAACAAACAGTAAACATAATTTTTAAACTGTTCAGGATTCAGGGTTCTGGGAAATCAGATGAAGATGATTCCTCGTTAACTATATTCACTAGGCTCTGACAATCAATCTTCAATTCTGCAATCAACTTGAGAGTTTTCAATGAGCGTTGACCTCAATATCTAATAGGCAGGAAGCCCACCTTGATCCTGCTTTGTAGTGCCTCCACTGTCCTGTAATGTCAGTTGCAAAACTCATAGAGTAATTATTTTCCATAAAGGAAGCATCAAACTTAATAATCCAATGATAACTATATCCATTATAAAAACTGGATAAATCTGTGTTTTTTTTTTATGCCTAGGAATGTTGGTGGGGATAGAATCCTAAAATTCCATCACAATCTGTGTTTTCGGGATGGAATCCAGAAATTCCAATCCATGTCTACTATAT
This sequence comes from Papaver californicum, assembly GCA_023531435.1. Classification (NCBI taxonomy): domain Eukaryota; kingdom Viridiplantae; phylum Streptophyta; class Magnoliopsida; order Ranunculales; family Papaveraceae; genus Papaver; species Papaver californicum. Next base: position 2,309,549 of record JAJJMC010011374.1, on the reverse strand, counting down.
TGGCTATTCAATAGCGAACTACTTATGCTTTTAGTCTTGGTCACGAGAAAGCAAAGAAAAATACTTCCAAAAACCAAAATTAACAATAAAGATCCCTACTACTTGAAATAGTAGACTGCCAACCCAAGAGCTCTGTCTTGTACGTCTCGTTCAGTACGTAGTCATTTTTCAGTGTCAAACGAACATGGAAGAGGTTTTGGTTGGGTTGGGTGAGTCATACCATAAGTCAGTCTGCGATCATGAGATGCGTACACAATAATAGAAATTTAGTAACGCCATAGTGTGATCAATTGCGAGTTTAGCCTTTCTAAAGTAGTATTGGCTAGAGCATTAATTTTATGGAAAACAGAACTATGAGGTTTGAGGAGAGGCCAGAGGCAGAGTTTTGAATTGCTTCACTGGATATGTATTTCTGAGCGGGGAAGAGGAAAGACTAATTGTCCTCTGTGTAGACATGATATGCATAAAGAACAAGAACAACGTCGTACTGTTAAAAACGGCAAAAAATAGAGGATAATCCAATAATAATCATAACATAGTTGTTTTTCCTTGCTTAAAATTTGTGTGTTCCGGCAAAAAACCAAAAATGGAAGACTAGTTGTCAAGTGGTTAATTATATGTTTTTCTTTTTTCTTTTGCCGACTGCCACAATCTTACCTCAATATGCTTTTGGTTTCGTATTAGGAGCTAGGATCAGTTGTTCTTTAAAGGTGTATGTCTAGTCTAGACATTCTCACATGCCCTACCAAAACCATACCACTTGGTCATCCTTTGAGACAGTACATGAGAATATGAGATATTTATAGGGTATTTTATTTTTTAAAATCATTTAAAATTGTGTTTCCATATTAATTTCTTCTATCTAAAATAATTTCTTAGAATGCATCTGGATTCCAATTGCCTTTTTATAATTTGTTAGGATACCACTTTAGTAATTGTTTTTCGACTACTAAAAGTAAAAAAAATCAGAAATTAGTTCGAGTATATAATTTTAAAATAAATTCTAAAAAGCAAAAGAACTTAATTTTTTATAAAGTAAATAATTTTTGCTTTTTAACTTATAGAATTGATTTTTGCTTTTTGAAAAACAGAAGCGCTTTTACTTCTATTATCCAAAGATTCCAAACACCATCTTAACATCTACATCGGAAGTTGAAAAAAAAAAAGAGAAGAAAACTTTCCCCTCTAAGATTAAGCAGTTAAAGCATCTCCAATGCAAGAGGTTAAGATCATCCTAGGTGGAAGTATTATTAGTCTTTTTACGTAGGTCATTATTAAATGACAAAAATAAATAAAGATAAAACTTTTTAGTTAAAGTTTATCTCCAATCCAAAGTCTTATTTATCACTTTATATTTAAATTTAGAGATAAAATGGTGGTGTGGATTTAAGATTCAATGTTACGAAATCTAAATTTTTTTTTTTATCCCCACTTGGTCTCTACTAGATTATATCATTTTTTTTTGTTATCTTGATTCTAACATTGAAGATCATTTTTTTTTTATGAAAAAAATGTTAAACCCTAAGTGACATGTAATTTTAAGACCTTGGAGTTGCTCACTTATGGTACAGTAGCACCAATTTTTGGATTTCCTCTTTTGGAGGGAAAAAAAAGAAACTTTTCTTCTTATTTCCTCTTTTGGAGGGAAAAAAAAGAAACTTAATTGCGAATTGAAATGAAAAGCCGTACTTTTGAACAAGCAAAACTAGGTACTTACTTATATTTCTCTCCTATTCAATTTTGTGTTTTTTACAAACATTTATTCAACAAATTTTACTTAATTTTGTGTTTAGGGTTTTCAGTCATTCCTATCAAGAAATCGAATGGCAATGCTACAAATACAGCAGAAAGTACCCGCAAACCCTTGAAACGAAGTTGTAAGGAAATTACTTCTTCTACTTCTAATCCTACAGCTAAAGAGCAGAAATTGGAACAGATATGTAGGGGCTCGTCTTCTACTTATATTTTATTGAATTTCTCTTTTTCACTATTGAATTGTTTCAGAGCTGTCATTTTTTGCATCTTAGTTGAAGTAGTATATACCTAAAATTATGAGTTACTCATGGACATGGACATGGAAATAGAGGAGTTCTGTAATGCTCTCAGGATGTTTGTAGAAATGTGTAAGTCAGACTACTCTATTAGGAGTTTTAATGGGTGGATTACCTGGTCAAATAGGAACAGAAAACACAATGGGATTGATGCATGTGTTTATGATTCCATTAAGTTGTAGATCAGGGTGTAGTTTTGAGTGTTGGATGATTTATGTTTATTAGGAGTTAGAATGCAGTATTCTGGTGACACACGTCGACACAGAGACATTTATAGTAGTGGATTTGTGATTGTTTGAGTGTTTTGTAGATTGGCTTTTTGAGTAAACACATTTGCATATATGTAATACATATTTCTAAGATTAGTGGCCAAGGAGGATTTTGTGAGAAATGAATTTGAGATTCATGTTGGATTTATTTGACATAGGATCTTGATTAAGGTAAAAAAACTACAAAGTTTTGACCAATGACATGTCTCTCTATTTCAGTCATCTGATTGAGAATCTAGGTTTATCTATGTGTCTTGAGTCTAAAATTTGTAGTTAACAAAGATTTTCTAGGGCACTTTGATCCATCTTGGTGAGGACTTTTTCTTCTCAAGTGTTTTCGTCTCAAGTGTTCATTCTTTCTGTGATTCCCTACTTATTTTGCGATCCTCTACTCCTTGGTGGTCTAAGACATATGCAGTTTATGTTACCAGCCTGTGTCTTTCTCCTTTGTATCATAACTGCATTCAGCAATGTCTATATAACTATAAAGTATAAACACTATTCTGTGACACACTTCTTACACTTAAATTGATAATTATGTAAAGATTGTCTAATATCTGATACTACTGTGGGATGTTCTCTGTCGTGTTGATAAAAGATTAAACCTTCTATTGCCATGATTCATTAGGTTGTCCTTAAATCCTACATAGTAATAAGTGCATCTCACCTGCACATGTCCTAGTAAGATCTTAATTGAGCCACACTTACGATATTTAAAAAACTATGATCATGACAGTTCTGTGTTGAAAATGTAAACAACAAACATGAGCGCGGATGTTGTGTTGATGCCCATTCTCTTGCGGAAATGTTGTTGGCATCATCTACTCTTGACTTGATTATGCGAGATACGTACGAGCCTTAGTACTAGCTCTTACAGAGCTCCAAGACACTAGTAGTATACTAGATAGTGATAAGCAAGACTCTTAGCTGAACTAGTAACTTGACTCTAATGATTACTTCTTGCGTTTATAGTGATACTACAATTGCATATTTATAGGCTTTTCCTTGACTGACCTTAGTACTTTTGGTTTCGCTAGAGATTTATGAGTACACCATTTGCTTTCTAAACCAACTTGATATCTAGGTTTTTCTAGTTAAGTTATTTTTAATTACAAATTATTTCCACCAGTTAAGCACCTCTTGTTTTGGCTGTGAATACCCAGAATTTTATTTTCCTTGTGTGGTTTTTTTGTTTTTTTTTTTAAATTTACTCCAGTGGTTCAGATCCCTCCACCCATTTATCTTTATTTTGCTGAGGGTATTTGTTTCTCAAGTTCCTCCTTTCTGCACCGTATATTTTATCTGTTTTACTGTTTGACCCTCTGAAACCTGAATATTCATTGATCTTTGACATCTCCACGATCGAATCTGCCATTGTACCGCTTCTTTCCTGTTAATAACCTGACCTTGGAGCTGGCCTACATATGGTCTTTCCACTAATCTCTGGTTTACTAGTCACACTAGCTTCTTCTTTGACAGTCCTCAACTAAGCTTATATAGCTGTGAAAATGCAAACTAGTTTTCTACCATGCATCTGTATGATAGTAATAAATATTAATATTAACATTTTTTTTCTTTTTCTTTCCTAGGTTTAACCTATGTGATGCAGACTTTGTATTGCACGAATTAAAGACATGTGGTGTGATACTGAAACATGTCCGAGGTCTGGATGATAGGAACTGGATGCATATTCTTTTTAAGGTTCTTCTCTTCCCCGACTTTAAAAGTTGTGTTCATATTCTTTAGGTATTGGGATTTTATGTAGCATCCTAGTTCAACCTTATGCAATTTATGCCACACTCCACTAGTAAGTAATAAGTTGCTGTTAATAGTTCATTAATGAATGGATGCAGAGACGATGTGATGCTCAAAAAGCTCTTGGCAAGAGTTGGATGAAGATCAATATTGTGGGTGTAAAGCCTCTGGATTCAATTGAAAGACCGAGACTCAATGAAGATCTCAACCAATAAGATGTCCAGGATCTTTTTCACCGGTCAGCTGCCTATTTCATTTTAGGTTCAACTGGCAGTATGTACACCATTAGGTTATCCAGAATCCCGTCGTGCAATTGCCCCGATTCTGCGGTCCCATGCAAACACATACTCTTTGTGTATATGTTCTCAATCTTCCTCACCGTGGCGATGATTGTACGGTAAGCTTACTGACAGCCATATTCAACACAGCGGCAACGGCACCTGAAATCCTGGCTAGTGCTTGTCCATGTGATTGCTTTCACCATCTATTTTTGATATCGAAAGTGGGTCCCCAAGATGGCCCCCCTCACCTATTAGGTCCTTATCATACGGCTTCCGTTATCTTGCAATATAAACAATTATCTCCTAAAATAGTATTTGTAATTCTGCTACACCACCATTTTACCAATCCTATCATTGGGCTGCCGGACTTCTAGGCTTATAGCAAGTATTCAACATGTTTATTCCAAATTTCCATTAACGCATTGTTCAAATTGTAGTGATGAACTTTAATAGTGATCTGTGTAGTCCTTCGATTGCTTTCACCAGTATATACTCATTTGTACATCCTATTCTACCCTTTTGATTAATTGCTTGTACAGTTTGACTGTTAATAAACTTATTTGTGTCTACGTAACCATTTGTATATTTCTCGTAGTTGTTTCGACTGTCGTAACTCAAAGTCAAATAAACAAATCAAAATTGCAGGCCTCCAGAACTGAGATTGAATGAATACTGTTTTTCCACATTGTGTTGTACTTTTATTTCTTGGCGATGCATTTGGAGTAGTAATATCCCCCTTTTGTTTCAACCAAGTCAGACTTGGGTCCTCCACCAAAGCCTGAGCTGGGTAAGTGTGTTAAATACAAAAAGGAGATGTATGCTGAAGATATAGTATCAGATTGTGGCGCAGGCGTTTGTGAGTCTGTTGGACACGCGAAGTGTATGATATATAGGAAACCCTCTGGGGGCACCTTTTGTGCAGGTTGTGGGAGTAGGTGAAGTGAAGACTGCGAGAAAGAATATTTGAACCTTGTGTCTTACATGAGCGAGGACGGCATGGATTAAGGTATGTAAGTCGACTCTTGTTATCAGCTAAGAATGCTCCTTAAACGAAATGAACATTTCTGGTTTTGTTGTTATGGTTTTGGTGTCCATATAAGAAACTAAGGATGAATCTGTTAGATCCGAAGTTCTGAAAAACGTAAACCATAAACACGGAATTTATCTATGATTTTTAATTATTATAGTCTGTAACAATCTTTCAAATAATAACAAACCTTTTATTCGTCTTATCAATTTTTTTTTAGACTTAGAATTATATTCTCAATATATAAGGAATTATATTACTTAGTTTACACGGATGTAAAATATAAAAGAAAATAAAAAAAAATAAAAAAAAATAAAAACAATATACCAAAATATATCTAAAATATCTAAAACTTACTAATGATAAATTATACTATAATTATCTTTAATTACTTTAAAATTTTGGCACGTATATCTTCATATCTTCCAATCTTAATAGGTAATATCTTCAATATCTTTGAATCTTTACTTGCAAGTGTTATGCTCCACTACGGGGAAGATGGTTTACTTTTCAACGTGCCAAAATTATAAAGATGGATATTATCATGTGTATATACCCTGCATATCCAAAACTTACTAATGATAAATTATCTTCAATTATCTTCATTTACTCCACCCACTGTGGTTGCTCTAAGAAAAGTAAACCATCTTCCCCGTAGTGGAGCATAAGATTGTATTAAACATTATTATCATGTGTATATACCTCCGCCACGGGGAAGATGGTGTTAACCAAATCAACGCCCAAATCAAGCGTCTGCCTATACCTCCGCCTAAGTGTGGGCGTATACCTATTCCTCCGCCTAAGTTCAAGCGTGCGTCTAGAGGTGCGCCTGGTTCTAAGCTTTTGTAAGCGTGCGTCTATGGCTACGCTGTTTGGGGACGTTACTCTGGGCGAGCGCCTATCCAGGTAGCCGTTGAGATTTGTTACCGTTGATTTGTTACCGTTTAACGACTATATTTTGAAATACCTATAAATGGATGGATTGGTTGATTGAGTATATTACTATTAATCCATTTTCATACTACTAATCTTCATATACCGGATAAACTTAGTTTTTTTTTGCATATACTTATCTTCCAAATCGGTTAGAATTATGGCACCATAACCACGAGGTCCAAATTTTACTACATTTGAAGATGTAACGATGTGTAAAATTCATTTGTCAATATCTCAAGATTGTAGTATTGGTTCCGAGCAATTAGAAGAAATATTATGGTCTCGCATATTAAATGGGATGAAAGAAGTCATACCTACAATACCGGGGCGCACTTGGACCTCACTTCAGAAACGATTTCAGGGAATAAGTAAAGATGTGACACTTTACTCTGCAAAAGAGGAGGAAGTGGAACGTGAACACCATACTGGATGGGGCCCCGAAACAAAAGTAAGTACCCGTTGAATTTTGACGCTTACATATTGTTTTGAATTGTATATCCTCCACTAAACTTTATAAAAGAAAAACAGATTGAAGAAGTAAGGAAGTTTCAAGGAATCTAATGGTGGAAAAATATTTAAGCATGAAGAGTGCTACGCAATTATGTTAGAAAATATAAAATATTCACGACGATCGACAGTTGTTTTCGGTTCATCACAAGTTGAGGAAGATTCTGAAAGCGGTGAGGAAAACCGGGAAATACAGGAAACAAGCCAAGACAATTCCAGTGGCGATGAAGAAATAGGAGATATACCTAACACATATAACCATCATATGGGAAGAAAAAAGGCGAAACGAAAGAAGAAAACAGGGAGAGCAAAATCGAGTGGACAACAGGAAATGATGGAAATTATTATTAATGAGCAACAAAACTTCAACACCAAATATGCAGAACAAACAAAAATGAAGATGGCGCATAGAGAATCCGAGTTTACAGCAAAACTAGCCGAGTCTTTGGCAAAGTTTAAAGCAAAACAAGCTAGGAAAGAAAAACTTGACGCAAAGAAAGAAGCACACGACGAGTTTCGTATAATGATGATGGATGTCTCCGGGTTGGATCCGGTAACAAGAGAGTACATCGAACTTAGGAAGACAGACATTTTGCAGAGAAGGAGAAGCCAACCTTAAAGGATTCTTGGAATACCTGAAACCTAAAAATTTGCATTCTTATTAACATTGCCATTTTCAGTTTAAACTTTTATGAACTAATAGTGTTATTTTCATTTTATTTTTAACCAATATATTGTTATCTTAAATGTTAATGAACTTCTTTTTAAAGTTCGAGTAATTAATTAATTTAGATGATTTTTTTTTACCAAACACTCATTTTTTTCGCCTATCTACTCTTCTCCTAAATAAAAAATAAAAACAAACTACAAGGAACTCATTCAAGCTAAATTAAGATATTCATATTCGTAATAAAAGTACTAATAAGGTTCAACACCATAACCAACAATGCTACGATGGTGGTGTTAAAAGATAAAAACATATAGGTAGAACAAAATCCATAATTCATTCAGGTGGGGCGACCAACATTCTCTTCAGAAGAAAGATTTGCTATCTCCTTAAGCACTTTTAGAACTCCTCTTTGTTTTTCAACACTCATCAACTCCTAAGCGTCAATCGAACGGGTCAATGTCCTGACCAACAAATTTGCTCGATCCCTTATAACAAACATTTCGTTATCAATCACTGGTGATTGAACATCTTCATTCACCAAATCAATAATGAAATGTGGATCAACAACTACACCACTTTCAGATTCAGTTGATGCTTGATTCAAGTTCCCAATTCGTCCCGATCTTGTAACTCTATTCCTATTTCTGTTTATCTTCAGAATCTGCGTGAAGTTTTTTGAGAATCAACAAAGAAGAACAAAGTTTTATGGAGTTCACATATACGGCTAAATAAAAATCAACATAATCAAGTTCACATATTTCATAAACAATGATATTATTCAATTAATCATATAATTATCCACAACCCAACTAAAATTAACAAAATACTTAATCAATTTTAACTTCAATTCAACAAATTCTCAAAAAAAAATTATACCCAATTTACATGTAAACCCTAGAATTATACCCAATTCCAAAATTATAATTTCTAAAACCTAATTTATCTAGCTATGTTCACATGACTAATATATACAAAATTAATAAACAAAACAATACAATGTAAACCTTTAAAATCCATTAAAAATTATAGTAAAGATTGAGGTTATTACCTTCCTTTGAAATAATCTTGATTTGAAATAGTTGATATCAAATTAACCCAACCTTTGCAGTATTGAGGAGGGGTTAAGCTTGAATTTGGAGAATTCTTTTCACAAATTGGTGTTGGTGTGGTGGGCGGAGTTTCTCAAGTATAGTGAGTGTTCAGGAGAAAGTTCTGGATAAAGACGAACATATAGGTCCGCTACAGACAGGCGCTCACCCAGCCGTCCGCCTGGTGAAACGCGTGTTCGGCTAGGGGAGCGCCTGATAAACCAGGCGTTATGCTAAGCGTCCGCCCGTCTCAGCATTCCCACGTACCAATTGCACGTGTTAGAAAAAATACGGGTGTTTGACTATGATTCCGCCCAATTAGGCGTTCGGCCAAGAGAGCGCCCGTCTTTGGGGCATGCGTATAGGGGTGCGTCTATCATCAGGTGTTCTGTTCGTTTACGCCTCCCATCAAGCATTCACCAAATGTCCGCCCCATACAAACGTATTCCTAGACATACGCCCGTATCTTGAGACGTTACCTTATACAACCGCCCAACTACATGCACTACCTTACACAAACACCGATCGAATTTACTCGTTCACCCGTTACGTTTGAGGCGGACTAAAAAATAATTTTTACTCTTTGATCTTTGGGAATTGTCTGCCCAATGTAGTTGCTCTTAGAGAATAGGTAATACTTACTCATTTTTTGTTTACAAATGTTCTATTAGAATAATCATAGCGACTGCTGTGGCTTTGTCTTTCACAACCTAAACTGCCTTTGGTCTGGAATTTGGATAGCTACGCTCCTAGGCGCCTCAATGTAGGAGTAGATGCAAAACTGTAAGATTAGTTATGTATCCTGACTTGTTAATGTATGCAGATTCTGAAATGGTATCAGATCTGTTTTAATTTTAGCACACTTGGTTTATTCTGAATTTACAGCATGCTGGTTTATTTTCAATGATGATCCCTGAAAACTAAGTTCAATCTAATTTCACAACTTTATTATTATTCAATACTTGTATTTGCATTGCCGATATCCCAATACTCTGTTTTAAAAGAACCCGTTTTCACTGTAAAAAAGATGGAATAAAGAAAAAGAATTCCAGACTGCAAATCCTTTATTGATTTGACATCCGTGGGTGGGCGGGTGTCTAGCAGGTTTTTTAAGGTGTCATTTGTTTCCAGTCCACTAAAATGGTGGATTTGAAAAGTCCATCCACGTCCAATCCACTAATAGGCAGATCGGATGATCGCTTGTCAAATTGCGGATTGGGCCGGTATAATCCGCGAATTCAGGCAGTTTTGCTCAGCCCTACTCGGGGACATTCCGGCGGTATTTTTCGCTTTTCAGTTGCGTCTTATTAGAGACTAGTAGGTGGGCTTATTTTTACCCATAAAGATTTTCTAACTCTTTCTTTTTCCCTACTTAAAGGCAAAAACCAAAAAATTAAGCAACAAAAGAATCAGAAAAGTTCCTTGCCGCAAAACAGAAAAACCTAGGCGTCAATGTCAAGAGTTACCGAAGATGTCTACCTCGAAATATTTGTAAGGGTACCAGTTAGAACTGCATTAATATGTAAGTATGTTTGCATATCTTGGTTTCAAATAATTTCTACTAGTTTGCATCTTAACCTTAATATCCAAAGAAACAACACCCGTCCCATGCTTATAGGTTCCTGTAACAAAAGTTACTCCATAGGTTATGATTCATATCAATAACTGAAACTGAAGATGATGATGCTTTTTTATTGGATCATTCAAATCCTTAGTTGCTGGGTTCTTGTAATGGTATAGTTTGCCTAAAGTATACTCAAACCACCACGAAATTATGAGAAATATGAAAACGGCATTTATGGTTTTGGTTATGATCGGAAGACTGATGATTACAAGTTAATATCTATGGTGGACTTTGATGGAAAGAAGAACAGTTGTTCAGTTTCATGGAAATGCATTCAAGCAGTTGTACCGTATGTGTTTTATTTTGGCAAAAAAGTGTTTGTCAACGGAGCTTGCCATTGTTTTGGGCGAATGCGTGAAAAACACACCTCCAAGTTAATAATCTCTTGGGATGTCAGTGACAAGAAGTTCAAAGAATTGCAACTACCAGTACCAAGCAAACTTTTAGAGGATGAAAATTTGTCGATGATTATGGGAGTATTGGAAGGGTGCCTTTGCGTAGTTGTTAAGGTTAGGGTTGGTTTTGAAGTTTGGGTGATGCGGGATTATGGAGTTCAAGAATGTTGGACTAAAAATTATAGCATTGCCCACGAAAGAGTTCAGAATGCCGGTTATGTGAGGGTTATTTGTTCTTTCAAGAATGGCAAAATTCTACTGAAGACTCACCATAACTTACTTATCTATGACCCCAAGGATTCAAGTGCTAGAGAACTAAAGAATTTTCGTAGCATAGTTCTCTATGATGCAGAATATTTTGTGGAAAGCCTAGTGTCACTCAACTCCAATACTTATATGGGTAGAGATAGGAACACGAACAAGATGCCTAGAAAGAACAACTGGAGTATATGTTAAAGGTATGTTGGAATTTTATTTAATTTATTTGATCCACGAAGAAATATATGAAGAAGATGGAGGAACAAAATACAATAATTTCAATAGAGAACTGGGATAGTTCAAACGCCTTACGTCTTAAACCGTAACAGAACTTTCGTCACTGTCATCACCATTAGCTTTGGTTGGTGCAGATTCTAACAAGTAATTTTGGTTTAGTCCATGAATTATAGCTTTTGCACCCTCAACAAATCTCCTTACCACTTCCCCAGCCGGAATAATATCATTTACTAGGCCTACTCCTTGTCCTGCATACATGACCATGTCCTCTAGTTTACCGCTAGTAGTACGGTTTGCAGGTTGTCCCGCAAATCGGCGAAGTACCATTTCCTATATCACAAAATAATAGATAAGTTCTTGGGCATGACGGTAAGGTTTCAATACAACTGGGTCTTGCTGCCATGAGTTAAAATTTTACAGTAGTAGGAAAAGCTTACATGGGTATAGAAGGTGGATTTCCCAATTATAGGTTGATAGTCGTCATCTTGTACCCACTCAGGTGCATTTTTCCACTGTTGATGGAAGGGTGTGTTGAGGCAACGCACGTCTCCTTTCCAAACATAGCGTCCATACAAATCAGTACGATCCGTCTGCTCTTCGGTGTAGCGAAGTAGTTGTTGTTTGTAGTATTCATTTGCATAGGCTTCATGTGTAGCTATAAACCTATTTACTGGCATCCATGTTAAAGGTAAAGGGGTTAAGGATGGATAGATAGAAGAAAAAAAAGCATAGGAAAATAGGTTAGAAAGGTAAGGTTACACACCTTGTACCCACATTTATGCCCTGGGCACCTAATGCAAGGGCAGCAACATATCCCCGAGCATCAGCCATTGATCCGGCTGCTACCACAGGAATTCCCCGATCTCCAACTGCATCAACTATTCTCGGCACTAACGCCATCAGTGAAACCTGCATATAAATTAATAATTTATACTTTAAGCAAAAGTAAAATCGATATCGATGTGAAACCGGAATCAAGGACACTCATTCCATCGATGTGACCAGTGCAGAGCCAACATGAAGGGTGTGCACTTGCTACCACTGCGTATTAGGCTTTCAAACCTAAATTTTTAAATAATTTAGATTTCCAAACCTAATTTTGCTTTCTTACTACCATTAGCAAAACTACTTTATTTTCCCTCAGTCTAGTTTCTAACTCTGCCACTGGGTATGACTAGTATCGGTTCTAATAAATTGTATAGCCAGTGCACATGGTCCTCTTCGTTCTACCTCGTCCTTTCAAAATTCATCAACTTCTATAGAAACATTTTATGGATCAGGCAAAATCTACACCAATATTTGGGGGTTTAATTTTTGTCGGTACTTAACTGTACCAGCAACATGACCACCGGCCTCTGAACCTTGAGCGATAATACAATCCACTCCGGCAGCTATTGCTCTTTCCGCTGCCTTCACGGATCCTACCTGCATTAACAAATTAAATTAATAATAATTAAATTATGCATTATATTTGAAAATAGCCTCATATACATAATTCCTTATTCTAATTCTTACTGTTTTTGGCTCGTTGACTTAAGTACATAATTCTTATTGTTTATTCTTTAAAAAAAAGTCAATCTTTTTCTGACGTCATAGAGAAGCTTGTTACTAAATCAAAACCAATTACAATACACAAAGACTTAGTGATGATGATTACCTGATGGATGACTTTGACACCATGTTTATGAGCTTCATCAACCATTTCTTTAGGGAAATCACCCCAATACACTTCCAAACAAGCCAATTTCTCATCAAATATTGCTCTGATTGTATTCGTTTGCTCGAACTCTAACAATATCCCAGCACCAAATGGTTTATCAGTCAGTTTCCTTGTATCATTTATCGCTTTCACCGTCAGTTCATAATCGTTCTGCGCATCATTTCAAAAGAAAAACATTAAGACAAAACATAAAGACAACAAAACCAAAAATACATATATAAATCATGAATATTAAAACTTGAGAAAGAGATCATACAACAGGGCTTGCAATGAGTCCAATGCCACCGGCATTGGCGACAGCAGCAACAAGTTCAGGTCCTGCAACATCAACACCCATAGGTGCTAACATGACTCCATTATCAAACCCAAGAATCCCTCCTAATTTCATCATCCTTCTTCTCTTCTTTGTTTCCTTGACAATGCAGGGTTTTATTCGTTGACCTTCAACACTATTATCAAGGACAACCAGGAGGTCTCAGTGCAAATGTGTATATATTTGGAGAACCAATGGACAACTTACTTTTCTATTCATTAGTTTCTTGCTTAAATTTTAATAATCCTTGATAATTTATTACAAATATCCATATTTTAAAATGTATTTACCCATAAAATGTTCTTTTGGCTTTGCTAAAGGTTGTTTATAATTAAATAATAATTGACCACCCTTTACCAACAATCCAAAATTAATTAGTCCAGTTGGTATTCATTGTTTTTGATAGCCTATTAAAATATATTAATTAATGCGGTACCTTTAATTACGCAATTACTATTTTATTCTTTCTTTTTTAAACAAAATAAAAATTTAATTTCCCTTATCAACGGGCCTAGTTAATCGTAAAAGAAGAAGAATATTAATGGGAGAGTATATAAATTAAGGAAAACTTAAACTATAAATCACTCTTTTATGACATGATATTTTTTCTGTCCTATAAAAATTATTTTTTAAATTATTATTGTTTTAAAATAAATGATTGTTTTTATTTTTATATGCTATTTTTCAAATAAATTAATTCTTACTAATAACTAATATTATTGTAATTTTCTCCAAAATATAAACAATTTAGTAGTCATTTTTATACTTGTTGTAAAGGTATTTAAAAAAAAAATAATTGTATAACATTTATAAATATCCGCCTTTTATTTTATGAGATATGTTTTTTTTCTTTTGCAAATTAGAGAATATATAAAAGACTAACTTAGGGAGTTAGAAACTCTTCTTACAAGAGAAGTAGAGCCATCTATCTAATGTGGATAAAACAAGTTTCTGCTAGCATTAGATTTATCTACTACTAACATAGAGTTAATACAAGCAGGAAGGATGACATCCCAATCAAAATTACAGATAAAAGTTTTTGCTTTTTTTGCTAATGCATCAGCTGCATTATCTGCCGATATTGGGACAAAATAAAAACCTAAAAAATTCTGAGATGTACTAGTCCTTCTTACTTCATCCAGTAAAGCTTTACTCTGCCAAGAAATCAGAGTTTGTACACCATTCAGATTGTCAAAAATCTTTTTACAATCTTCTTCAATACTGAAATTACTGATATTTTTCTCTTTAGCCCATTTGATAACTTCCCAAACTCCTACTGCTTCTGCTTCTTCTGGCTCATCCGTTGAGAATGGACCCGCTCTTCCTTGTTTGAAATCACCTGAATCATCTCTCAAAATTAAAGCAAAACCTGAAGGAGTATCTTTAGAGGTCCAAGCAGCATCTACATTAATCTTAAGTTGGTCCTTTTCAGGAAGATTCCAATCCATATTCAGATTCAACAACTTCTGTTTTGAATTACAAATATTGGTTTTGTTAAGATTATTTGTGTCCCAAAACTTAATGCGTCTCTGAATTTCTAAAGAAGTTTGAGTCTGATTTCTTTCTTTTCCTTAAAAAACTCTATTGCACCTCTCTTTCCAAATAAACCAGATTTTAGTCATAATTAATTCAATTGATATTAAGGAAGTAGAGTTAAATATCCAAGTTCTACAAATATCTAAAAAGGAAAGAAAAGTATCAAACTGAAATTGAGTTTGATTATGAGGAGAATTCCAGATAGATTTAGCATAATCACAATGAAAAAAAAGATGCTCTTCATCTGATTCACATCCAAAAGTACATCTAGGAGAAATTTCTTTCATTATATTGAAGAGTTTGAAATTTGTTGACACAGCATTCTGAAGGCATTTCCATATAAATATTTTTATTCTTTGAGATACTTTCAAACCCCAAACTCTTTTCAAAACTTTTCAGACATATTCAGATTTGTTAGAGTTAATTCCATTTTCTGTCAGTTTCTTATACATGGATTTAACAAAAAATTCTCCAGAATTAGTTAGTAATGAACCATGTTAGTTTGTCAGATCTTGGGCTATTAGAAGAACTTGTAAAATTCTTATTCTACAGATCTTAATAGCTAAATGAGGAGGAAAAACTAAGTGAATCAAAGAGACATTCTACTTTTGTGTAACCTGATCAATAATATCTGCTACAAGTGTTAAATAGGTGTTACTGTTATTACGAAATTGAATTAAATTGTTTTTTAATAGTAAATTTTGTGAGATATGTTAATTCAAAATTTTATCACAGAAAGGTAGATACGAAAAATACTAAAAATGATTCTTTTTCATATTTTTTTTTAAATGGTCCAAATACCAAAGAATTCACTTTTTATAGGACGGAGGGGGTAGTATTCTCCCGATAAAACAAAAATCGCAACGTAGAATACCCACTAAACACATTGGCGCCGAGCACCAGAAAATTAGTGTGCGCTTTACCAACAAAATAACCTCTCCTTTACTTCCTATCAATAAAATGAACCTAATACAAAAGTAATATTCAAAAATGGCTAATGATTTGTGAGTATATCTTAGGAAACTGCAGTGCAGGTAGTAGTTTAGTTTTTGGTATCTTAGAAAATTTATTACACTTCTCCATATTTGAAAATGTACGAGTTATTTTGTAAAATGTATTTAACCATTAGATTTTTAATTAACCAATAAAAAATTCCACAAGTTGCAATTGGATTAAAAGAGTGCCTCAAAACTATCCTGCTGCCCGCTGCTTTCCGGGATCTTGCTAATAATTTTCACAATCAGTCAGCTTGACACATTCCGATCATCACATATTTTAATCCCAATTTGATATTTGTTCGAATGGATGGTTCTTGACATCGCTGTTCATTATTGCCCAACATGCATGTGCTTCATGGAAACCAGCTTTTCATCCAACCGCATCGCTGTTCCGAGATGAAAGTTGTCCCTTCATTCTTTCATCCCGTTTTCATCTATAAATAAATTCTAAATGTGAACAGGGTTGTAATAACTGTATATCCACCAGCATTCGGCATTCACCACCAGATAGCCCACCAGAGTTACCAGTTCCATTCCAGTGACACCAAAACAAGAAGTGTTAACAATGTTACTTGTGGGTAGAGGTGTAAAACGTGCTCGCTCAGCATAACACATTCTACAAAATTACGTGTTAATATGCTGCATGTCATGCTGTATCGTACTGGATAACGTACTATACTAGGTTATGCCAGAAAAATAACCATGTTGTACTGTGACAGACCGTTTATTTTATGTTTTTCAAATAAAAATATTTATCAGATATTTAGATATTATATATGTTATTATGGAAATAAACCAATATAACAAATATAAAACGTCAAATATGGACTAGAATAAAGATTCTTTAGTGAAATATACATAAACTGTCATGTATTGTACGTTTTTATGTAGTGTTTTATGCATGTTATGAAGTGTTTTTTTAACGTGCTGCGTGATGTACTTATCCATGCCGCAGGATGTAGCGTGTTAATATGCCTATTAGTCTGGCACAACACAACACATTAAGTTAACTTGCTGTGCTGTGTCGTGCCGTGCCACGTGTTATACTGTGTTATGTTCAAATTTTAACACGTTGTATTGTGTCGTAAATGTGCTGGCATGATCCAATTGACACCTCTACCTGTGGGGAGCTTGTTTTATTTGACACTGCCAACTTATCCGTAGCAAACTATTTAGGGGCAGTAGGGCACTAAAAACTAACTACATGCCCACGTTAACACAATCACAAAATATTCACTAGAGAAAATTAAACATAAAAATAGCTTTAGTAGGAGTTCAACCTGTGTTATAGGTTTTATGACAAACTTATATGGTTTAAATAGCATTAGCTTTAGTTTTAGCATTGCGTTCCTTAAAGAAAAATTTATCGGATTCCTCTGGAGAAACGTTATGAAACCGTAAAGCTACAGTTCCACATATATGCAAAATTTTCCATACATGAATTGGGGCCTAAGCCGTTGCCATGCAGGCTCACCTAAATCCAGAGACGGCCCTTCATGAAACCTACCCCATTTTCACATCCAAGAATCCTCTGGATTTAATCATTCCTAGTCTCTATTTTTTTTCTTTACCAATTAATTAAGAAGACAAAAAAGGCCATTTTACTTGTATTACTTCTTACAGGGCCTCTTCATTATTTTTTGTTACCATCTCTAAATTCATGATGATTTTTTTTTTCATCACTACATATTTATTTTAGCTCAAACACAACACAAGTACATATATATCTGATTCACAAGGACATTTTCAATTGCAGTACACACAGATATGAGGACATTTCCATAATTTATTATAGAAATACATAGTAAAATTCATAAAAATCCATTATTTATCCATATCCATACTACACAGAGAGAATTACTCATAATGAATAATTTTAACACATTCCTTCTTATTCAGGGCCTTCCCCCTTTTTTTTTTCCTTCCCTTTTCATAATCTTCAATCTTCACAGACTTCACTATGATCATTAGCTTCGTCTTTCTCAGACTTCGGCAAATAATTTTGCTTAGTCCTTCGATTATAGCCTTTGCACCGTCAACAAATCTTCTAACCACTTCACCTGCTGGAACAATATCATTTACAAGACCCACTCCTTGTCCTGCATACATTACCATATCCTCTAGGTTGCCGGTAGTAGTACGGTTCATTACTTGACCGGAGAATCTTCGAAGAACTGCCTCCTGCACATATCACAAAATCATATTTATTGGCATAACTGATTAACTGGATGCCTATAATCTACCAGGACTGTTGGTAAGCTTAACTCAGCCTATCATGAGTTAAAATAGAAAGCTTACATTCTCAAAAAAGATGGTCTTCCCAACTATAGGTTGGTAGCT
Organism: Papaver californicum; assembly: GCA_023531435.1. Taxonomy (NCBI): domain Eukaryota; kingdom Viridiplantae; phylum Streptophyta; class Magnoliopsida; order Ranunculales; family Papaveraceae; genus Papaver; species Papaver californicum. The sequence continues at coordinate 2,291,544 of JAJJMC010011374.1, read as the reverse complement.
GTCATTTTGTACAAAGTCAGGTGCATTTCTCCATTGTTCATAGAAGGGTGTACGTATGCAACGTACGGGTGCTTTCCAGTTGAAACGTTCGTATAAATCAGTACGATCCGTCTGCTCTTCGTTGTAGTGAAGTAGTTGTTGTTTATAGTAGTCATGTGCATAGGCTTCCTTTGTAGCTATACACCTATTTAATGGTACCCAAAGATTAGAAAGGGAAATGAATCAAAATAAATAAGAGTAAGAATCGCATTACACATAAGATAATTAAGGGATATGCACAGTTATGACATATATACCTTGTACCTACAAGGATACCCTGAGCACCAAGTGCAAGAGCAGCAACGTATCCCGAGCATCAGCGATTCATCCAGCTGCAACCACTGCAATTTTCCTATCTCCAACCGCATCAACTATTCTCGGCACTAATGCCGTCAACGAAACCTACATATAAAATCAAACTGAAGTCTCGAGGTTTGGCCGAACAAATTTTTTTTCTTCATTTAATTGGTAACTGTTAAAGTAAGTGAGTTTCAAAATTAGGCCATGGTTACAAAAATCCATGTAGATTCACGGTTGTGACCCTTGTGGATTTGATCTTTGTCGTTACTTAACTGTACCAGCGATATGACCACCAGCCTCGGAACCTTGAGCTACGATACAATCCACTCCTGCAGCTATTGCCCTTTCAGCTGTCTTCACTGATCCAACCTAAATTAGTAAATCAGAAAATACTAATAGTTAGAAGTTGTAATCTTTAATTTGTTTTCCCTGGATATTAGTCTATACAGATTAGAGTACTATATTGATCGAACTCTCAATACAGAAGGAATTAATAACTTTAAGCACAAAACGAATGGTAAAAAATAATTTTGGATTTGCATTAATATTAATACCTGATGAATAACTTTGACGCCGTGTTTATGAGCTTCGTCAACCATTTCTTTGGGGAAATCACCCCAATACACTTGCAAACAAGCCAACTTCTGATCAAATATTGCTCGTATTTTCTTGCCCAAACTCTAACAATATCCCAGCTCCAAATGGTTTATCCGTCAGTTTCTTTGTATCATTTATAGCTTTCACTGTCAGCTCATAATTGTTCTGCGATTCATAATTTAAAAACAAAATATTAAGATTCAACAAACTGATGTATGTACGTATGTATGTCTATAAATCATGAATATTAAGACTGAGTTTGAGAAAGAGATCATACAACAGGGCTAGCAATGAGTCCAATACCACCGGCATTGGCGACAGCAGCAACAAGTTCAGGTCCAGCAATATCAGCACCCATTGGTGCTAACATGACTCCATTGTCAAACCCAAGAATCCCTCCAAATTTCATGTTTGTTCTCTCTTTTTTGATTCGTTGACCTTTTGCCTAGAAGCTAGAGGTCTCAATGTGTATGTCTTCCTTCTACCTCAGTTGTGTCACATATATATATTTGGAGATGCAGTAGACAACTCACTTTTCTGCTAATTACTTTTTTGCTTATTATATTTCCTGTCTATAAAAATTCATACAATTTCCATAAGAAGCAATCATTTTCACAGTTTTGAATATGATGTTAAGCGTTTAATAGTTATCGATTTTACATAGAAAGATAGCTATTAGACGCTTAAACCTATCCCATTTATTATCCCATGACTTTCGAATTAGCATACAGCCAAGGGGTCTCCCTGAGTCTCAGCTTCTCCCACCCCACCTTATCTTTTTACTATTAATAATGTGGGTGGTGGTACCAGAATGCTCATTACACCATTGAAGAAAAAGATACATCGGTTTTCATGTGAAAGCATTCAAATCTAAAACATTAATTACTAGCGTTCGCCAATTCGATCGGATCAAGTGGCGAGACAGGGGAGTTCAAGTACTCTCTTTTAAGGTTTTTCCCCAGCATTTCTGCTTGCTCGCATTCTTCTAACATAGAACCCATCATGTTTGAAAACTAAAGTTCCAGATTCTAGAAATGTGGAACCTATTAGAGGAAAACTAAAAATCACAAGAAACTGGATCTCGCCACGTCTAAAGTGGCGAGTAACACGCAATTAACTCGTGTAATTTTCCGTCGTTATCGTTGACATAATGCGCGGGGAGACTCATGGCAAACTTTTGTGCATAGTATACAAGTAGCAATTGGCTGGTACTAACATTTCAGAATTAGGTGTGCTTGATAAGATTCAAACTGCTGTTTAAATTAGTTCAGCTGAAATTACATAAAAAAACAAACAAACTGAAATTACATTTTTTAATTCTTTAGCGTTTGATATATAAGCTACCTATATCCAGGGTTTGTAGCATTTGAATTCGTTGATAAATTTGAAAAATGCATAAAAAGTTACTTCTACTTCCAGCACTAAATTGTTACTAAACTAATGCCACGTATTTTAGTAAAAAACTAAAAAAAGAAAAACATGTGAAGTTGGTGTCTTAGACTCTTTGGAGCTTATCTGCATGAAATAAGCATTATGATAACTAGATTTCACTAGCCTAATTGTTATTGGGATATATGTTTTAATTTTTTTTTTCACATCTATATTAACATTTAATTTATAGTCTATTGGTAAAAGATTTCAGATCTTGTAAGGTAGGTCACAAGTTCAAACCTCTTCCCTACTGATTAGGTGTATATGTGCACATAGCCGTACATGTATGGCATTAGTCCGGGATTGGGACTCTGGGAGTCTTGGGAGGTCTCTTGAATTTAAAAATTATTTTTTTGCTCATTTTAAAAAGATTTTTCAAAAACGTTTTTACTATCCTTAATTATGTTTTTAATTGTACTAATTATGGTATGATTTATTTGTCCTTTTTTTGACTGTTCAATGACTGTTTTATGATAGCAATTAATTCAATAAATTCTCCATTAATTCGATTTTAATTTTTGTACAATAAAATCAGATTTTGAGAAACAAAAATATTACACAAGTTTTTGTTTTTGATTAAATGGGAATCAAGAGACTAGGGTTCTGAGAAAAATTAGAAAGAGTGAAAGTGTTCAATCTCTCATTGTGTGCGTGAAAGATTGATAGAGAGTTTTCTCGGATGTTTTATCCTGTGACGTTTTGACGAAGAAAGAACTGCTTGCACAAAACTCAACGCAGATCCACGAAACGTCTTAAAGAGAGCGACCTGTTCGTGAATCAGCCGTCATCTTGTTTTTTTTAATCTTTGTTTTACAGGTGTGAGATCAGCGCCATGGAGACTGATAAAAAAACTGTTGCTGATATCAATAAGACTTTCAAGTTTGAAGGACTTCACTTCAGAAAATGGAAATAAAAGTTGTTCTTTTATCTCAAACTGATGAAGATACACATGATGGTGACCTCCAACAAACCAGCTGTTTCAAAACTATTGTCTCTAACGTTGCACCTACTGCAAATGCAACTCCGCAGCCGACTGAAGAACCTTCTGTGACCCAAAATGTTGAAGAAAAACAAAAAGCCTATGAAAATGGGTTGATGATGATTTTGATTGTAAAAACTATATCCTTAATGCTTTATCTGATGATTTGTATGAATATTACTCCATATTGGATACTGCTAAAGATGTGTGGGATGCTTTACAGAAAAAAGTATGATAATGAGGAAGCCGGATCGAAAAAATATGTTGTAAGCCGCTACATGAAATATCAAATGGTGGATGAAAAATCAGTTGTTGCTCATGCTCATGATCTTCGGGAAAATAGCTCATGAAATTCTAACTGAACGTATGAAAATTGACGAACAATTCCAAGTAGCTTTAATGATTGTTAAGTTGCTTCCCACTTGGAAAGATTTTCGTAATTCTTTGCGTCATAAAACTAAGGAATTTTCTCTGGAAAGTTTGATTGTTAAGCTCAGGTTTGAAGACGAGGCACGTAAACAAGATAAAAAATAAGAGATTCTTATTGTTTCAAACAATAAAAGTCATACTCAAGCGAGTTTGAAACCTAAGAAAAAGATTATGAAACCTGACCAGAACCACAAGAAAGGATAACCTAATCAATACAAGAACCAACCCCCATCAAAAAATGAACAAAATTCTAGTTCTGATTTTATTTGTTATGGCTGCGGTAAACCAGGCCATATGGCTCGGAATTGCAGAAATAACAAAGGCAAAAATAGCGCACAAGCTAATACTGTTGAAAGCGTTATAGTTGCCATGGTTTCAGACCCAGAGTACATGGTTGGTGGATCCGATGGGTGGTGGATAGACAGTGGTGCTTCGCGTCATTTTTGTTTTGATAGGTCCCTATTTAAGAGTTATACAGAAATCAAGGATAAGAAAGTGTTGTTGGGAGACTCTCACACCACTATTGTGAAAGGTTCTGGTCGGACACTTATGCTGAAAGATTTCCTTCATACTCTAGAAATGAGAAAGAACCTTTTTTCCGGCTACCTTCTCAACAAGGATGGATTGTATCAAACTATTGGATCTGATCTTTACACAATTACTAAAAACAAAATGTTTGTAGGAAAAGGTTATGCTACTGATGGAATGTTTAAGCTTAATGTTGAAATGAATAAAATTGCATCTTCTTCTTATATGGTGTGTACTTTTAATGTTTGGCATGATAGATTTTGTCATGTGAACAGTAGATCAGTAGATACCATGAGCAAGTTAGGTCTTATTCCTAAACTATCCATGCATGATTTTGAAAAATGTGAATTCTGTAGTGAAGCAAAAATAACCAAGAGTTCCCATTAATCTGTTATTAGAGAATCTGAACCTTTAGAGTTAGTGTATTCTGATTTATGTGAATTTGAAGGTGTATTAACTAGAAATGGAAAAAGATATTTCATGACGTTTATTGATGATTTTTCTAATTATACTTATGTTTACTTGCTAAGTCATAAGAATGAAGCTATTGAAAAATTTAAAGTTTTTATTGCTGAAGTGGAAAATCAATTTGGTAGGAAAATTAGTGATAGGCACTGAATATGATTTTAAACCTTTTTTTTTTTTTTTGAAATTTATGAATCTTCTGTAATTATACATGAAAAAACTGCTCCTTATAACCTTGAAATGAATGAAAAAGTTGAAAGAAAGAATCGTACTTTTACTACTCTTGTGACCGTATGTTTACTTAGTTCTGGTGCTTCCTCTCACTGGTAGGGAGAGATTTTGTTGAATGTTTGTTATGTTTTGAATCGTGTAACAAATTCAAAAACAAAAATTTCTCCATATGAACTTTGGAAAAATAGAAAACCGAATGTTTCTTATTTTAGAGTATGGGGTTGTTTGGATTATGTTCGTATTCCTGATCCTAAAAGATCAAAGTATCTAGTAAAGCTTATGAATGTCTTTTTGTTCGGTATGCTCAAAACAGTAAAGCTTATAGATTTTTTGATCTTAACAATAAAGTCATTATTAAGTCTATTGATGCAGATTTCTTTGAAGATAGATTTCCCTTTAAATATAGAAATAGTGGGGGTTTTATACCTAGTGTTGAACCTAGTACAAGTTCTGAACTTAAAATAGAAGAACCTAGAATTGAAGAATCTAGGAACACTGAAGTTGAACTCAGACGTAGCAAAAGAGCTAGGACTGAGAAGGACCATGGGCCTTACTTTTATGCTTATACAAAAGAGGAAGACCCTTCCATTCTTCAAGAGGCACTTAATTCTTTGGATTCTACTTTTTAGCAGGAAGCCATAGACAATGAAATGGACTCTCATAATTTTAATGGAAATTGGCACTTAGCAGATTTACCTCCTGGTTGCAAACCAATAGGTTGTAAATGGGTACTTAAAAGGAAGTTGAATCTTGATGGTTCGGTAGACAAATACAAAGCTTGGTTGGTAGCTAAAGGATTCAGACAAAGAGAAAATATAGACTTCTTTGATACTTATTCTCCTGTTACTAGATTGACTTCTGTTCGTGTTTTGATTGTTGTTGCTGATGTGCATAATCTTGTTGTTCATCAAATGGATGTTAAAACAACTTTCTTGAATAGTGAGTTAGAAGAGGAGATTTATATGGACCAACCTGAAGGTTTTGTTGTTCATGGTCAAGAACAAAAGGTGTGTAAGTTAGACAAGTCACTTTATGGCTAGAAACAAGCTCCTAAGCAGTGGCATGAGAAATTTGATAATTTGATGATTTCACATGGTTTCAGAATTAATGAAAGTGATAAATGCATGTACTATAAGTTTGAAAACAATGCATATATCATGATTTGTTTGTATGTGGATGATTTGCTAATTTTTGGTTCAAACCTGTCTGTGGTTGAAGAAACTAAGAATATGCTTAGCTCTAACTTTGAAATTAAAGATTTGGGGTAAAGCTAATGTAATTCTGGGAATCAATATTACTAGAACTGATGATGGTATTTCTTTAGATCAATCTCATTACAGTAAAAAGATTTTAAAGAAGTACAATTATTTTGATTGTAAAAGTATGAGTACTCATTTTGATTCTAGTGTTAGACTGTTTAAGAATACTGGTGATCGCATTGGACAATCTGAATATGCTAGTATAATTGGTAGTCTTCGTTATGCAACTGATTGTACCAGACCAGATATTGCGTATGCAGTGGGGTTTTTATGCAGGTTTACCAGTTGTCCTGGTTTGGAGCACTGGAATGAAATTGAGAGGGTTATGCGGTATCTTAAAAAGACCGTTAACCTAGGATTACACTATAAGAGGTTTCCCGCAGTCCCTGAAGGATATTGCGATGCTGATTGGAATTCCCTTTTAGATGACTTCAAAGCCACCAATGGATATTTGTTTAATATTGCTGGAGGTGCTGTTTTTTGGAATAAAAAAACAGACAATTCTAGCTCAGTCTACAATGGAGTCTGAATTGATAGCACTAGCAGCAGCTAGTGAAGAAGCAGGATGGTTGAGAAACTTGCTTTCTGACATTCATGTATGAGATAGACCGATACCACCTATCATGATCCACTGAGATAGTACCACGACTATTGCTTTCTGACATTCATGTACAGAACTGTTATACGTGTGGATCATGTTAGGACTGAATATAACTTAGCTGATCCTTTGACGAAAGGATTAGCTAGAGAAAATGTATTAACTACCTCTAAAGGCATGGGACTTTTTCCCACTAGAAATGGAGTTATTTTGTGATGGATACCCACCTAGAAATTGGTTCAAAGGGAATAACGATTCACAAATGATATGGATATAGAATCATGCATCTTTCCCATGACATGGTATCCTGGAGCGAGTTAAGGTTGAGTTATTTAACTCTTAAAGATGTCCCTAGATCTATTTAGAGTGGGGTACCAAGCTACAGGAGTACCTTTGATAGACTCACCTATGTGAATGTGAAAGTGTAACCGCTTTCTTTGAAAACATGAGAAGTTCTCTAGATCATTCATTAAAACTGGGATAAGCACAAGGCTGTAATGTGCCGGCATTAAGACTTTACTCTTAGTATAGTTGTGTGTGTGTTAAGTAATTTATTCTCTCCATAGAGTTCAAATACATATGTTCACTCTGTGTCAGAGTTTAGAGAATTTAATAACGTGTAAAGGTTCAAAATCAAAAGATACTTTTGCTTATGCACATAATTGTATGGATCTTGCTCAATGGGATCAATGGTTTTTAAAAATACAAGTGGGGGATTGTTGGGATATATGTTTTAATTTTTTTATTTTTTTTTACATTTATATCAATATTTAACTTCTAGTCTAGTGGTAAAGGATTTTGATCCTTGTAAGGTAGGTCACAAGTTCAAACCTCTTCCCCTACTGATTGGGTGTATATGTATACGTAGTCGTACGTGTATAACATTAGTTCGGGATCGGGGCCTTGGGATCTCTTGAATTTAAAAAAAAAATTGCTCATTTTAAAAAGTTTTTTCAAAAATGTTTTTACTTCCCTTAATTACGTTTTTAATTGTACTAATTATGGTTTGATTTATTTGTCTATTTTTTGACTGTTGAGTGATTGTTTTATGGTAGCAATTAATTCAATAAATTCTCCATTAATTAGATTTTAATTTTTGGGCAATAACATCAGATTTTGAGAAACAAAAATATTACATAAATTTTTGTTTTTGTTTATCTGTGAATCAAGAGACTAGGGTTCTGAGCAAGATTAAAGAGAGTGAAATTGTTCAATCTCTCATTGTATGCGTGAGAGATTGACAGAGAGTTTTCTCGATTTTTTTATCCTTTGAGGATGTTAAATCACCACATTAGGCACTACTTCTTCTGTTAAGGATGACAACAGCCATCCTAGCAAGACCTGACCTTGCTCTTCAAATGTTGTATAAGCAGGATTAATCCCCTGTGAGTTTTGTAATGTTTTTGGGGGCTCTACTATCGTCCCATCAATATATCCTTGTTGTTTGTAGCGTTTGAGTAATGGCTTGAACTGAGCTTTCCAAAGTAAGTAACTGGATTCAGTTAATTTGATGTTCACAATGTGATTGATGCGTAATTGTTATAAGATTGAGGTGGTTGCAGACATTGTTGATTTAGCGTGGGATAGATCTTCTGGCGTGATACCAATTGAAGACAATGAAAGAAGATGGTTTTTAATCTCTAAACGCTTAATTTCATTAACTCACAAATACTCTCTTTATATAGCAGAGAGATTACAAAAGATATATGCAATGGTTGTTATAGTTTGAACTTATCTAAACTGTAAAGAAGAATGCAGAAGATTAGGATTAGATAAATCAACCACAAATTTAGCATCGGCTGAGGACTCATTCAGCCGAGAAATACTCTCTGAGTTGATTATGTTGACAATATGTTGTCAAGTGAATCGGCAACATCAACTTAACTTTGTTGATGTGCAAACATTATTGAGTCCCAAAATAATTTTGTCAAGATTACATTTATTGAAGTATTATAAGAATTTTCATTAGAGAATCGTTCATACAAAGAAAACATAATGATAAAATTTGAGGACGAAATTTTTCAAGAGAAGTGGAGAATGGTGGAATATTTATAATTTATTATTACTAATTTATTATTACTAACTTATTTTTGTTTTTATTATTTAGGTAGTTTCTAGAAGTACAAAGTAATGGTTTAGGAGCTCCATGTTTTGATATTATGGAGACCTTCTGATTAATTAAAATATACTGATTTTCTAGAGAATTAACTATTTCAGAAATATGTATTTTAGATCTTAAATTTATTTCAAAGCTTCCGCCTTGCATTATGAATCTAGGTCCCATCAAAACAAACTTACAGGGGGAGGATCCGAATTTACCAATCTTAGAAAATCAAACGCCAAGGCTATGTAGTTAATTTCGGCCAACGATATTTGGCCGAAATATCAACCGATATGGACCGAAATATCGGCCGATATGGACCGAAATATCGGCCGATATGAACCGATACGGCCGATATGAACGATTTTTATTTTTATTTTTGAAAAATCAAATTTAAAAAAAAAAAAATTTAAAAATTTAAAAAAAAAATTAATTTTTTTTTTTAAAAAAAATCCTTGTTTTAGGGTTTCAATTTTTACTCATATTTTAGAATTATATATGGATATGATAATATCTATAATTAATCTAACGATTTCGATTAGAATTGTAATATCCTTGTTTAATTAGCATTTTAGACGATAAACTTTGAAGTTGTTCTTGTTTTTCTTATGTTTCCAGTTTGAAATTTATGAAATCTATGGATCTATATATTTTAGATGATTACTAGTTTTTCTTTCTAAACTTTGTGAAAAAACGTTTCTTATAACGTGTTAAAATATATTTATAATTATAAAATATGAACTAGTATTTTTTCATAAAATTATAGGTATAAAATATATGGACCGATATTTCACCGATATTTGAAACGAAATTTCCCCGATATACCGGCGTACCAGTGTATCGCCCTTGACCGGTACGAACCGAAATCCGATATGTAACAGCCTTGCGCCAAGGTCGTTCGGGTGATGAGGAACTATTCGTAGCAACATTTACTAAGTAATATTAGAATTGTAAGCTTTGAAACTTAAAGTAGGTGTCTAATAATGGCCATCATTTTTTTTTTATAGAAATCGAAGATGTATAACTTATACATTAATAGGGTTTTCGTTTTCTATTGAAATTGAGCTTAATGTATGAAGATCATTAACTAATAAAGAAAAAAAAAGTCTACTTAGAATCACGCTAATTATAGCTGCTACTATATGATGCAAATTCAAATAAAAACTGCTAATTCAAAATATTTCAATGTCAATTCTGTAAGGGAGTGACTTTGACAAGGTTCGACGAGATGACGACAATCCCTTTTCAGCAAAGGGCACAATGACATAGTTTCGTTTTTATCAGACTGCCACCCAACATTAAGACTAAGATCAAGATTAGGATGAACTTTAGAACAATTCTTTATTGCCTCATGCTTTTCTGTAATAATTGTTGAGGTATCTAACACAATTCTATCTTCTATGATCGAGTCTTCAATTGTTGAAGATGGCGATGACATTGGCGACAATGATACTGCAGCTAGTTCCTCCTTTCTTGCAAACAGATTTTGTTTCAAACTTGCCAATGCTTCTCTGACAGATTTTAACTTTTCCACAGAATCGAGTTCTTCAACGTCTATATTATCCCACCAAAAGCTATTACTGATGTAATTTTAGAAGTGGTAAATAAAGAGTTCGATTCTCGAACTTGTAAAGGTAATGATTTTAGAAAATAATGATTTAAATTAATTCTAGAAAATTCCAGGAGTAAGAAAAAGACTAAATAACCTAAGGATGATTTTTAAATGATTTTAAAGGACCAGGAATCAGGAATCAGGTAAATCTAACAACCTATGTGATTAATCAGATAATTCTTTTTTAAATTAATTGAAGCACAAATAATTGCCAAAATTGGTTTTGTTATACTAACAAACAGAGGTAAATCACAAGCATGGACTATCAAAATTAATTAACTAAGCATAATCCATCAGGCAAAAGCACAACTGTTGAAAGAAAACCGTTTTTACTATTCAAAACTATGCAATTCTAATAATAAAAGAATTATAAATAATTATTAGAAAATAATTAAATCACATAAAGTTGAGAAAATTACCTTATCCATCATCCCAGTAATTAGACTTAGCCCATGGTGAAGAAAACTTGCTCAAAAGTTGATTTCATTGCTCAAAATATCAATTACAAAGGTGAATAACGCTGTAACAGCTGATTTGATACGCTTATATGCGTTACAGGAGAAGGTTCAGCTGTTACAGGAGAGTTTTAAGCAACAAAGGGTTTGAAGCAATAGGCGACAGGAAAATTCAAGTCAGCAACAGTTGTAAGTGTTGCTGAGTCTTCTTCTCCGGCGGTGATGGATGAAGAACAGCCGGCCGGTGCAGCAGCAGCTAGTCGGCGGTGACGGAATACTTGCCGGAATTCTCTGTTTTCTTCTCTAGGCTTTCGTCGTCGATTTTCTTGGATTCTCTTGGTTTATATAGGTAGTAGAAACCCTAGAGAGAGTTCTAAACCTAATAGAACTCTCTAAAATAACCCACAATTCTCAATCCGAATCGAAACATAATTCCGGCCAAATTCATGACTTCCGAGCTGATTTTACGGGATCTTTTGATGTTTATGACTTGCGTGAGATAACTATGAGTGTTTAGAACAATCTGGAAGCAACAAAAACTTGTTTCTCACGCGAATTGAAGTGCACAGTTGAATCAGGAGAATCCCGATGAGTTGGATCGGCCGATCCTGGGTTGACTCGCCTGGTTCGCTGGGTTGACTCACCTGGTTGACCCGCTGGGTTGACCCGATCCAGCTCAGCCCGATCCAAGGGTGCCCAAATCCAAAGTGTGGGTGCCTTGATCCATTTTCCCGGGTGCCTTGAACACTTTTTGAGCCAATTTTTCCACAAATCTTTATTCTTCTAATATACCTACAAAAGCATAAAAACACGTAATAGACACAAAATCGAATACTAACTCACTAGAAATTAAGGTGCAATTTAGACACTAAAATGTGTCTATCATTATCCCACTCCCAACACCATTCTTGTTTCTGTATTGCGTAGAATTCTTAAATCTGTGAACATTCTTATTTTTTTGTTTTTTATCTTTTGTTTGTTCCTCAAGGAACCGTTCAACGACATTACACACACCTAGAGTACAGTTATCGAAGGTGTAAGCCTTTCCAGCAGGAGAGAATAAGATTATGCACACAATGATATCTACCCATAACTTGCAAAGTTCAGTAGCTTTACTCATGAGACCGCTTCTTCTTTTCGAAAAAGTTACGATTCTCTTGTTAGTATCATGAATCTTTTCTATTTCCATATTCCTTCTCCCCATAATTCTTTGCTGTAATTTCTGTGAAAAAAAAGTAAGAAGCTGCAGAAGAATGTTGGCCTTAAAGCTATAGTGAGATTTAGCTAATTTACGATTGCTATTGGTAATCTTGGGAATAGCTCTATGGGCTCTGTTTGTATAGATGGATAAAGACTAGATATAATAGGAATTATCAGATACTCCTAAATATTAAGGGATTTTATTTTCAGCAGTTTCTATTTTATCAAACTCTTGTTTACATATTTACTGTTACGTCGGTTTCCAAATTTGAATGCATCAGTGGTTTTCAAATTGTAAGAATTAATAGATATATCAATCTAGAGGACCCGTTTAACGGATGGTCCATCCATCTGATCTATATATCTGTTAGTTTAAAATAGTGTTTTTAGACCAATTTTTTTTCTCTGATCCATTCACGTGCGAGTGTTATGATGTAATTTATATATATTTCATTTGTACCCATTCCTCTAAAACCAATTCAATTTCCAAAATTTTCATATTCGTTTTTATTCTTCTCTGTTAGTGTTTTTAGGGTTATGTTCTGAAGATTGAATTCGGTGTTATATAATCATCTCCAACTCCATTCGACATAGGTAAGTTTTATAGTAAAGTGACGGTGAAGAAGAGAAGCAAGTGATTGTGATGAAGAAGAAGTAGATCTGAGAATAGATCTAAGATGAAGAAGAAAAAGAATAAAAAGATATAAATTCATCAATTTTGGGTTTTGGTTTAGACTTTTTAATCTTCTTCTTCATCTGTGGGGTATGTAATGCCGAATATATAATGTGAGATATGTATTGTAGGATCATCATGAGAACTAGGTTTTCTTCTACTGATTTGGGAGTGATATCTTCTTTTATGTAGAAATTATTCTTGTACGACTTTTCTTATTTTTTCTTCTTGTTTTCATCAATTTTCTTGTTTAGATATGGGTATCTCAGTACATATTAATATTTATTGATGCTTATTCAAGCATAAATTAGGTTTTTATATATGGATATGTACTGTTTGCTGGGTTCTACTTGTTTTTGGTGACTAACAGAGGTCTTCTTCTTCTTTATAACATAAATTTTCTTGTTCTTCCACTTTTTCTATTATTATTCAGTTAATTCTTCTAGTTGTAACTATTTTTGTTGATGATTTCTTCAGATTTCAGAAGAAACCAGTTTTGATATTGGTTTTTGTTGATGATTTGTTTGAATCCTCTGTTTTGATTTTCTATTTTTGTATCTCAGTATATATCAATATATATTGTTGGGTCATACACTTTTTCCTTCAGTACATATTTTCCTCCAGTATATATCAATATGTATTGTTGATCAATATGTACTGTGGGATCATACATATTTTCCTTCAGTACCTATTTTTCTTTCAGTACATACCAATATGTACTGTTGGATCAATATATATTGTGAGATCATACATTTTTCCCTTCAATACCTATTTTCCTGCAGTACATACCAATATGTACTGTAGGGTCATATACATTTTCCTTCAATACCTATTTTCCTTCAGTACATATCAATATGTATTAATGGACCAATATGAAATTTGGGATCATATACTTTTTCCTTCAGTACATATCAATATGTTTGAAGGATCAATATGTACTAAATGATCAATACGTACTGTTTTTGGCAACTAATAGAGTTCTTCTTTTGTTCTTCTACTACTTCTTTTGTTCTTCTCTTTTGTTGGTGGTGCAGGAATACTATTTTCTTCTTCTACTAATTGATCTCTTCAATTTTGCTGAAGGAGCATGATATGAAAAAAGATATGTTTTTGTTGATGATTTTGATTTCAATTTCGCTTTTCGTTGATGAATTTTTGGTATTTCAGATATGTTTTTGTTATGAATTTTTGGTTTTCGATTTCGTTTTTGTTGGTTGAATTTTTAGTATACAGATTTGTTTTTCTTTTGTATTTTCGTTTAGGTTTTTTCGTTTTAATGGAAGAAACAAAGAGAGGAGTTGTTTCTCTAAAAAAGATAGTTCACATGTGAATAGTGATGGCCATAACAATAATTTTAACTTTTCAAAAAGATTTTGGACCTACAAATAACTGGTTTTTCCCGGTTGACTGTAGGATAACTAGTACCAAATTTTTCGACCAATCAACAAATTACCCTTCCAAATTTAACCAAAAATCGATTTGGACTGGACCTGGATCTGCCAAGAGGGGGGCCTGTCAATAGTATTTTTCTTTTGAAATTTTTAAAATTTTTCTTAGGGCTTTTTTTAGTTGCGGTCGTAGTCCCCACTTCTCATAGATCAACAAAGTCTAATACGAAGAATTATTTTAATCTAACTAATCCCAGTTTTCAGAATGCTATGGAACGAAATTCAAATTTCTAATATCACTACTAGCAAATTTAGCACTTAAACACCTAGGCTCAGCTAGATGGCCGGTTTAAAACGTACCGAATAAAGCAGGTACCGGTTTTAAATTTAAAAACCAGCATAGATTGGTACAAATACTCGGTTTACAACCGAACTGAACCATACCGTATTGTACCGTGCACCCTACATATTATTGGTTACAAAAACAATACATGAAATTAAGAACTATATTGTAAACTAAAAGCACACCAATAACACTGATGGGTATGCTTCAAAAAAGAAAATAAAAAGTACTTCACTGATGAGCAGGTATGAAGGGCGCACAGATTAAAGACCACTTCTTCCAACCAACTTTGTCAATTCAAATGTTATAGCCATGGCAATCCATCCTCCAACCAAAACCCTCAAGGAAGATTTCAACAAAGGAGATTTCCCTAGGACGGCCCCCAACACTCCAAACACCAACAAGGCCAAACTCGTCGCTCCTGCTACCACTCCCAACCTCACCTTGTGATGTTTTATAAATGCCGCTGCTAATATTGGTACAATAGCACCAATGGAAAATGCAACAGCGGATGCTCCAGCTGCTTGAAATGGGTTTGGCAAATTTTCCTTCTCATTATTACTACCCTCTTCCTCATTTTTTCTTGCAAGATTATCTCGCTTCATTTGCGCTACCTCTATGTCGAGTTGTGAATAAACTGAAACGAATTCTCCTATGGCCATACTACAAGCCCCGGCTATCAAACCGGCAAAACCAGTAAGAATCATAAACTTTACATCTTCTTTAACAGCTCCTACTCCCATCATCAGTGAAGCTGTCGAAACTAAGCCATCATTGGCTCCAAGAACAGCGGCTCGTAACCATTGTGCCCTTTGAGAGTAGTCAAAGTTGTCTTCCCCTTCCTGACTGGCTTCTTTGATAGTATGTGGCCGTTCGATATCGACAGTGGATATGGTTGGTCTAGCAACTGCTAGATGAGTAGATGGTTGGTAAGTTTGACTAGCTTCATATACAGCCATTGGAGGAAAGAAGAAAATGAACAAGTATGTAGTAGTAGTAGTTGTACCAAAGATATATAAGAAAAGTACGGATCGATCAATGGGGAGTTTGAGTTGTGGAAGAGGATATGAGAAGTGTGGTAGACACACGCATTTAGAAGGGTATTTATAATATGGTTAAAGTGAGATTGACCGGCTAGTACTTTTGATGGTGATGGACACGTAGAATGCATATAGATATGTTGTTTCACTGTGTTCTTATGGCATTAACTATGCCTGTTTTTCAGATATGTCGACAGGTTTTATCCTTTCACTCCATAAGGTTTATTCTGTCCATTATGGAGTTTACATACATTCATGGCAAACTTTAGTTGTTAAAAACTCCAACGACTCGACCACATATATTCTTGATGGACAGATCATCCTACTAATAATCTATGGTAGTAGAGCTAAGTGGAGTTTGTTTTCCAAGCTATAGTAAATTAGTTAGGTCAATATGTATATGGATATGATTAAGAAGATGGATTGCTGAATAACAAAGCACTAGTAAGTGAGCTTTAGAGAGAAAGTTAATTGGTAGGGATAGTATTAGTAAAGGATAAGGGCATTCCACACGATGGCTAGAAAGCTTTCCAACATTTCCTTGATTATGTTGCATGTATCATGCCTCATTTCATGATACCACTCAAATCCAATAGTGTGTTACAAAAAAGACAGAATTATGGTGTGATATAATTGCTGGGGCATTTTGCAAAGTTTAGTATCAGTCAACCCAACTCATCAGGGAAAGGAAACGAACGACAGTACGATTGGTGGTATCATGGAGTATTTCATGATCCAGCATTCCAACTTGTAATACATATGTTTATATGTACAGTATGACTTAACACTAGCACCGACACATGCAACCAAACTCACAAAATTAAAATTATGCCCCTTTGTTCCATAAAAAGAGACATTTTTAATTTTTCATTTAACCTAAAAATAGGTAAAAATGAAAAAAATGAATGTGTCCCTTTTTATGGGACGGAGGTAATAGCAGTTGTAATTATAAGTACATGAAATAGGTACTCCAAAAAATGAGTTTCAAAAGGAGCCCGGAAATTTTAAAAATATTTGTTAAAATGTACAGGCTTACGAATTTCGGCAGTGAACTTCAGGATGCTGCTTCATTGTGATTGTAATCAACTTACAACAATAAACTAGTAAACATAATCAAGATTATTGCTATTGATTGTGCTAATGCTTTAGAGCTTTGGGAAGGAATTCTTGATCCAGCTTTAGTATTGCATATCGATGTGTTTGGGCATGACAAATTTGAATTACCGGTTGCACTAGAAAAAGAAAATGGAACAACAAATCACATGCTCAGTTAAAACTTAGAAGATAAATAGACTGCATCAATAATTCGAACCAAAAGCGAACAAAACTCACTTCAACTTCAGATTGACGTTATTTGACAGTGATGAAGGTATTGTTCCAAAGAAATCGTTATCTGCCAAATTTCTAGGAGAATCCAAGGAAATAATTAATAAATTTTTATCAAGGTTTATTGTGTATAGAACAAAGGAAGTTGCAAGAGAACTTTGAACTTACACTAATGTGAGCTTAGGCAGCGTGCCAAGAAAATCAGGAATTTCCTGCATCAAATTGTTATTGTGCAAATCTCTGACAAATATGTAAAAGAGTTTAGAAAAATTTATATCAAAATAATAAAAAAAAAATATAGTTTCTCACTGTAAATATTTTTATGACTCACATAGTTTCAAGAGCATCCATGGCACTAAAATCTGGTAAAATACCTACTAATCCGAGGTCATTAAGATACCTGTAAAGATCGATCATCAAAATTCATATTATTTATTTTTGTTAAAGTATTCCCTCCATCTCTATTATAAAAATGGAATATTAGATTTTTTTAGTCCTACTAAATAAGCGGAATTATAATCCCAAGATGTCTTTTGACATACATATCCTTATTTATGATGTATGAAAAATTGTATTAAGAGATAAAGGATAAAAAAAGAAAAAACATAAATAATTATAAAAACCAAACAATTTGTTAATTTAAGAAGTTTAATCTTCTTCGCCTATATAATAGGTACGAAGGAAGTACATCAAAAGGATTTTAGTTTATCCAGCCTCTATTATTGTTTTAATTTAGATTTTTCTTAAATATAGCTTATATTTTTATTAATCATAACCCATTTAGTTCTGGTTAATAGAGTTTGATTATAATTTTATGCTCGACTCTTTTCAATTATTATTTATAACCCACGGACCAGGTTAGTGACTTACTAAATAGATGAGATGTTAAATCGGAAATCAGTAACCCATTAAGTTAATCAACCCTAAAATAAAATCCCTAATTGCTACAAAACGGTTTGGTTTATGACTAGTTTATTATCATCATTAATTTACTCGTTGACAAAAAAGAATGATCAAAAGATACGTTAATTAGTTGACTGTATCGTATTAGTTATATGTCTCCAATCAACTGAGTGGGAACCAAAGATACAAGCTCATAGGAGCCATGAATCTCTCACTTATAACCCGTTTGTTTGTATTTGATACGGCGTTTTAATTTGATTCGACTCGGTCCAAATCTGATGTTAAACCGTTTATTTTAAATTTTAAGTTAGATCTGACTCGCTATTCGAGTCGGAACTAATTTCTGACTTAGATCCTTTTGACTCAGGTATAGAAATACCCCTAATTCATTGGGCCGAACCTCTGATTTACAAATTTCTGAATCAGTTAAGTTATATATCTAATTCAAACAACAAACACATTGAGTCAGATCAAAATAAATCAGGTGATTCTAGTCAAATCCAGACGAATTAGATCCAAAAAAAAATGATGTTAGTTTAACATCGTATGTGTGGGTCTATGTGAGATTTTTGTTTGATCTCAACCTTTCACGAAGCAGAAAACCATAAATTTTAGAAGATGAGAGACATTAACTGATGGTAGCGATGTAAATGAGGAAGAGAAAAAGAAGATATGTGATGAATGAATGATGTTTAATGTTGAATGAAAACTCTAAAAACATAGATATTAAATCTCAGTTAAGATGATTTTAGTCGAGTCGACTCAGTTTAGTGATGAAATCACTATAAACTCGGTTTAGATATTTGGGTTATCATTTGAGCTATAATTAATAAATGATTTTTTTTATTAGATTATAAATAACATAGGTTGTGGTGAATAAAATAATATACTATATCTAAGAGAAGCCTTAGTGTATCCACTCTCTACTCTATTATTGTTTCTCAAAGTGAAGAGAGAAAGCAATCATCTAGTTGACTCATGAACTAATTTTTTTTCTTTTTATCGTTAAAGAATGCAATGAGTTTCCAATTCAGGCCACACATATTATTACCCAGTACCCCATTCTACAACATGACATCGGCATGAATAAGTTTTGTCAATGTCAAAATTTATCGAAGTTTTAGATCCTAATAATGTTTATGATCTGGATAAGGTTTTCCAAGTTTAAAAGACGGGATCAAAATGGATCTCTATACCCATTCCACTTCAGTTTTAACTATGACTGCGTACTTGCATCTCTTGTGGAGAGTGCTGGACGGGCTGTTAGGGTAAAGTAAGAAAGAAATCGTATACCAACCGTGGGCTGAAAACGTCATGGGCTGAATTAGTTAAAAGTGATCTGAAAAACCTCAGAAAATATCGGATGTCTCCTACCGTATTCCCTACAAAGTTTTCCCCATAACGTGTGATATAGATACTGGTTCATGGTGGTTTAATCGGGATCCACAGCGGACCTCTAAAATTTCACCATTTCTGGATGATGAGTTTAGATTTGTGCCACGTCATGGGAGAAAAAAGTGGGGAAGAGAAGCATAGTTGAAAAAACTAAAATCCTACCAAAAATCTGCAAAACCGAAAGGGAGTCGAGGTTAAGTGTCTGGTCCAATGATTTAGTTCAGCCACCCAATACAACTACTTGCTCAATTAGCATAGCTTCCCGGAGTTCACCTTTGTTTCCAACGCATATTGTATTTGGTGCTCTGCTCAATCAAGCAACTAATAATTATAAAGATCAGTGAAAAGAAGATTATTCTTACAGTGCTGTAATGCGAGGAGAATCGGCATCAGGACTACATGCAACCCAATCCCAAGTGTACGGTGAAGGTAAACATGGATCTCCATTCCAATCTTGAAGTTGTACGAAACTCTTTTGCAGTAAACTCAATGCATACACTAAATAAATAGGTAAACTAGTTAATTAAGAAACTTCGTTACGTACATATAGATTTGTAAACAAAAGAAAGAGAATTACCATCACTTGAATTGGTTCCTTGAACTAATTTATCACCGATAGTAAATCCTTCAAGGGCATTGATTATTGGAGGAAGAGTTGAGTCATTTGTGGGTACAAGAGCAATTGAATATGAAGAGTTGGTGGCGAAAGAGGTGATATTGTGGATAAAGACCGTCGGTAGGATAAAGCGAATAGGAACGATAGGGCCTGTATAGAATTTATCGTTGACAAATATATTAAATGATCGTTTCTCAGTAGAATTAAGTTCATACATTTCTGTAAAATATGCATTGTAATGGATAGGAATTTTAGGATCTGAAATTCCAGTATAGACCAGATTTCCAGACAAATGCGCCTGCTGTAGGGTGTCCCCAGGAGGATAATCGTAATTGATAAAATCGGTTTTAGCGGCGACAGTTGGGATTGACCGGTCAATTTTAACATCTCGCAGTTCTGTGAGTGCTGTTCTTAGAGCCTCAAGAGGGTTATCGTCAATGTTGACATTCCGATATGGCGAGTTGCTTTGAACCCTGATATTATGAACTGGGCTCCAAATTCGATCATAATAATCACCAGAGTAGTACCTACATGATCAACCAAGATTTTATATATTGTTAGTACTTAATTGTTCATGGATATGGAATTAGTTAGTAGCAGCTCTTGCGGGTTGAATATATATGTGTATGTGCATACCTTATGGTTGTGTTGGTACCAAAAGCAAATCTTTCAAAGAAAAACAATGGATAATTCGAATCGACATAACGGTAAGCAAATGGATGCAAACTTCGTACTTCAAGAGCGGATATAAACGGAATGTTATCTGGTTGTGTTTGAGCAAGACATATGCTTATATTGTTTACCTTGATCAATGAATATACCATTTCTGTGTATATGATATTGTCCTGGTGTGTTACAATTTGTGACCAACTGTTCCCATTGAATTGAAGATCGAAAGTCGGAGGGGTCGACTTACTGTCATAGTTACCGTAATAGAAACTAGCTCGAACAAGGACTCGTTCAATCGTAGTATTGGTAGAATTTTCGGCATTATCTTCGATATCTATCGAATAACAGTTCTTTTTACGAGTTGGGAATGCTCTAAGAGTGCTCATAACATGAGAATCCCAAGCCTTTACATTTGGTGGATCGATCATGACTTTATGAGATTCTCCGCTCTGTATGTAAGGATTGTCCCCAACCCATTCGATTGTATTATCGTCAGTATGAGGTTTCAATGCAGAAGAACCACAATCTATGCTCAAAAACACTGTAACAAACGAACAATAAAATGTCAATACTCAATTTAAGTTCAATGAGCATTTAAATGTAACAATAACACTATGATCTTGACAATTAATCAGTTTGTTTTGCGAAAAATATACAGCAATGCAAATATTAGCTAGAGATAAAAGAATAATGATCACCCTCTGCAGATGCAGGAACAAAGACAAGAAAATATGAGGAATGTGTAAGGAGTAAAAGAAGAAGAAGATTGAGAAGTAGGGAGTTCATGGTGATATTCGTATTAACTCCTAAGAAGCCAATTAGAGAGGGAGCTTGTACAATTGAATTCTGAAGTCTGGATTTGAAAACAACAGGCTGGTATTTATAGCCTGTTTGGGTATCAATTTTTCTATAAGAAAAAGAGTCGAAGGCCCAAGCTTTGAGTACGTTGTTGATGCTTGCGAAGCTAAATATAGCCTCATGCAAATCCCTGGTATCACCGGTTACAGAATCACCACTATTGTCGATGAAATTATCAAAAAGAGAGGACAACGGATATACTCCAATATCTCAATCGAATTATTTCAGAAGTTATTTTTCGATTTTTAAAAATAAAAAAACTTATAAATATTTAGATATACAATCACAAAACGATTTATAAAGATAAAAATATTTTTTTTATAAAATAAAATATTTCTGTTATTAACTTATTATTGACTGCTGAGATTGACTTTTTTGTTTCTATAAAAGCAAAGATACTTATAGTTCCAGTATTCAAACATCCACTTGACTGGTGCTAGCTCCCAATATTTTATATTATTTTCTCAAGTGGGCGGTGTGTCTTTCTCAAATGGTTGTGGTTGTGATCGTGGACAACCACCTTGTAAAGTGTCGGATCAAGTCGTAGTATATAAACTATATACAAACAAATTTGAAGCTGCAAATTGCTATTTCTAGGGTCATTTTGACTTTTAAGTCACGGGTGAATTGTCCCATTTTGCATTTGGGTCTAAGTGTCTAGCTTTGACTTTCGATCCTGTGGCTAGGCTTAACTCTTTTCTTATCCACTGGCACTAACTTAACAGCTAATTAACTACGTGCTTTTTATATGATGGGAGTTTCTTACTTTGATTGGGTGTTGATTCGTTGAAAGGCTAGCTTTTTTTCTTAACAAAAATGGCTAATTGTGATTCTCTTGCAAGGAAAAAGGATATGCTAATAGAGAAATGGCTGCAATTAAATGTACAAAGAAACTCCAGTTGCCCTCCACTCTCTAGATATTTTATGTATTCTGACAAGTGGCTGAACTAAAAATACTAGATAAGATGGACTTGATAAATTTTATACCCAGACTTAAGTTTAAAATTAACACGTAATATTTGGGCCCAATTAAAATAGATAATTAAAAGAATATTTATTTTTTTACTTTGGAGGTGGTTTCAGCAGAGGAAAGCCGGGTTATAGTTCCGTCCCTGGTTCTGACGATAATCAACCTAAAAGAAAAGTAGAAATTACTAATATGTACAATTCTGATGGGCCTTATTAATAACAACTCCGTCCATTAAAAAGAGTTTAACCGGAGATCTATATTTAGAAAAAGTTTATGTTTTTGGACCATATCCATTACTCATAGGTCTTGGCACATGTGTGGCTAGGAACAAATTATTTTAAAATGCCTAGAATACCCTTGTTATAAAACAGTATCAGAACAAAATTATATTTCATTTTTTTCACTTTCTCTTTTAGTTTTATGTGTCGAAGGAAAGCTCCGGCACTGAAGATTTTCTTGAGCTATGGCGATTTGCGAATTCAAGTTCGATTGTTTGTATTTGGTAAGTTGATTTAAATATTTTTGATCTTAATTTAGGTTTCTTCTTGATTTTCTTCTTTTGATATTTAATATTTTAGGGTTTGCTAGGGTACAATCATATTTGATTTCTTCTACTCCTGCTTGTTCTTAAGATTAGAGGTTAATATCATCGTTATCAAGATTAATTTCCAATCGATAATGAAGGTAGATGTTAATAAGGATATGAGACTGATTAGGTAATTTCAATTTCATTTTTAGGGTTTTATTTTGAATATTTCAATTGTCATAGTATAAACAATTATAAAGGTAATTGATTTGCTTTGTTAATTGTTTTTGAACGTAGTGTACGGTGATTCCGTTTGAAGTATACTTGATAGATCAACAATTTATTTTAACTACACTCATTAAATTGACGGTGCCTTTCGGCTACACTCAAGTATTTTGAACTGTACTTTTGTGTTAGATTGTTTCACAGGAACATAATTTTATGTTATTCTATTACGCTATTAGAAGTACACTACTTGGATAAACCTTGCAGTAGGATGCATACATAGATTTTCATTACTACTAGGTATAAATGTTAGTTTAGTCTCTCATCAAAACCCATGAACAGACTTTCTGGTTGGTAATTATTTTAGATGATCATAAATACCTCCTAAGATCGACTACGAGGACACTTATGTTACTTTGTTTGTAACTGAACAGTACAGTGCAACTGTATTCAAATTTATAAACAGTGCAACGTAACTGCACTCAATTTTTTGCAGCTTCATTTGGTACAATTTGGAAGTGCGTATATACTCCACTGCTGAAAAATCATAGTGCATATACACTACACTGTTGATTGTTTTTCTTTTGTTCTTCTGTTACTGATCATTTCTTGGTTTTTTATTTTCTGGATATTAGATATAGACATATGTAAGTTTTGCTAATCAAGAGGTATATATGGATAATGGATGTTACTGAATGTGTTCTTCATGCCGGTGATGACAAGGTGTTACTTTCTGAATCGAGAATTGAGTTTAAAATTATGGTATAAATATATGTTTGGCGGGTTACTTTGCTTCTAATTTTTTTTCCATCCATCTTTTCTTGTTAAGGTGAGGAGCTACTAGGTGTCGTCACATTCAAATATCAATTAAGTTAACTACTAGTTTCAGTTCGAGATGAGTAAAGTAATTGTAATTAACGCTCTAATTTCACAGAAGAACAAGGTCTTTTTAGCTAGAAAACCGCACTCAATTTCATTTTTGAAGTGCATTATTTATATAGTGTTAATTTTTGGGAATGTATTCTTTATATACTCATATGTTGTCTAACATACTTGTTGTCTTTTACGGGAATTTTTTTTTTCTTGAAGTTCCAAATAATGATGCTCTTGTATTAAAGTATAAGCTGAATGCAAATATAATTTATATTTATTTTATTGCAGTATTTTAAAGTATCTATATTGTGTTGTTCCCAATATAGAGTGATCTTAGTGATTCATACATTAAAAATTGACTCTGAGTGAATGCTTCCAAAAAAAAAAAAAAAAAACTAACCCTGAATACAGTATTTTGTTCCTAATAATAAAAATTTGTGTCGCTTCTTATCTTACTTTGAGCTCCATAAACTTCATTTGGATCCCGCAATTTATGCATACAATATTTTGATGCTTGAGGAATGAGGATGGGTCATGAACTCATGGGGATGAACAAGTGCAATGATCTAAATCCAATTGTGCGCATTAACATTAAGAATTTTTTCTAACTTTTTAGAGTGCAATTTTTATATAGTTTGAATGGTTTGAGTGCTTTTTTGACGTATTGTTTTCATTAACGTTGAGTTTCATTATGTTAGATTGAAAGGTTTCTAGTACAATGCCTGACTTCTGCAAGCATTTTGGTGATGTTATACAGTACCGTCAATTTTTTCATCAGTGAAGCGCAGCTGCACTCTAATTTTCCAGTGCAGAAACGATGTTATTCAGAAAAATCATGAAAAAGTTGGTGCATAAATGGCTACTAGTTGTTGCATTTTACTTTGGTGCTAGCTAAATTTGGATTTGATAATTTACGAAAGGCATTTCTTTCTGTAGATATATTCAAAATTATTTGATGCATGCCCATGTTGACCACTTAACCTATTGTCAATCATCATCATCATATATCTTTAATTTTCGATTTTGACACTGCAATTTCATATGTGGCAATTCCGTCAAGATATCTTCGTTATTTAGGAAAAAAATTTACACAAATCAAATTTTTTGAAGAAAGTATCGAAAGAGAGTTGGATTTGGTTAGACAATGTGTGATTGGTAAGCAAGGATCGGTTTTTTATCCCCCTGATTCCGTGTGTGTTCCCTAATTCATGAAGATATATGATATTCACTATCGACACATTTCTGCAGTTGATGCTGCAAAAGCCTTAAAATTTATGTTAAAGAAGTTTACCTACCTGCTTTTAGCACAAAAAATGAGTATAAATAGTTTAAATGTGGTCGTCTTTCAGTCCTTTAACTTACATTAAAACTGAGTATAATAGACAAACTTTTTTGTGGTATACAAATGTCAGCGTATCATTTTTATTTGCTTTAGTAGATGAAATATTTTGATTGACATAATGAAGCATAATATGATTAGTTAAAGTGGCGTGCTCATCATTACCCTATCAGTATTAGAGCTTGTTTGTTTATACTTAACCGAGTATTGCATTCTTATATATCAGCATCTTGAATCTACTGCCTTAGGAACAAAATGTTTATGTTGCAACTGTTGTCAGTTTTGAATGGGTGCAATAATTGTTAGAGCTATTCTTATATTGATGATAGGAATAGTTAACTTAAACTAATTGTTAAAGCTATTCTTGTATTTAGATTTATATTTCTTTGATACAACCAAATGATAGGAATAGTTAACTTAAACTAAATGATACATTATGGTTTTGTGATCTTTATTATTTACGATTACTTTGTTTGTAAATGAGGGTCTATAGTCCAAAATCTAAATATGAGTATGGTCAATATGTACTGACAATCGTGAAATAAAGAATAATCTTCTTAGCATTATGTATAAGTTTTAGTTGGAATTAGTTGTCTTTTCGAATGCGTACCCTGTTATGATACTTAAAACCCACTGAAGATATGAGTGTAGTCGATTTTTACTGAGTTCTTTGTTGGCAAGGATCTTAATAAGAAAAATAGTTGTCTTCCCCTACCTTTCCCTTTCTTTGTAGTCGATTCCTGGTCATATGGCAATTCACTGTAGACAACGTAAGGACCTAAATAAGAAAAATAATGCCAACTTGGTTGCTGAGAATAAGAACGAGTTTTCTGCTATGGTGTCTGAAGTTAATCTGGTGACAAATGTGAGGGACTGGTGGGTAGACTCTGGAGCTACCAAACATGTATGTGGAAGCCGAGACCTGTTCACCTCTTATCATAAGGTAGGGGAAGGCGAGAAACTCTATATGGGTAACTCATCTGCAGCAGAGGTTGCAGGAAAGGGAAAGGTCGGGCTGAAACTTACATCTGGCAACATTCTCACATTGAATGACGTTCTTCATGTTCCAGACATCTGCAAGAATCTTGTTTCTTGTTCTGTTTTAGATGATAAGGGTTTTAAAGTAGTAATTGAGTCTGGAAAAATTGTAATAACTAAGGGCAAAGAGTTTGTGGGTAAGGGTTATAAGACTGAGGGTCTATATAAGCTTAATGTAAAATCTGATGAAATAAATATGAATGATTCTTCTGCTTACATGTGTGTGTCATTGAATGTTTGGCATGGTAGACTTGGTCATGTAAACTATAAATCAATGCATAAATTGGCTAGCGTAGGCTGCATACCTAAATTCACTGTTGAAAAGGATCATAAATGTGAGATTTGTGTAGAATCTAAGCATGCTAAGAAATCATTCAGTAAGAATGTCCAGAGAAATTCTAAACCCTTAGAATTAATCCACTCTGACCTAGTCGATATGAAGTCAGTTCAAACTAGAGGTGGTAAGAAGTGGTTTGTCACTTTTATAGATGATTATACAAGGTACTGTCATGTTTATTTGCTTAAAGGGAAGGACGATGCCTTAGAAGCCTTTAAGATATATAAACTCGAAGTTGAAAACCAATTGAATGCTACTATTAAAACTATTAGGTCTGACCGTGGTGGTGAGTATGAAATTCCTGTAGGAGATTTCTGCGAAGAACATGGCATAATACATGAGACAACAGCCCCTTATTCACCTCAATCGCAAATCCGCCATACTTTCTTAATCCGTTTCAGAAAAGATTCACATTACTACAAATTCTTTGCAAAATGGTCACTTGTCCAATAACTAGAGAGTTATGTTACTGTTCACAATTAAATTTGAGATGTAATTATCTAATTGTCCCTAAGTATTGGGTTCAAGATCGTTACATGGCATTTTTACCCTCTAGATTCACCGCTTCCTCTCTAGTGTTTAACGAATTGCATCCCGGTTCAGGATCGTTACATGGCATTCCCCCAAAGGGTTCACCGCTTCCCCTCTGTGGTTTAGCGAAGCTTCCACCATCACCAGTTCATCCCCACCACCTCAACCACTTAAGTTAAATAAGGGAGGGTATTTTGAGAAAAACACAACACCGTTTTTTCCCAAAAGTTTTAAATCGGATACAAAAAGATCATTTTGTAAACACTAATTAGGAAAGTGTGACCATTCCGTAAAACACCCACATAAAAATCAGTAAAATATAAGCAATCTTAACTCTCAAAATAACAGATTAAAATAAAAATCAATATAGTATAGGGAATTTGCGCCTCCAAAATAGCATACAAATATAAAAATCAACACAGGGCGCTGGTAAAATAGCACATAAATATAAAAATTAATATAATATAGGCAATCTATGCTTCCAAAATAGCACATAAATATAAAAATTAACACTGTATAGGCAATCTGCATTTCCAATATAAAAATTAATACAGTATAGACAATCTGTACTGTTAATATAATACAAAATTACAGAATTTAACATTGTATAATTAATCTGTAAAGCCGAAATAACACATAAATTAAAAAAAAATCAATCAACTAAGATGAGCCTAATAAAGAAAGTAATTAATCTTATAATCCACAATTAAAACATGTACAGATAAAAAGGACTCAAATCACACCTCCATTATGAAAAAACACGATGTCAACATTTTTCCTTCTCACACTAAAAGCAAAATCAATTTTATGTCATCATTAATTTTTTCCTCAAATCTCTTTTCTTCTTCGTACACAAAATCAAATATATTTTTTCACTGTCATTTTCATCAACTTTTTGAAAGTTTTTTCATACGAGCAATTGTAACAATGGTTGGTAGAACACAAGAAGAAAAAGATTTTCTAAAAGGAAATGTTTTCCCTAATAGAATTGTTGTCATCAGTCTCAATCACCCTAAAGCTCTTGATGCCATGAATCTAGGTTTTCTCGTTACAATTGATTCTTAAATTAGTAATATATTATTTTTGACTGGATTGTAATAAAAAGATTAAAAATATCCATTGAATTTTTGATATATGTTTGGCGATTTTTAATTCAAGGATCCCCACCGTCACCTTGGCCACATACACCATCTTAAACGGTAAGAAGAAAGAAAAAGAAAACGAGAGAGAAAATGTTTTAGAAGAAAGAAAAAATTTGGTATTTTAGTTTTATTACTACCACACGTAAAGCAGGGACAACCAGATAATTTTTAATACATATTAAATATTTATGGACCTCCGAATAAATATTAATTTTCATAAAACTTTATAATACTATTTATTTGAATATAGGACCAAATGATAAATCTTCCAAAGGAAAAATTCGCATGGGTTTTATCTTCGTTTAAAATACTTCTACTAATACCACTAACCTAGTTATTATTCTTTATCGTGTAAGTGATGACATTCTATGCATTGCTAGGCTTTGTACTTCCTCGTCTGCTTGATGATTCTGCGTCCCCTGAAGTGACATGCCATGTCATCATCGACCACAATTATACTATTTCTAGGCAATGTAAAAAGAGAGAAAAAAACACTTCAGAAGATGATTCTTTCAACTGTCGGCTTTGATTCTCTGATAAGAACTCAAGTCGGTACTGTCTTACAATTGCATTCCTGGGCAATGCAAATAAACTCGAGCTAAAATTGCCACCTAGTCCTATACTCTATGCAAAATTCAATACACGGACGACTTAATTTTAAAGTCCAGGCTATGTTGGATAACAGACAATAGTTATTTTTTCTTAGTGGAAGTGCATAAATTTCAAATAATTATGGTTCAGGCTATGTTGTACTCTCAGGCCATATCTATAGTTGCTAAAAACAATCTTCGCTTCGAATGATGAATGAGCATTGCACTAAAGATGTATTTCAAGGATTATAGTAATGCTACGTATTGGAAAACAAAGTTTGTGTTGCAGGAGTTTAAGCAATGTGGTATTATATTGGAATATGTATGTTAGGGTAACTGGATACATATTCTTTATCAGGTTCTTATTTTCTTTACCCTATTCCTCACTATCTGGAGACTGAGTAAGAAAAGCCTTGCCGGAGGGTACGCGTATACAGTGACGTTATCCACAACCCTGGTGTGCAGATGCAATTGCTCCGATAGTGAAGTCCCATGCAAACACGTACTCTTTGTGTTCCTTTGTGTACGCGGGATCTCTCAAAATTATTGGTGTATTCGTAGGAAGCGACGTCTTAAGCCATGTCAACTTATAAATTGACTGAAAATACCACGTTCACCTCAGACTCTAGCTGGTGCTTATACACGTGATAAATTTCGTCTTCTGTTTACGGCGGCAAAGGTGAAGAAGTTTGTCTTGCACCCAGTATCGGCAATGATGTGCAGTGTGTGCAATATGTCATGCTGAGATAGATCCTTTTGATAACAATGAAATGTGGGTCATGTGGGGATGCCGCACACAAGATGTGTTTGGTGACTTATAGGAGTCGAGGAGAGATAGTTGGTAAGTGCAAGAGTTGTAGAACAAATTGGGTCGCAGCAGTACACAGAATTGGTACACAAACCTTGCACGCTAGATGGTTTAAGGTGGACATTTCGTTTCTTAGAGATCGTTCGCTTTAAGGGTAACAAAAACAGGTACCAATATTAGCTGTAAATGGATGTCTATTCTAGATATCTCATTTCTGTGTTAACCTCTTCTACTATAATTCAACTCTTGGCAATTTTTTCGTGCTCCTAGACCTTAATCAGGTGGCTGTAAAACTAGCAAAATATGCAGGGAAATAACTATCAAAAGCTCACCTGAAGCAAACCTCGAAAGAAAGTGATGATCTTAATTCCTAGCAATGTTAGAACAAAACCAAAAGATGATTATGGTTTGCTTTAGGACGCCTTAGTTTTCAAGAACAAACACATATACTGCACCATCAAAAAGCCCCAAAGAATGTTTACTGAAAGATGCTAAAAGTATGCAAAACTAGAAAACTATAAAACAGTGCAAAACTAGAAAACTATAAAACAGTGCAAAACTAGAAAACTATAAAACAGCGTAGCAATCGCATAACAACGTCAATAAAGCCTTTGCAAACACGTATAAACAAAATGCAGAGACTGATTTTCCCTTCTATCGTTTTGGCTTCCATCGCACTTCAGGAGAGCCCATCCGAACTTTAACTAACCCATTTCAGTAATACATCCAAGAGATTTTGAGTTGCTGATTCAGTACCACTCGAGCTTCAGCAAAGTAATTCTCAAAATGTTTTAAGAGACATGAAACACACATTCATCTGAGCTTTTTGGAAACAATGATATCTCATTTAGAATTAGCTTTTTGTGAATTGAAGGATTCCTTGATACATATGACCGACCTGAAATTGAAATTCTTACCCTCTGTAAAACTTTTGCATTCTTCAGAAACAATCTTACCAAATCCTTCTCGAATTCATTCCATAGAAACCCGCAAAATTCAATTGACTTGAGATGTAGCAACAAACACTGAGGAACCAAGTCTAATAAACAACCAACATTTTTATTAGATTCATATTTTCCTTTGCCAAATCCTTCGGCAAACACAAGGGATTCCAGATTAGGTGAGACATGGAGAAAGTCGAGCAGTATTCCAACAATCCAACTCCGAAGATTACCCTCATCACGAGATCCATATCCGAAGTAAAAACTTGCACTCGTAACTTTCAAATGGGTCAAATTATAAAATGAAGGTAAATTCGTTTGGAAATTATCTTGATTGGAAAGAAGCTTCAAGCTATAATCAGATATAGTTAGATGTTTCACATAAGAAAGACTACCAAAAAGCTTTGTTGCAAGACAACCAAGTTTGCCCCTTTCCCTCAAATCTGTTGGTGCTGGAATTGAAAGGACAATTTCTGCATCAAGCAGTGTTGAGATATTATGCAGAACAAAATCATTTGCAAGAACTCTAGAGTATCTGAATGACTGTAAATTTGGTGCATTTATATGGATATTGAAATTCCAACCTAATGGACCATTAATAAACAACCGCTTCAAATTAGGACTACAAATACTTAGATACTGTATATGACAAATTCGCACTTCCAAACTCAGCTCTTCAAGACTGGGGGAGTTGGAAAGCAACTTATGGATCAAGTGCTCATCCTGCAAGTTGACATTGAGTCGAAGGATCTTGAGCTTCGGAAAATTTACTGATTCTGGAAGGTTCAGGAAAGCCTTATATATCTCCAATACAGCCAGTGATTCACAAGTAAAAAGGCATGGAGGAAACGCTATACCTTTACGATCCACGAGAGCAAGCTCTTCAACTTTATGACGTAACACAGTAGAAATCCATCCATCAACCCGAGATGTATCAAAATAAGTATCGAAATAGAGACAAAATTTCTGTATAGATGGTGAAAGAACATCTTGACGATTAGACAACACTCTATCCACAAATCTCATATATCTATTGACCTGTTCTTGATAAATACTCATACAAGGATTCGGAGACCCCCATTCTCGAAGGTTAATAATGGGAATGGATGTCCATAAATACCTCCATTTTGTAGATAAAACACTTGTAGAAACAGCAGAATTGATAGGAAGGAATGAGAGAATGTGATGAATGAGAGGTTCAGGTAACTCAGTGATCCTATCTTTTTTCCTTTCTGTTTTACCATGGTTTCTCGAAATCATCATGTGAATGATCAGGTTTTGATTTTGTTTGATGATTTCTTCCTTAAAAACCTCAAATTTTTGCAATTAAACCAGGGAAAATTAAACTTCTAAAGTTTGAACAAGAAGCAGTTGAGCAAATCTAAAGAAATAAATCATTAAACTATCACCTCAGCTGATCATAGTTTGACACAGAATGCAGATTTCAGAAGTAAACCACCTCCTCAAACCCTCTTTCGCTGTTTGTCTTTTCTCCGGATGATGAAATCTAGAAACTGAAACGCAACCTAAATATACTCTTGACTTATGCTCTGGTCGGGTTGGATTGGTCGCTCTGTGGGCTTGGGCTGATGGCGGATAAATATCTAAAAAGATTTATTTTTTGGAAAATATAAAATAAGTGTGCCGCTATAGCATAACATAACAATATAGTACGCATAACATAACAATATAGTACGGCATAACACGATTTTTTTCTGGCACAACAAAGCATAGCACGTCCTTTAAAACAGAACGACGTAGGGCGTCCGAATCTCTGGCGCATCATACCACGACACATTATATGTTAAGTACGTGACTTTATGAGATATGATATGCTGGAACGACACATTTTATACCTCTTTGATACGACATTGCTTGCTAGGAGGAGACCAATTTGATTCAAGTAAGAGCAGATGATATAGTAAGATATCATTCAGCAGCTATGCATCTTGCAACTAATAACAATAAGGTATAACTAGCACAACTTGCAGCTGTTATTTTGCTTATATTTGGACTCAAGATACATTGTGAAAGATAATAGTCTCACATTGTTAATATCTCCATAAAGAACTTAAATATAATATGGAAGGGCCACTCCACTTATTGTCAA
Source organism: Papaver californicum (assembly GCA_023531435.1). Classification (NCBI taxonomy): domain Eukaryota; kingdom Viridiplantae; phylum Streptophyta; class Magnoliopsida; order Ranunculales; family Papaveraceae; genus Papaver; species Papaver californicum. The sequence continues at coordinate 2,258,679 of JAJJMC010011374.1, read as the reverse complement.
TTGGTTTTGAGTTGGATGCCCGCAGACTTTAACATGGTATCAGAGCATAGAGTTTCACATGGTATCAGAGCCAGACCCGTACGAGAGTAAGCCCAACGACTACCCGTACATATAATGATCCACGTGTTAGAGGCCCATAAAGAGTGTCCTACACGTGAGGGGACTGTAAAGGATAATAGTCCCACATTGCTAATATCCCCATAATGAACTTAAAATATAACATGGAAGGCCACTCCACTCATTGCCAATTGGTTTTGAGTTGGATGCCCGCAGACTTTAACATACATACATATCCGAGGTTTATATTGTTAATCATGTATTACTGGGGTTATAAGAGCATTAGTAGTGGTTTTTTTATTCATATTTCTATACCCACATTTTGGGGGGATGGAGTGTAAAAACCCCCCATTATGGCTTCTCTGTCTTTATATTTATCTTTCAAATTTTGATAGACTTGTGGAGACTGCTACAAGGAGAGGAAAGGAATCAACATAAAAATAAGATGATGGAGGAGGAGGAGGAACCCAATTTTCCAGATTTTCCATCTCATTGATTCTCAACTCAACTAACGAAGGGATTAATACTGATGATGTTGTAATCGTAGACTTGTGGAGACTGCTATTTTCTTTTTTTTTCTTTTTTTCTTCTGTTGATGATAATAAGTTCTCTACCCGAAAACTTGACAGACTTCGTAAATGAAATCTCAAGAATCCTGAGACATGGGAGCATACCTAGAGCTAGAAGCTTCTCACATCTCTTGCAATCTCTTAATTAATTCTAATTCCACCAAATTCGGAGGTAGGAAATTAGAAGATGAAGAATCCATCCATTACAGAAGATTTAAACCCGAAAATCCATATATTTCCAGCATTCTCAAATTGTGGTGATGTCGAAGACCCTCTGAAACCATATCATCAAATCTATTGGAACTCCAAATTAGATATAATTCTATCAAATTTGTCATATCCTTTAACTTTGCTTTCTCTACATCTTCTATTCGTCCTCTTACATTCTCTAACCTTTCTATATGCAACACCTGAAGTGAGTTAAGGGCTACTAACTCTTCTATCCCACTGACCATTATGATCTCCTGCTTCTTTCCTTAATTACCGTGTATGATTTCAACGTTTCAAAGCAAGTTAGTTTTTCTATACCTCTAGGCATTCTATCAACAGATCTAGAGTGTCTACATTCAAGGCAAGTTAATTTCAGCCAATTCTTAATTTCTTTGGGAAGCTCATAATTAAAACCAAAATCAACTATCTCCAAGTTACAAAGGTTGTTAATGCAAGACTTAGGCAATATTTTGATCTTAGTACCATCAAAATCAAGGCACGTTAATCACGTCAAAGCTCGTACTTATCTAGGGAAGGCACCTTATTCAAGGCACCTTAATCATGTCAAAGCTCGTACTTATAAGGGAACCCACATTAATCATGTCAAAGCTAATATTTTTCTAACTTACTATTATCCTAAATATTTGATAAGTGTGTAAATACGACAGTTTTACATCTAGATTTACATTTATTAATTCTCAATTTTATATATATTTAGTAATTTATTTAATTTTATAAAATTTAATAAATAAAGCTTTATTGGACTAAAACACGGTAGTTTACCGTAAAATGGATGGAAACGCAGAAGCCAGGGGTTTACGGTTGGATTTAGATTATTTGAATTAATTTTCAAAATGACAAGATATGTTTTAGGGTCCACTAGTGTTGACATCATATAATGAGAATAATATCCACATATGAAAGTTTAATTTTCCTTGTGTACAAAATTCAGAGAATTAATATAATATCTTCTACCTATGAAAATTAAGCAACAGGAGACAATCTCATAAATAAGAAAGAAAATAAAATCATTAGTTGAAAATTCACATATATATTTTCCATATTACTAAAAATTATTATTCCATTTCTTTAGAAAGTTATATAGTATATATTATACTAATTAAACAAGAAGATTTTGGAAAGATTTTAAAGACTTGGATATAAAAAAGGGTCAAAGATATAGAAAAAAGGAGTTCATTTTCTGTCCAAAATCAGAAAAATAATTTAGTTTAGCTTTCTTCTTTTCTTTTTATTTTCTTTTGTAATGGAAAGTTAATTTTCTCCACCGGCGTTGAAGATGAAGTCAACTGTATTATGTAAATAATTCAGTTATTCTCTAATAAATATTCTTTTTATCTATAATTATTTCATTACTTTCTCTTCAGTTAAAGCTTCGTTTTATTGTTTTGAGTAGCCTTCGATTATTGTTTTTTTATAAGCGAAGAAGAATATACCGTTTTGGTTTTTCATCAAAAATTGTAATATTATTTTTACCGTAATCACTACACCATATAGCCTATTTTGAAACACATCATTTTTGTTTGAGACACATATAAGTGTCGCTAGTGATGCTACTCGTATATACGTCTCAAACCAAGAATATGTGTCTCTTTAATTATGATTAATCTAAATTAATTAAGAGACACCTACGTTACTCTTTTAAGAGTCTCAGACGATGGCATATTTTTAAATTTTAACTTAACAATACCTTTTAGTTAATTTAATTATAAGGTTTTGTTGGATATGTACCTTCTTTCCTGTAACAGAAAAACACAAACACAGAGAACTTGTAGATGATTAAGGGAGGGTTAGAATTACACTGCAGACACATTCAAACAAGGAGGTGAAGTCGCCTGTTCAACAGACTGCCCTTAACTCAATATTTGCCAGGTACACCTTCAAGAAGATGCTGCTATACCCTTTAAGCGACAAACTTGAACTCAGGATAAAATCACCTGATACCAACCCAGCTAGCAAAGCTCGTTGG
>JAJJMC010011374.1:2236092-2255846 GCA_023531435.1 Papaver californicum | reverse complement strand
AGTAAAACATTAATTTTAGTAACATACATTTTTTTTATTTCCCAACAGGTTTATATATATAATTTATATATATATATATATATATATATATGTTATTTTCTCTTAATTTCTATTTTACTCCCCCAAAACCAAACTTTCCCCCAAAATTTTCTTTTCTACATTAATTCTCACCTACATCTTTATCTCACACAAAAATTATTTCAATTAAAGTTTAATCATTAAGATTTCACTTCCCACCATTTTTTTAGTTCCCCTTCCCCCATTTATTTTAGCTACCACTAAATATTTAATACACTAAAAATAATTAAGATAATAAAAAAACCCATTAATATTTTTCACCATCTTTATTATACTTCATTTTATTTCTTTATTTGTTTTCTATCTTCTACGTGTTTTAGTTCCAGCAGTTGTGAGAGAAAAAAACTCAGAGATATTGAGAGATAAGCTAGAGATAAAACCTTCGCTGAATTCATGTGAACCAGAAAATGATTTTCGCTTTCGTAAATCTAGAAAGTGATTGAAAAACCTTAGTTATAAAAATCAAAATCTTTGATTTAGTAAACCTAGAAATTGAATTTCAACTCTCAGAAGAAGAAGATTGAAGTTGAAGAAGTAATAATCCTAGAAGATTTCTAGTATCAGGCAGAAAACCCCCTTTTAAAAGAATCAAAATAACTTTGATTTGTAAACCCTAGATATTTTTTTTTCTGTTGAAATCGGTAAAACCTAGAATTTTAACTTCTAGTCTTGTGTTGAAACTCACAGAAGAAGATTGAAGTGTAACCATAGAAGATTCAATTTCAAATCCTTGAGATTTAGGTAAAAACTCTATCCTCAATACTTGTTTGATATTTTTTTTCTATAGATAAATTAGGGTGGGTTAAGTTTAATTTATGTTCGTACCTTTTGGTGGTTTATCTGTAATTGTGTTGAAGGTTTTAGATCTATGGGTTCAATAAGTTGTGTGTCTTTTCCTTTTAGTGTGGTTAACTGTGTTCTGAAATGATTTATCTAATGAAAAATGTTCAAGTATTATTACTGTTTTGATTTTTATATTTTGTTTGTCTGATTTGATTCTTATTCTTGAAACTCCCAATTCATGTTTGCCTTCTTCTAGGGGTAGGTGGAACCAAGTTTGTCTACCATTTTATGAATTGCATTGTACTAACACCATCTTTTTCAATAGAGAACAAATGACTTTGGTAGTTTTATCTTCTATGATGTGAGTGAGTGAGTTCAAAGTGTGGATGATAATTGGATTTGCAGAAGAAGAAGAACATGTGCATGGTGAAATTCTGTTATAAGAAAAGTTTGATATGTGTGAGTATGTGATATAAAAATTGGTTGGCATGAGAAATGACTCTACTTTGAAATGACTAAATTATTCTTCTCTGATGATATTAGAAAAAACAATACCTTAATAGATTAGATTTATGTATCTTGATCCCCACCATAAAAATATGTGTGTGCGGTTATGTGCACTTTGTTGGAATCACAAGTATTATTCTTCTCCATCCATAAAATGACGGAGCACATATATTATATCCAATATTTTTGCTTCTATTTTCAGAATTTTTGTGTTACTGCGACTCATTGTCGCATACGATAACTTCTGGAAAAGGTAAAGAAGGTTATAATTAAATTCTTAGAATGCAAGACATGGGCTAAACCTTTCGCCTTGAACTACTTTTGTTCTTCAGATGTCGTTATGACCAATATAAGTATGGTTATTGATGTCCATGAATCATGATAATGTTGATTATGGTTTTGCTTTTTTGATGGACTATTCTTCTCTCGTCTGTATTTGGAAGTTTTAATTTTATAGTTTCGTTGCCATGTTATGTTCCCATTTCTTGATTCCCATGTCCCTTTTTTCTCTGTTTCTGTTATGCATATTGGTTAGTTGGTTGGCTTTTGATCTTTTGTGACCTTTGGAGTTTTAGCCATTGTTCTTAAAGTTATTTGTGTGTGGTGTTTTGGATATTTTTTTTTTACATCTTCTTTGGTGACTGACTTTTCTTATCAGGATCGGGTGATAATAAGAGTTGGCATAAGCATGAAAGACTAATTTTAATTTTTAGCAGTATGAAATTGTGGTATCTGATGTAGTGTATATTGTAAAGTGTGCATAATCTGTTTCTGGAATTCGGCGACTTCGAATTTTTACTTATAACATGTTTGATCTTTAAGTACAGACCATTCTGGTATTGATACTTGTTGTGTTAGTTGGATACTTGTTGTGTTAGTTGGATACTTCATCTGTCAGCTTGTAGTTTAATATGTTGTTGTATTTGATTAAGATATTATATTCTTGAGGAAAATGAAGATGTAAGAAATTGCCTGTTATTGCACTTGTTGACTGTGATCCTTATGGATTTATTGTTTGATTTCTCTATGCGGATATGTGAATTTTGTTGATTCTTATAACATGTTTGATCTTTAATTTAGAGAATAAGGGTTGATCTGTTTTGCAAGAAGATATGCGGTGTTTATATTTTTATGATTCGTATAACATATGTGGTGTTCATATTATTCTATTGATAGTTATTTCTCTTAGTTATCACTTCTTGTTGTGGATGCAGGATGTTTGATCCAAGTATTAGGGCAGAGGTATGGCCATTTCTCCTTGGTGTCTAAGCATTTTAACCCTTGCGTGTCTTTCATATGAAATTGTTGTATGACTTCCTTAAAACTTGTTTGCTTAAAAAATGAGTGATGTTATGTACCTATATATGCTTGTGTAACTGATAGTGTTAGGATATATTTCTGTTGTTATGACTTTTCATTCCATGTCATCTATATGCCTTGTAATGCATTAATGGCTAACTGCCATTTATATGTTGTGTTGTTGTAGAATGTTGCAAGTATGTGATGAAGGTTGGATGTATGAAGAAAATAGGTTTAGTGTTGTCTATAAAAAAGGGTGTCTGATTTTATAGATTTTGCATCCATTAACAGGATAAGAAGTTCACCATTATGTCCTTGTCCTTGTCGTATTTGTCGAAATAAAAAATCTATGTCTTTTCCCCTAGTGAAGTGTCATTTGGAAGTACACTCAATAAACAAGTTATATGTTGTTTTGTCTCTACATGGGGAGAAATCCACCACAACATCAGAATTAGTGCAGGAACATGTAGAAGAAAACGTAGAGGTAGAAAGTGTAGATAAAAAATTTCAGTTGAGGAACATGTTGAAGAGGACATTACAGATGAACAATGTGGGTTAGGGGATTTCTTCGACAAGGCCTATGGAGTATTTAAAGGGTTGGACAAGGATGTAAATGAAGGTGATCCTGAATATTCCTTTGTTCAGGAGCCTGTCTTAGGTAAGAAATGCCACAGGTATAAGGAGTTAGCAAAGGAAAAGATTTATCCGGGTTGTGGAACTGCAGCATATGAAAAAGATGTTTGGTTGGTCAGGAAATAGTGTTACATACCTCTTGGGACGACTGCAAAAATGGTTCCCAAAAGGCGACACATTCCCTGAAAAGTACCCAACATTGAAAACTATGCTGATTGATCTGGGAATGAAGGCTGAGTCCATTCATGTGTTTGCTAATCATTGTGTTTTGTTTTGAAAGGAACATGTGAATGGAACTGAGTGTCCCACCTGTGGAACATCAAGGTTTGTAGTTAAAGAAAGTAAAGATGGACCCAATAACTACAAAAGAGCCTCGCAAAGTATTGAGAAATTTTCAGCTTGCTCCGAGACTTAAGAGATTCTATACCATACCATGGATAAAACGTTATATCAAATATCATCATGAAGCACAACCTTCTTTTGAGTATATGCGTCATCCAATGAAAGACTATTAAGAAAAAGTGGCATGAATTTGCATCTGAAGCAAGGAATATGTGTCTTTGTATTTTAACTAATGGTTCCAATCCTCGAGGAATTCAGAGAACTAGTTATAGTTGTTGGACGGTTATTTTGGTGTCGTACGATCTGCTGCCATCTTTGTGTATAAAAGAAGAATTTCATATGATGTCGTTATTAATACCAAGACCGAAGGTGTCGGGTCAAGGCATTTGTGTGTTTCTTGATCCTTTGATAGATTAATTGAAAAAAATATTGGGTTGATGACTTCGATGCGTATGATATGCATCTAAAGAAGCTTTCATCTGCAGAACTATACTTGTGTAGGGAATACATGACTTACCGACATATGAAAATATGTCGGGGTGTACAACACATGGCTATAAATCTTGTCCATTGTATGCTGATGAGACAGAAAGTATATGGATGGGTCACTGCAGAAAGATAGTATATTCGAACTACCGCAGATTTCTTAAGGCACGGTATCCGTTCAGGTATGGCAAGTATTTAAGACTGAAGACTACAAATAGTAGAGTTGCACCACCTCGATTAAGTGGAGAAGAAGTGATGCTAAAGTCATTGAATATCAACTATTTTCCTGGAAAATTTTCCAAAGCTGGTAAAAAAAGAAAGAAAGACTGTTAAGATGAAATTGGTTGTGATGTTGTTGATTCTACAAGTAAAGCTTTTTATAAGATGGCCCGGTTGTTCGAAATTCTGACATGGAAGTATAATCTTTACCGTCACTGTGTAGTCGTAATGCATGTTGAGAAGAACTTTACCGAGTATTTGATAGATACGATTCTCGACATAAAAAGCAAGTTCAAAGATAATGTAAGGGCACGAGAAGATATGAAGAAGATGAATATTCATAGTTGGCAGTGGATCACAACAGACTCTGAAACCGGAAAAGAAATTGTATCGATAGCCGATTTCTGTATGAGCGCAAAAGAACGAAATGATTTCTTACATACTTTGAAAATATGAAGTTCCCTACTGGATTTTCATCCAATCTTGGAAACAATATGACATTCAAACCTCCGGGTCTGAGTTGTTTGAAGTCACATGACTATCATGTGATTGTGGAATACTTGCTACCTGTACCGCTTCAACATGCTTTCTCGAGATACCCATACCTTCGTAAGGCGCTTCACCAGATGAGTTTTTTCTTCAGGATGTTGTGCGTGAAATTTTCTAATCAAAAATGAACTTCAACAAGCGAATATTCATGGTTTTTGAAGCGCTATGTATAATGGAAAAGTACTTCCCTCTTTCATTTTTTGATATTAGCATTCATCTTGTGGTGTATCTGGCCGATGAAGCTCTTAAATGTGGACCAGTTAGGTACCGTTGGATATATCCTTTTGAAAGGTAAGTACCTTATATTTACTGTCTTATTTGCAGTTCTCTTTATTTGATTTTTTTTATATTAACTTGCATTGTTTCTGTTAAGCAGGGCGATGAAGAGTTGTAAAAACTTACCAAATAACAACCATTATGTGGAAGGGTCGATTGAACAAGCGCAACTTACTTCTGAATCTTGTGTGCACACGATGGAACACTTGTCAAATGCTAAGGATGGTAATCACAGAGCTACACAAGAATCTTTCTTAGACCCTGAATCTGAGTATAGCAATGAAGGCCATGTTTATGGAGATGGCAGTGTGACTTTGACTCGTATTCAGTTCATACAAATTGCTTTTTCATTGTGAAATAGAAGGTGTAGCACAATACTATAGGTGGGTTATCTTTATGTTACCATTTTGTACCATAATTTCTTATCTTTTTGGTACTAATTATTCTAACTAACTGGATTGCAGTGAATATTGTGACGAAGTTTTGGTCATTTCAAATGGGAAAGGGAACTTGATCACCGAGGTAGAACGACGGTAAAATTTCATCAAGTGGTTGTATAAGAAGGTGTTCTAATGTTTATTTCCTAACTGTGATACTCAATTTTATGTTGTAACTATTGGTTATGTTCTTTACTAACAAGTTTTTACTACTTCCAGCTGGAGAAAGAACGCAATATGAATGGGAAACTATGGCGCTATGTAAAAGGACCAGTTAGAGCAAAAAAGTTTAAGAATTATTGGTTGAATGGTTATATGTTCTCACCAAAGGCGTACGAGGAAACACACATTGCACAAGATAGTGGGTTCTGGACAGAAGATAAGGAACTTAATTAGCCTTCTCCGATTTTGTCTTGACTTTTCCATTGCTCATTTACTTTAGACTCACATAGTCAATTGAGTTTTAGAAGTGGTGGCCACATGCTTCGGTCACATAGGAATACCCAAAAATAAAATTTAGACATTCAGCTTCCTCTCATGCTTTAATTTAAGCAAACGAACTCCGATTTCATCTCAGTCGAGCTCCCCATGTTTGTTGGAGGATTTCCAACTACTTATATATATATATCTTAAGAGAGCATACACATATATTAAGATTCTTCAAATCCTGAAATCACAACATCTTTTAAGGTTAGTGTAATATGTACCATGTACTTACACATAGACTAAGATTCTCCAAATTCTGCAAATTTCTAATTAGATCGTCCCAATAATTCGGGGGTCACAAGTGTATTTGTGCACCTAGTTTTTTGCACATTTACAATACAGATTAAACGTATCGAGTTTGAAAAAGATCATTTCTGTCAGAATTTCTTCTAATTCTAACGATCCCTCAGATCATGCTTGTTTACAACAACTTTGTCTTTCAATCAAATTGTAAACATCACATGTTTTCTAGTGGTTGTAAAGCATATAAAGGCATACACAAGAGACATGTACGATATACTAGTATGATCATTACATGTTCCTCCAAAAGTTGGTGCAATATATACCATATATTTGAAATTAAATATGTATCTCTCCGAATTCTCTGGTCATGTAATCAGAGCATCCCTGTAATTCTCCAGGATAAAATAAGAAAAATGCATACATATTTCACAACACACATCAAACACATTTGACAGAAACTATATCATCAAAATTTGATTTTGGTTCTTTCTGATCCTTTAGACCACTTCAACAACATATTAGTTTCATGTCAAACTTTAAAAAACAAATAGTTTTTAGTGGTTGTAAAACAAATAAGAAAGGCATGCTAAATATATGCACCTTCAATTGATTTATCGTAAATACACTTATCAAATTCATTAGTGTCACATCACTAGTATTCCTCATCACATAACAATATTGTTTGGTCATTGTCTTACAGCTTGGTTCAAGTCAAGTATATGTAGGTGTAATCAGTTTGTACCTTTACCCACTAGCGCTAACTAAACCCTTAAGGTTTTTTTCACCTTTGACTAACCATTTAAGTATGTTACCTCAACAACCACAACAATAAAATTTTATGTTGTTAACTTGAGAATTTACAAGTTATCATATCATAATTTATGGTGATCATATGCATTGATTTGCTACAGAAGGAAACTCTTCATTCTCATCTTATATCCCCCACAATTGAGGTCTACAGTGTATAAGGATACATATAAGTCTAGGGTCTTCAATAAATCTGCTAGAGAAATCAAACAACATTTTTGCTTACATCTTATACCCCCATAATTGATGTGTAAGGTTCCCCAACAGTTACCAGGATTTCTTAACATAAGAAACTATAATTATGTGTCCTCTAGGTTGCATCTAACTAAGATACACCACATAATCAAATTTTGGTACTCTACATATTAATATGATTTAATATGTTTATGTAATCATCCTCAATTCATTGACGATCTTCACTTTTATCTATTATTGACATGTTCTATTAAGATAACACATATAGCATCACAAGACCATATTTCCAAGTATAACTTTTCATAGTAACTTAGGTAGATAAAATTTGGCAATGGTTTTAGATTGAAATGCTCATATTGAGAATAATATCATAATCTGATTAATGTACATGCCTGACAAGCCTTGTACATCATTTACCTATTTCTTCAACTGTTCTGATAGTTGAGTTGTTCATGAGAATGCTTTGATCTTTTCCATTTTTAGTAAAAGACAAAACATACCTTTTATGGAGCACACGTTCCAGCACTTCCGGCATTAATCAACCAATTCTTTTTATCATCTCTATTGTAAGTAAAATTATTTAACACAGTAAGAATGTCAATTGTTTCATTCAAATTTAAATAAACAATTATCTATTCAGAGGAGATAAGTACATAACTAAAAAACAGAAGTTATTACAGATTAATACTTGATCTATCATTCAATTTGAGATGATAGAACTTCAGACCAACTAGGATTCAAACAAAATTGTTTGATACTCTCCTTCGACATAGGTAATATCAAGTTATCAAGAGATTATAAGTGCCCATATTATCAAAATGTTTATTACCAATATATAGTTATCAAGTTACTTAAGTTTCTCTTCACATTAGACTATCACTATCATCAGTAAGTAACAAATCTTGGTAATAAAGCCCCAAAACGATTTTTTTATACATAAGTATTAATTTAAGCACATTTGATCGCTTAACCTTCTTGTTGCACTATTTACTAAAAGATGATTTATACCTCTATCCATATGACTATGGTATACTAGTATATTATGGTTCTCATATTTTCAACAAAAGGTAACATATTCAAAATGATTTAGGAATCACCATAAAAATTGTTAATACACAATTATTGACCAATCATGTGATTCAAGCCAATTGATACTACACAAAGCACATATAATCAAAGTGATTGATAATACAATGCATAGTTCATACACAACTAAATTAACATCTCATTATTCATTAACAATGTGATACTAATCTAACACATATAAGAGATTATCACTTTAAGTCACAAAAATCAATTCATTACATGCTCTAATTTGTTTATGAGAAATATTTCAACTAAATTGAAATTTCAAGTATATTAGGGATAAAAGCACTCACTAGTACCGGTTTTTCATGTTAAATCTAAGGTGACAAAGTACCACTATAAATGGTTGCAAGATCTCACACTAATTTAGAGCTTTGACACAGTTTTGGACAGACATGTGCAACGTTTTTGCAAACACCATATCTCACAAACCATAATTCCGAATCGGAAACTAACAATTAAGTTTTGAAGATAACATCTAGATATACAAACTTTGTTTGAATCACCATTTCTAAAAACTCATGGTTACCCCAGAAAAATTAATTTAGTTGACAACATTTCGTCTTTCAGTTTTGTAAAATACCAAAAAAAATACTTTTACAACTCCAAAAAATATGAAATTTGGTGCGGGTAAGTATCAGGATGTCTACTATATTCGGTTAAAGGATTCATTGAAATTCCTTCTAAGTTAAGAGATATATTCGAAACACTACAACTGACCAAAAAACTTAATTTTATTTTTTCACTTCACAATTAAAATCCTTAGTTTTTTAATATTATATCAACGTCAACGATTCAAAAATCGGTCATTCATTTATGATTATTACTCAAAAACTAATGTCTTAAGAGTGTTGGGCGCAATATGCCAGGATTTTTACCTCTCAAGAAGCTGTTGTAGACAATTACTTTAGATACTGACAAAACCACGGAATGCAGGATCTTGGAATGATATAGTAAATAATAAGTAAACCAAGCACAAATAATTAATAAGAACAATCAAACTCACAAGACACGCAAGATTTACAGTGTTTCAACAATATATACAATGTGTATATATTGTCTACGTCCAGCTCCAATTCACTATGAATGAATCCATTAAAAACGTAAAACGCTTTTGTGGAATCCTAGCAAACCCTTGGTTACACCGTAGCAATTACCTGAGACGATCACCTTGTCTCTTGCTCCTCAAAAATTGCACTCACCATAAAAACCCTAGCTTCTCTCTCTAAAGCTAACACAAGAAATCTCAGTGATCTCTCTCTACATTCATATAATCTCTACATGGTCTAGTACCTATTTATATAGGTTACAAACTTGGCCACCAAGAATCCCTAGCTAACATTAGGAAACACCTTTCATATATTAGACAAGACATAAAATAGAAAATACCCCTTTAGATTTCCACCTAGGAATAGGAAACCCAAATACATTCCTAAAGTAAGTCTTCAATACAAAACACAATAATCAAAATGAAGAAAATCAAATAAATAAAATTTGTTGATACTTAGCTCTTACGGAAGTGATTCGTCAAAACGGATGAGCACCTCATATCTCCGCAAACATCAAGATGGGTATGTAGAAAAACTTTGGAAAAACAGAGTGAGTCAATGTTTAACATGCTTTCCTTAAGACATTAGCGCCCGACTACACTCAAGAATGATGCTATAGCCTCCACAAGGAGGATACCGCCAGGATAATACATCCTACTACACCTACTACTAGCATTCGTAATAGATGCTCAACTTGAGCTTGACAACTCAGAAAAATCCTTCAAAGAAAATCTCGAAAAACCTTGAGAAACATAATAAGAAATTTTTATTATTTTGGTCTCTCCAAAAATATGGAAAAATCCTTTTTCCTTGGATTATACAATAGGTTGTGAAAAAAGTGTTTATACAATAACCTAGTACAACATAAGAAGATGGATCTCCCAGATGTGGGACTAATATGTTTATAAAGTCTCTTAAAACAATTTAAAATTGAAAATTCCCCGATGTGAGACTAATAAAGTTTTTCATTCACAAAACAAAATAATAATTTATTTTCTTATTTACTTAAAGCCTTAAAATAAAATTTATTATTTACTGTTTTCCAACAATTTCTCACATACTAAATGTTTTATTGAAGAATCAAAAGAAATGGAAAACAATGGAAAATGTAGTAGTAGCGGCAGAATTTGCCGAGATGAAAAACGTGTTGACTGGAATTTGTTAAGCTAAACACTAAAGGGATCAGAAAAACAAAGCTTCTAGGTAAAGGAAACTCACTCTTCTACTGGCTGTTATATTTAAAAATTATTACATTTTTTTACACCACATACTTAATTATACCGGATCAACGTCACCTATAGTGGGTAGACTACACTTCGATCATCAATCAATTTTCCTTCTTGACCATCAATCATTCAAGATCCTATGATACCAGCATTTGTTGCATTCTCTACCAATTAATACTACGTACCATTTGCTACTTCAATTTGCTGTGTCGTACTTTTTTGTCATCACCAACAACATCAAAAAAATAGATTTGGCTGGTGCAATAATTTTAGAATTGTTATGGAAATAGGGTCATGAAGACAAGTTGTAGAGCAAAAAAAATACCAATCTGGTCATGTTTACGTTGATAATTCCTGAGGAAGGAAGCTAATTTTTAATTGAAATTTATGCAAATTTAATTCTTATTAACTATCAAGAACATCTTATGTCTACAAATGGACGTGCATGCGCTTCGTAAGTCGGCAGGATTATAGGGAGAACATAGTATGTCAAATTTGAGACAACAACATTTATTTCGTTACAGAAATATGGACATAAATAATCGTTGCAATTTCTAGAAATTATAGTTGTTTGGTGAACCAAAATAAATCGTGGTCGTTTGGTTAATCATCAACTATTTGACGTCCGACGGTCCAATTTTTTCAGTCATCTCATCTAACGGTCAAGATCGCCCCCGGTTAAAATCATCACCTGCTCCACTATAGATAAACTTGCGGCTTTTAAAGAGTAGATACAAACACTCAAATCCTTAAGTGAGATTAGAATTTAAAAGAAAACTATGGAGTCATTTTATTTTTTAATGTTTTTTATCCTGATGAAAAAGAAAGAATAATGAAGAAGGAGATAAGTAGGAGTTATAGGCTGTTTACTGTATTAATTTATTTTACTTACTAATTTTCCCTCTAATTTTTTCTATCAATCTGAAAAAGTTATAATTCTCTTTCCTCTCTGAAAATTTTAAAATTTTGTCCATAATAATTATAATTTTTTCATATTTTTATTTTTTATTCTAGATTGGATTTGGATTTTTTTTTCTTAATCTGTAGTAGCGTAGATTTCTTTAGAAGAAAATTTCTTTAGAAGATGATTTTTTTTGAGTTCACGAAGATTTCTTATCTAATCTATCAAATTTAACTTAAATCAAATTCACTCAAAATTTCTAACCTATTTATATGACTTCCTTTTCTAGCCTTTGGCACTTTTACAGATTATTTCTAATATCAAATCAATCATGTCTCAACAACAATCTTCACATTCTAATCAATCTACTTACCTTTCTACCATTAATCCCCATCAAATTCCTAATTCTCAACACACTCATTCTACCTCAGAAATTATTAAGAAATCTTGAAGTCTTCTCTCTGCTGATAATCCAAATAAGGAAATACGTGTAGATATTCCCATCCCAAACCCATCAAATGAATATCAAAACCGTCTTATTTTACTCATTGTTTCTCCTAGAAATTTTCTAACTTCTGGAGTCAGACATCTACTTCATGAAATATGGAAATCGGTGCAAATAAATTCGAAGTCTCATAATTTACTCCTGATACATTCTCGAGAACGTTTGAGTCTCACTCAAATTTAGAATTAATTATGGAATCTTCTCCATGGGTAATTAGAGATGATTTTCTGGATCTTGAAGGATGTTTACCAAATAAACTACCCCAATATTATGTATTTGATAAGGTGGAATTTTGGGTTCAATTACACAGTCTTCCTGTCAACTATCTCAACAAGGAATTTGTGCATAAATTGATCTCCTTTGTAGGATGCACGAGGCTAATAAACTCTTATGATGCAAGTAATTGGGGTAAATTCGCTAGAATTAAAATTCCAATGGATATCAAAAATCCTCTCAGAGATACTATTTCTTTTCCAATATCAAATCAGAAAGAAATATATGTGGAATTGAGATATGAGGGATTGCCACGATTATGTTTGTTATGTGGTTTAATGGGTCATTCAATGAAATTATGTCCAAAGGTCAATCAATACAAAGATACAATTCTTCGAGACTATCCAGCCGATTTACATCAGCGGGCATTTGATTTGATTCAACCAAATTATAAATGTTCAATTCATTCTTCAACCAAAGGATATGATAATGGCATGGACTTTCTGAGAGAATTAAGTTATCAAGAAACTCATCTTTCTAAATTGACAGATTATCATAATTATGAAACAGTAATTTCTTCTGAACTGATGAACCATCAACAAACATCTACAACTCATCATTTTGAATTTTCTATGTCAAAAGGTGAAATGCTTAATACTCACATGGTGAAGGTTAAATTTCAGTTACAACAGACTGACTTAGATATTTTGGGCAGTTACTCAAAGCATTACCCATTTAGAAAATATAATTTCAAATCCAAATTAACTTCTCCCATAACTGAATTTAATTTGAATACTTTTAAAATGGATGTTATTGATGCTAAAGGAAAACCAGTGTTCATGAGTGAAGAATTCTTTCCTAATTCCGGTGGTTCCATTGACTTTTTTTCTAATCAACATTCTGATTCTTTCAAGTTTGTTAGTAACAAGGTGATCCAATAGTGAAGCAATCTACTTCAAATAATTTGGATGAGGATGTTCATGAACTTCTTTCCAGGTCCAAAACACAATCACATGATTATCACAGTGGACGGATTTTATGGAATTTCGGACATCAATCTCGAATACCAGGAGTCGTGAATAGAAATTAATGGCTAGGAATTCTCACATTATCACTATTCGTGAATCAATTACCAACACTGATTCGAGAGGGGCTAAACGAATGCATAATACTGGAACCACACAACTAGGTTCCATGAAGTTCTCGAAAGTTGTATATTAGGTCTGAAGTGTTGGATAAGTACCTTCCCGTAAAAGAGAAACACAAACAACAGAGAACTTGAAGATAATTAAGGGAGGGTTAGAATGAAGCAGTACACACACTCAAGCACAGAGAGGTGAAGTCGCTTGTTCAACAGACTTCCCTTAACTCAATATTTGCCAGGTACACCTTCAGGAAGATGCTGCTATACCCTTTCAGTGACAAACTTGAATTCAGGATAAAATCACCTGATACCAACCCAGCTAGCAAAGCTCGTTGGCCCGTTGTGAACTTAACAGTAGAAGAAAAAATGAAAGTAAACTAGTGCGCAAATCAAAGCAAGAAGAGGGGAAAAGTCGACAGGACAGTGGCTGCGACTGGGGTAAACGAAAACCTTAGCATTGTTGTTCTTTTATAGGAGAAGTAATCTTTTGAGTTTTAAGACGGTGAAAAATTTAATTTGAAATATTAAATCCCCATTAAAACAAAACGTTAAGATTTTTAATTAAAAAAATATTTATGATTTTATTTTTCATTTAATTCAAAACGGTAAAATATTTATTTAAAATAAAGAAACGTTTTCTCATTGATGGGTACACGTGTGCACTCGCAGGAACACGCCAAGCACACGTCAAACTCACGCCAAGGCTCACGCCAAAAGCACACGCAAGCCCGCAAGCCCGCGGCTTGCGGCTTGCGGTGCTTCGGTGCGAAGCACCGCACATGTATGCATTTTCCCACTAGTCCATTTCCCAAGTCCATATCCAATCCACTAGTTCTTTTCCTTATATAGAACGTTTGTGGTAATATGCATGAACTTCCTCCTTGGTTTGCCCAATGTGGGACAACCAAAGGTTTCTCATTCACTAAGAAGTGAAAATGGATGGCTATAATTCCACCCAAGTTTGGACTAGTGATCCTAGCACCCATCAAGTTAATTATAGTAACAAAAATCATTTTAAGTAATAAACTCTTAATTTTAGTATTAGACATTTTTATTTCCAACAAGTGCTCCAAATCTTTTCGACCTATGGGGTTTACTAGACTTACACTACAAGAAAAACGGGTTTAAGCGACATGTCGTTTTAAGTCGCTTAAAGCCCCTTTTAAGTCGCTATAACCGTTATAGCGATTAAAAGTGGCACTCGCTCCGTTGGTTGCCCAAAGCCATGTATCTCAAAGCCTTGAGCGACCATGCAATCGCTCTAGTAATAAACCAACTTACCTAAAGCGAGTGCTTTTCTCATTGCTTAACATCAGACCAACTAACATGGAGCAAGTAAAATTTTAATCGCTTAACATCTAGACCAACCAATATAGCAAGTAACATATCAATCGCTTCAGATATACCAATCATTCTAAAGCAATTAAACTACTTAGTTGATAGATACATGGAGCAGCTATTTATGGAATTGCTTGGTTAAAGTTTTAAGCGATCAAAAATTTTGCTCGGTAAAAGTGATTTATGATTTGGATTGGCCTGAAGTTGGTTGCTCAAGCTTTTGAGGTACAAAATTTTTTACTCTCTAGAAGCAGCTTGTGACTTAGGAGCTATTAAACTACCTAGTTGGAAGATACATGGAACAACTAAACCTAATTTTACTTGGTTAAAATTTTAAATGATCAAATGATTTTGCTTGCTACAAGCGATTTCTACTTTTGATTGTCCTGAAGTTGGTTGCTTAAACTTTGAAAGTATCAAAGTTTCTACTCAAGTTGATTGTTTAAATTTTTGAGCTTCCAAATTATTTTAGAATTCAAATTTTAATTGGCTTAAAGTTGGTTGCTGAAGTATTTAAGCTACTCACTTTTTTTGCTCATTTTATTTAAATAATCCGAAAATCTAATTATAATTAAAAAAAGTTATAACTAAGATTGATATGATTAAAATGAAAACATCTAATTAAGAAGATTAGATAATTAGAAATATATATATTTCATTTGAGTATCCCACCAAAAAGCATAACCCAATATATTGTTTCATACACATACCCAACAAGAACCTAAATACATACAAAGTTGATGGTTCTTGTATCATCATAATGTGTAGTTTCACTTCCCAAAAAAACAAGAAGGTTGACAACCAATCTTCTTCAAAGCCTCATTCAAATACTCTGACATTAAGCTCTCTCCCTTGAAGCTTTGAGTTGAGCAGAATAGTGTACCTGCAGCAATAATAAACTTTAAATACAAAAGTAAAGTACAGTACTACATCAAATGTAAATGACAAACTATATATCCAGAAATCAAGGAACATAATGTATACCCAGGCATCAAAGAGCACAAGTATAACTACACAATCTCAAAATACTATTAAAACAAAAGGTAATGGGTTAATATGAAGTAAAGAAGACTTACAAAGATTTTGCAAATACTGAGCAAGAAGCTATAGCACCAGACAAGATGGCATCTGAAAATGAGAGCTATGTGTTCCAATATGTGTTAAGATCATGTTCACAAACAGAAAACAGAAGTTCTCTCCTGCATTTCCCTGTTTCAATAGTCAGTTGGCAAAAAAAAGAAACACACAACATGCATCCTAATCCTATTCATGATGATGTAAGGAGCAGACAACTTTTTTTTGGATAAAGATGCAGTAATATGTTTAACCCACATGCATACCAGGCCATCGATCCATTGTATGAATATCACTGCTTTCCTCATTGATCTCTCAACCTGCAAAAGACAACCACCAAACGATACTTATTAGATAATCAAACAACAAGTCATAAATGCCTTTAACCTACAAACACAATCATACTAAGGACTGTTGTCATTAATTGTAGCCCGTTATGAAAAAAATAGAAATTCATTGGTTGATCTCTACCAGAACTCCTCTCTAGAATCTATATATTGCAAACAAATTTTAACCTACAAACGCTATCATACTAAGGCCTGTTGTCATTAATTGTAGCCTGTTATGAAGAAATTAGAAATTCATTGGTTGATCTCTACCAGAATTCCTCTCTAGAATCTTTATATTGCACAAGAAACAAGCTGCCACTGGTTTACCATCTTGAAATCCTAAATCTTCTTTGATACACCTTAAAAGAAACTCATGACTCTCCTGCACAATAATCTCAAAATTTAGCTAAACAAATGCTAAAACTTGTAATATGGAAATGATAGATCATATTAAATTCTATTTATCTTAGATAATTGATGCTTTCATGTAGCACGAGATAAGGATAATGTCTCCAGAATGAGAAATGAAACTGTTATTTATCATGGAAACATACCTGATGCCTGTCAGTGATAATCTTTGATCTGAATGATTCAGTTCCAATGTACGCAAATGGTGAAAAAAGTTTTATGGGCAAGCGAGGCGAATGAGACTCCTACATCAAAATTTGGAAGCTTAACGCCTTTTGTCTTAACACATGAATCTCTTTCTCTAAATTTGAAAGCTTCTCCTCCAAACTGTTTCAGAAGAACAATAGATACCTAATAAATCAAGTTCTTTGATAACAAAGGAAAAAAACACAAAATGCATTAGAAACCACCAAAACTTGAAATGTTGTCTATGGCAAACAAAAAAAAAAGTGAATTAAAAAAAATAAAAAAAATTAAAGAGAGCAAGTTCCGCTCAAACCATACCTTCGAAAATTCTGCCGAAGCTGTAAATTCTGTGCCTCCACTTCTCTTAACTTCTCTAGTGTACTATTACTCTCGCTTTGAGCCTTGAAGAGATCAAACTTTATAGCAGAGTTCTCTTTTGCCTGGGATTCTGATGAACTCTGCAAAGTAAAAATAAGGTAAGTCTGACAAGAAGATGTTTGATTACAGGAATCTAGGACAGTGGACAATGACAAACGATTCTTTTCAAGAGTAATGCATCAAAGTCATCTCTTCATATCTATTGCATTTTGCTAACCCAAGAATGGACGTATTAGAGCAGATGTTTTATCCAAAAAATTGGCAAAAGAATGTCAAGGTGGACAGTGAAATGATTTTTTCGGAAGTCAACTTTTTCTATTGCACTAGTATAATGTCAATAATAAAACAGTACAGAAAGGAAAATTAGTCGAAATGACTATTCGAAAGATTCAAATACTAAGAAAGCCAAAAATGCAGAACCGCACCTTCAAACATGAATGCTTCTTGCATAACTCTTCTAATTCATTAATTCTGCAATCCAAAGATGATTTTTTCCTTCATATATGTTTCCAGCTGACTTTGAAGCAACACACTCTTATTGCACTTAGTTAAGGTTGCTGATTTAGAAGCTTCCATCTCGGAGCTCATGGAATCCAATGCTTCTGCTAACTTAGCCTCCTCACTTGACACCTGGATCCCAAAAATTATCATCCACCTCTTGGATCTCGGTAATTTATATGGTCAAAACAATCATTTAACTTCAAGAGTTATCATTTCCTTACGCATACAGACAGTAAATTACCCGATCCATAACAGTAACAGGAAACACAGTGTTAACTCTTATGTGCACCCTTGGATTAAAATTGCCTAAGTGAATCTTTAAGTGCGAATAGTTTGCGAAATGATACACGTAACTGATATATATTAACTTCTGATCAAAGAGATATACCCGTAATTTTTTCTCCAGCTGCAACCGCCATGTGAGATCTTCCAATTCTTTTTCAAGTTTATTCTTTGCTAAGCGTAATGCACCAGTTTCATTTGCTTCCTAAACAAAAAAAAGACAAACAAAAAACATAATCTAAAAATAATGATGCGCGGAAACAAAACATAAACGGCAATCAGGGTAAGTTTTTCTTGCAAAGTTTTTTCTCTGTATCAATTTTTGATTTTTCGTTGTTGTGATTTTGAAGGTACTCGAAGAAGCAAAAAAACATAAAAAGAGAAATTTCTTCCTTCAACAGTAGCAACGACATCAAGATCTACAGAATCGTTACATTTCAAACTACAGAAACCCATATCAAAAGAAGAAGAATCAAAGAAGAAGAAACGGAAGAGTAAATGGTGGAAAAATGCATTGTTGTTTCGTAAAAACAACATCAGGTCCATTATCAGATCCGTTGGAGAAAAACTCGATGAACAAAAGATGTAAATAAATCAAAATTATTAGCAAAAACTCGATGAACAAAAGAGAAATTATGCATCTCAGTCAAGGGAGAATAGGAGGGAGGCGCGTTAAGAGGAAGAGAGAACATAAAACAGACGAAATGAATTGAAGCAAGAAATTAGGGTTTTCTATAGGTTTCCAAGGAGAGACACATTAGAGACCGTAGGATTAGATAGAAATTGAAGAAAATTGACGGATAAGATTAACGTAGCAGCTAATCTGCCACGTCACGACACTTGAACTTCTACATTGTTTTTTTATCATGCAACACTTCACGATTGTTTTGAACATGTCTCAATCCGTATGACATTTCTTATTTATGTTTTATATAACGTTGGATCAACGCGTAATGGACGGCTAGAGATGGAAGGGTGGATGGTGAATGAAGAGCCTAGAGTAATTTGGTTTTATAACTAATCTCAACCGTACGATCAACAGTTCCGGGGTTGGCTTGGGTTTTTAGTGAGTACCCTGAACCATGAACCCTGAACCCCGAACCCTCAACCAGTCATTTTTGTCTTGTACACCTCATATATTTTTTGTTATTAGGTAAAGCTTAACTTTATACAAGAAATTAAGCGACATCTCAACAAATTTTAATTGAACATCTGTTGGGGTTCAACCCAATTCATCAAATCATAACTTATAAACAAATGACAAACTAAGAATCATAATTATAAAAAAAACAAACAAATATTTTTGATGAATCCTAATTTCCAAAATTCGTTACGTTACGATAGAAATATTCGTTTCCGACGTTACGATAGTAATATGCATATTACCCGACTATTCCGATCAATCAAAAATCGACCAAAATATGTATATTATCCTACCTTTTCGACTATAATATGCATATTAATCGATTATTCCGAACATTGATAACTTAAAAAAAATTTATAAAATATGCATGTCGGATCATATTATTATTATCCGACTATTCCGACTAATCAAACATTGGATTAATTTCATTTGTTATTCGTCAATATTATAATCCAATACGGATCAGAAAAATATTATACTAGCCAATTTTATAAATACCAATATCAATCGTTGTAATAACTATCTAGTTCGGTTCAATAACAAGAAAATTTAAAATGTAGATTTATATTTCTCTAAACTTTAAGGCAGATTTTGGAATTTAGAGTTCAGGGTATCGACGAAGATTCCGACTTAGTGGAAGAGGTTATTAA
>JAJJMC010011374.1:2162215-2236082 GCA_023531435.1 Papaver californicum | reverse complement strand
GAAGAGGTTATTAAGGCAGATTTTGGAGTTCAGGGTTCAGGGTATCGTAAAGATTCTGACTTAGTGGAAGAGGTTGTTAAGGCAGATTTTGAAGTTCAGGGTTCTGGGTATCGACGAAAATTCCGACTTAGTGGAAGAGGTTATTAAGGCATATTTTGGAGTTCAGGTTCAGGGTATCGGAGAAGATTCCGACTTAGTGGAAGAGGTTATAAAGGCAAATTTTGGAGTTCAGGGTTCAGGGTATCAATGAAGATTCCGACTTAGTGGAAGAGGTTATTAAGGAAGATTTTGGATCTCAGGGTTCAGGGTATCGACGAAGATTCCGACTTCGTCGAATTTCCATCAACTTCCTTATTTCATTTGTTATCCGCCAACTTTATCCAATACCGCTCGATCTCACTAGATTTATCCTACATTTAATGGGTTTATATGGCTACCTATCAATTTAAACCGAATTTCCATCAGCTTCACGTTATTTCGTCTATTATCCAACAATCTTATCTAATCGGCCTCACTCAATTTCTCTCGGATTCCATCGGTTTCTCAAGTTATCCATTTTTAACCGAATGTCCATCGATCTTAGTCAATTTTATCCGTAACCTATCAATCTTATCCAATACCGCTCGACCTCACTAGATTTCTTCTACATATCGTTCGATGTTGACTGAGAAGAATCTATTTCAACATCACGGTGATGGAGAATTGACTCCCAATTCAATACAATTCAATGCAATCGTCTCAATTCAAAAGGACTGAATTTTCAATTTTATCCAATATTGCTCAACCTCACTCAATTTATTTTGGATTTCATATGTTTATAATTAGATAATTGCTTATATTAAATTCACAAATCAATATGTTTTTATTTTGTAGTAAAGAAATTAAAACCTACGTAAATATGTTTTAACTAGGAGTATTTTTCTTATTTTACGATAAAAATAATTTTATCTTTTTATAAATTTAAAAAGATGTTAATTGTTTATAAATATAATAACAAATGAATATAAATATTTTACTATAATAATACTAAAAATTTCAGGGATACCAACTCATACAATTTAAATAAATCCTAAACGTTAGATCATTTAAATTGAAGATAGTACGATCTGTAACGTTTTCATTTAGCCAACAAAAAACCAAATTATCTAATACACGAATGGATTACAAATCTAAAAAAATCACACAGATTTCCTTCCAAATTGCGGGAATCAACAATTTTGGGGCAAAATTTCCCATCAAACTTTCTTTTCCCTCCGAGCGGAACTCTAGCCGCGTCTTTCCGTGGACTTTTTTTCCCTGCCGCACTCTCTATTCTCCCTCTCCAACTCTCTGAAACTTTATCAAACTCAAACCCTTACCCTGCCGCACTCTCTATTCTCCCTCTCCAACTCTCTTACCCTGCCGCACTCGCTATTCTCCCTCTCCAACTTTCTGAAACTTCACCAACTATGATTCAGTGAAAAGCTTCGATTAAAAACCAATCAATAAAGGTAATTTTTCACTCAATTTTGATTCAATAGTGAAGATCCAAAAGAGAGAAATTAGGGCTTTTTAATTTCTTTCTGGTTTTTCAAAAAAGGTGTGATTTCGTTTCATTTTAGGGATTTAATGTCTGGGTTATACAATTTTGAGGGTATGGTTCCATTTCTTTTCCTTTTTTTTTGTCCTGTTTCCATAAGCTGAACACCAGAGTCATTAATGAGTTTTGGGTGTTAACTTTTTCTCCTGTGTGTAGGTTCTATTTGATTTGGTAGTTAACTTTTGGGTGTTTTTTATTTTTATTTTTAATTTTCAAAATCAATGTTATGTTTCTGGTAGTTTGGATTTGGAGGTTTTCTTTTGAAAATCAATGTTATGGTTCTGGTACTGGAAAGGTAATTTAGAGTCTATGTCTTTCTTGATTATTAGTGTTTGGTGATGTTTGTTTTGTTTTTCCTAAAAATGATGCTTATTACACGATTATTGTCTCTACTAGATGAGAACTAATGCGTGTTTTCTTTGTTTGTTCACTGCTAGATGAATTTGCTACTCATGATATGAGTAGCTGTTTGAGATGTTGCTTTATTTTTGCATGAGCTTCATCCACCTGGTGGCTAATCGCTCGCAAGGGTGCCACAGTAAGTTAGCATAACTGCCAAATCTCTTCATAGGTTACCACTGCCAAATCTGTATCAAGCATAACTTATTTGTTTCTGCTAGATCAGCTAAGGTAGGTACTGTCTACATGGGTTAATTTACCCATTCTATGTTTAATGGTTCTAATGACGCACCGGGTTTTTGCATCGAGCATGCACCAACGGCGGACACAGATTGTATGCTTAATGATCGTGGTTTGCTTTTTTGTTCTTATGTGTGTGACAGGTACGTGAGTTATGAGTCTGGTTGGCATTGTGTTTAATTTTAGTTCTATGAATTCTTAGATTCGAGGTTTTGTTGCTTTAGTGGGTGGAGATTTGTTGATGGAGGTTTGCTTTACAGAGCTATAACTCCTGATTTGCATGGTTTTGGTGATACTGATGCACCCATCTCTCCACAGTTTTATGCATGTTTTCACATAGTTGGTGATATTGTTGCACTCATTGACACCCTTGGTCAAGACAAGGTTTGAGGGTATAAATTTTGTTGAAAAATTACTGATTTTGCAATGAATTTTGAAGAAAAAACTGATTTTTTTGTTATTGGATTGCAGGTGTTTGTAGTGGGGCATGACTGGTATTTGTGTTCAAAGGGTGAAACCTGAATTGGGTGTTACTTAAATATGTTCTTTTCTGTGTCTTAATATGGGATCGGCAACTGATCTCTTGTGAGTTTCTTCTCTTTTCTCCTTCTGTTATAAAGCATTTGTAATGTTCATATTTGTATCTCATTGTATTGTACATAAAATCAGTAGGAGAATTCAAGTTGTTTCCCTTTCTCGTCCTGACAATTTAGAAGTTTCTTTGTAAGAATTTGAGGAGAAATTGAACCATAGAAAACCAAGGTACAGTACATAGGGAAGATCCAACTACGTTTTGACGATTTTTGACATCTGTGAAGTTTTAATTGTATAGTTTATAAATCATTTAACTTTGTAATACTATTTCCTTTGATTTTTCAGCAACAACCAGTCCTATGGAAGATGGTTTATTCAATCGACATATATAGAGATGGTTTATTCATTCTCGACCAAGCATTTTGAGATGAAAAAACAGTACAGACTGTCTCATTGTGTTGTTGGTGGAGCAGGATGTCACTTCTGTTTCCACTTTATGTTACGTCCGACTACACATCTTTTAGGATTTGAATAATGTTTCTATGTTGCACATATTCCGTTGTTTTTCACCGCCTCAACTGTTTTTTTAAGGAAGTACTGATTTATTGATTACAATATATAAACCAATATCTTAGTTTTATTTTGATGAAAGCCTGGTTATCTTGCTCAAATCCTGGTATAATAGATTTCCAGCATTTCCAGGTGTTGGCTTGTTTAAAATTTTAATATGTTTTTTTTCAGGAACTTCAATTAATGAATAGGTGTCACAAACACTCTAATTTGTTTTTCCCGTCTGATGCTTTTGAAATTCTCTGAAATGCAGCATAGTGTCTGGTAAGAGGATGCATTTGATAGAGCAAAACACCTATATCTGTCATATTATAGATCCATTCCTAAAAGCTAGAGAGTCTCGACCAAACAATGTAAATAATACCACTGTAATACTAAAGTTGTTTGTCGAATTTGTATAACTGTGGTGCAGGTTTGCAATCTTCTGTGATCTATAAAGGTTAACAAACTAGTCAGCACCCATGGCTACTCTCAAAACCAGATTATTGTTTGGAGATATTATACCATGTCAAAGGTATGTGAATTAGTCATCTTCCGGCATTTCATGTAGGTATTTATTGAGTTACAGTGATATAGATTTTCGCTCTTATTATTGTAGGATGTTGGACCAAGGGTTGCCACTTGAGACATACGATTGGTACCTCGACCTGCGACGTTATGGGACTGTGAAGCACTCAGGCTTTGGCTTAGGTTGGATGTAGCTTTTCAGTTTTTATTGTTCAGTAAGTATGATTTATAGAACAGAGGAATTATGGGTCTACTAGCTACTTGAATACTGTTGTGATGAAATATTTGGCCATTGGGAGATCAAGATTTGATCATTTTTTTCGGCTGTAAGTCTGTTTTGAAGCCTGAGCTATTGCACACCAAATTGTAGGGAATGTGTTGTCTTACTAGTGTGTACCAGTATCACTACATGATGTTTGAGCAGGAGCAGGGTACTTGCCAATCGGCTGTTGAAGCCCATGTATGCATATTTTGTCTAGTTTTGAGTATTGGTTTATCTGGTTTAAACAAACAAAGGACATGACCTGGTTGATAACATTCTTATTTATCTTGGTCAATTGAAGTTTTTCGCTAATACCTCATATTGTTTCAACTTTAAACTCGATCAGAGAAACATAGCTAATGAATGACGGAGCAGAGGCGACAATGACCTTATAAAAAAACTCGATCAAAGAGCTCTGCATTTGTCTATGCTTGATCCTATTTTTGAGCATTTTAAAATCCTCAATTTCAAGTGACCGCATAAACGAGTCAATGGACAACAGGGGGCGCAATTTATGCTTATGCTCCATACAAGAGTAGTCGGAATTAAGACCACGATTCACGAATGACCTCCTCTAATTCCTATATAACTATCCATACAAGAGCCGTCAGTGTTCAATTTATAGAAGTCATTCATGGGTTACGTCCGGGGAACAAAACTTCGAAAAAAGTTGTAATAAAAGATAAAATAGAACTGATAAAATAGAATCAATAAACACTGAAACAAAAAAAAAAAGTTATAACCAAATTATAGTCAATTTAGTCGATTCATGTTTTTTCTCTCTCTTCAATTTGTGCATCCAAACATTTGCTCATAGTGAATCACAAAAATGATTTGAACAAGTTTTCATGTTTCTATTAAACAAATCCTAATAAGATTGTTAGATTAATACTAATTAAGTTCTCAAATGTCTATTTCAAAAACTGACTTCTTTTGAAATGGTGTTAGCGGCTTAAACTTGGTTGCTGGGAGAGATTTTACCAAGTAATTCATTTTTTAACATGTGGTGGTGGCTTAAACTTAGTTGCTGAGAGAGGTTTGAGCAACCAATTCATTTTCTGTTGCTACGAGTCTGTGCCTCAAAGTGAATAGCTACATGATCACTTTTTTAGATGCTACAAGTTACTTGCAAAACGGATATAGTAATTAAACATATTTGGTCGTGGCTCAAACTTAGTTGCTGAGAGAGTTTTGAGCAACCAATTTAATTTGTTGTTGCTACGAGTCGGTGCCTCAAACTGAATAGCTACAAGATCAACTTTTAGTTGCTACAAGTTACTTGAAAAACGGATTTAGCAATTAAACATATTTGGTTGTGGCTCAAACTTAGTTGCTGATAGAGGTTTGAGCAACCAATTTATTTTGTTGTTGCTACAAGTCTGTGCCTCAAACTGAATAGCTACATGATCAACTTTTAGCTGCTATAAATTACTTGAAAAACGGATCTAGCAATTAAATATATTTGGTTGTGGCTCAAACTTAGTTGCCGAGAGAGGTTTGACCAACCAATTTATTTTGTTGTTGCTACGAGTCGGTGCCTCAAAGTAAATAGCTACATGATCACTATTTTAGTTGCTTAAATTACTTGAACAAATGATCTAGCGATTAAGTTTATTTTTTCGTTGCTAAATAATAGTGGAAACATGTTTATTGCCACCAAAATTTCGAGCAGTTGCAATTTTAGACGCTTAAACTGTTTAAGCGACTAAGTTTTTGAATTCTTGCTAAGATTTTAGACGCTTAAGCCCGTTTTTCTTGTAGTGTTACTATGTATTATATAATATATATGATGGATTTATGTGCTTTCAAATAAGCAACAAATTCTTCCAACTATAAACAAAGCTATTCTTCAGTCTTATATTCAATAGGAGTCAAATTTCCATCATCATTTTGATATGATTATCTTCCTTAATCCAACGACTATAATCTTCTCTCATATCCGTCCAACGGCTATACCAGATAGATACTATTAATTTTTATTATTATTTTGTTAGGAAGTAATATAATTTGGTTAGAAGATACAACAAAAAAATAGGAACAATTATTAATTTTTATAATCATCTTTGTTTGATGGAAAATTATAATTATTAGAAAAAAATAACTATACTCGGTGTGTAATACAGACACATATCGAATCCAGTGCTCCCACTGTTACATGGTTGGAGCTTCGCAGTAGCTTAAACAATTATATTTAAAGAACGTTTGTGAGATTGACTTACTGGTTCTTATTACAACCACAAAAGCTGCATTTAGAGTTAATAACTTGAGAGAACGAGAAATTATAAGGAGACCGTCAATTTATGTATTATCAATTTACTTGGCACGTCCGTGTCCGATTGACTTTACAGGCCTCTATAATCAGGCCTGGCCTGGTAAATTGAATGGATCGGGAAACCCGGAATAGCCCCTTATATACCCCTTTGTCCTATATCCAGTAAAAGCTTTTGGATAATGACAGATTTAATTTCGGGCCTAAATATCATAGTTGGGCTCTAGAGCTAACATAAAGACGGGCTTCCTACCGTAGGTGCTGAAGCATTGGTCTATAGCAAACTGCGGTTAGATATACAATGTGAAAAATGGTGAAACATTGCTTAATATTTTTATTTTATTTGGTTCCATTTGGGTGTCTCTTTATTATTTTTTCACTCAATATTTTGATGCTCGCACCTAAAACATAAAATTTTAAATCTCAAACAACCACTACTAATTACCAGTGTCAGATACCAATGGCCCATTCCTAAACTCTTTTCTGTTTTCTTTTCTTGTTTTCTTGCTATTCGGGCTAGTTTTTTCCACTCTTTTCCGAAATTTTTAAATTTTTATTTCTCATACTATTTGTATTTTTGATGATTAAATATCGAGTTCACTAGTATAGTTATAAAATGAACTTCAAGACTCTAGTCACAAAGCCCATTGCTAAAGTCTTTCCTGTTTTTTTTCTCTTGTTTTTGCTATATAATTTATACTTGGGTATCGTCTTAGATATAAATTAGTTATAAACTGTAGATTCCTTTTATAGAATTAGCTAAGTAATTGAGAAACTTGTTAAAGATCACTTAAACTTAATAGGATTCATTATATTGTCTTCTTATAGCCTGCTTTGTTGTATACAACTAGTATTTAAATAACTAACCACCTTGTATAGTGCTAATGGTTTATTTAGGAGCCTTTTCACTTAGTGTAGTAGTATAATCTTAAATTTTACTATTATAATCAGTTGCGATAAGCTTTTTGATTGTAATCAGGAAACTAAAAACGACTGGTTTTTTAGCAACTTGCCTTCTTGTACAGTAGTTTACCGGCTTTCTTAGTTAGTTATTACGATAATATCGATATTTAGTTTATTTTACATGTAGTTCTTCTTTTCATAAAATAAATGACATCCCCTGTTTGTGTTTTATAAATCACGACTCAACTATTTGTGTTTTATAAATCGTAACTATTTGTATTTTTTCGAAGGTAATTTTTCATCTTATAAGTTATTGATTGTAGAAAAAACTCAAACGTCATTTTCAATCGTCAAGAAGACGAATTTTTTTATCCTATATAAGTCATCGTGAAATTTCTATTAGTCTCGTTAATTATTATCAAAAGGGCTCATGACCATAATTTGGCCTGCGAATTTGAGGGCCAACAAAAACCATTTAGGAGCTACTTTTTTAAAGCCATCTAATGGGAGAAGCTAAGGGGTGACCTAGGGTATGTAAAAACACTAAAATATCATTTTACTTATCAAATAATTACCACAAAACCTTCCACTAATAAAAGTTTAAAACCCTAAACCTAAAATCTAAGATGTTATAATCGGTAGTTTCGTGTTTGTGTTTAACTATCGATTATTGTGCTATTCTTCACTGTCCATGAACTTCAAGCACAATCGGTAGTTATGTTTAGTCATAAACTACCGATTAATTAACTGGACAAAAATTTAGTGATAATCGGTAGTTTCGTATTCCGGTTAAACTTCCGACTGTGCTAGTTAGTTATACTCAAAAACATCGAACACAATCGATAGTTATTTGTACACCTAAACTACCGATTATTCTACTGGATCCAAAATGACACATAATCGGTAGTTAATCTTTTATGTAACTACCGATTGTAGTGTGTCCATATGCTCAATCCTTTGATAATGTAGAGCCCGTGCTACCGATTATGCATAATCGGTAGTTTAGATTATTTTTTAACTACCGATTATAAATAATTG
Organism: Papaver californicum; assembly: GCA_023531435.1. Taxonomy (NCBI): domain Eukaryota; kingdom Viridiplantae; phylum Streptophyta; class Magnoliopsida; order Ranunculales; family Papaveraceae; genus Papaver; species Papaver californicum. The sequence goes on along the minus strand of JAJJMC010011374.1, from coordinate 2,227,781 downwards.
GGTGAGTTTAACGTACTTTGTGAAAAATATGATTAGATCAATTGATTGCTTTTGTAAAACAGTTGGACGTAAAATCATTTCATTGAGTGGAAAAGGCATATATGTAATATTACAGGAAATGAAATACAATAAATCAATTAGCATATAGGTGGAAACCGAACAAGGTACTTTCTTCCATTATCCGATAGCAATCCTCATGCATAAAATTCTCCCCATGCTTAACGAAATATTGGTGGAGAGCTATCACCCATCGAAAAAAACAAATCAAATATAAGTTTCAATGCTTGAAAACTCTTTCTAATGAACGACTTATTAACGTAAAACACTTACTCTTGCCACAGGCGATTCGGTGGGACGAGCTCGACATCTCAGTTTCATTTCCTCTTTCAAGTTGTCCAACCATTCAGACAAGACCTCATACCTTGTCCTTATGCCTCCGGGAGTCCTTTGATTTTCATTTCCGTTTAATGCCACATAAATATGAAACACACGCTGCCACCAAGGATAGGTGTTATGATCCGCCATCCAATTTTTATTAGTGGCTCGGTTATTGTTGTTCCAATACGCAGTTTCGTACTCGTGATCCATGATCGTTACCCACGATCTAATGGTGGCCACATCTTCATCATTAGTGTATTGAAGAGCCATTCAAAATCAAATGTGAGAATGAGAATGAGATTGAAAGGGATAGAGGAGATTGAGGTTGAAAGGTATAGGTGAGAATGTGAATCACCTTGAAAGGGATAATTTCCTTTTATAGTGTTTTATTACCAACGACTATTTTTTCAAAAAAAAAAGTCGTTGGGTTGGGTATTCCAAGCACAATCGGTAGTTTAAGAATTTCATAAACTACCGATTGTGTACATTCAGCAACAATCGTTAGTTTAAGAATTACTTAAACTACCGATTGTTAGTGTCCATGAGTTTTGAAAAAAATACGATTTCCAATTTGGGGCAACTTACATAATCGGTAGTTTGTACAGAAATTAACCTTCCGATTGTTAGTGTCCAGGAGTTTTGAAAACATTCCAATTTCCAATTTGGGGAAACTTACATAATCGGTAGTTTGGAGTATCTATTATCTAAGAATTGTTGTTTTCTTTTATGACTAATGATATTTAAGCAATTATTTAGCAGGTTATTTAGAATGAAAGTACAATCAACGGCTAGTTTTTGAAATTATCCTACAAATACACCTCTCTTTTCTCAACCAAATACCACACACACCTAGTTTCATACACTCTGCAAATTTCATTTAAGCATCTCCTCTTTGTATCTCACTCCATAACTCTACTTACAAGAATGGCAACATTTGACTCCGCTGAAGATTTGGCTATAATTAAAACATGGTACAACGAAACCCTACGTGAAGATGTCATAGCTGGAAGGGTTACACCCGAAACCTTTTGGGGGAGGATCTACATCAAATATGTGCGAGATTATGGAAATCCAAAGCAAAGATCTCTTGAACAAATTCACGATAGGTACCAACTTATTCGAATAGCGATAGCTGATTATTTAGCTATACAACAACGGATCTTTAACCGCACCCATTTAGGCTTGTCGATCCAACAATTTGTAAGCATCTTTTACATAAGCTAAGTTCTAAGATCTTCCAATAATAATAACATATTAAACTTGATGAATTATGTTCTTTTTGTTATATGCCTGTGTAGGAGGATGTCGCAAAAACACACTACTATCAGGAAAAAGGAGAAGAATTCATATTTGTTGAAACCTATGAGTTCATGAAGTCCAGAGTGTAATCACTAGTAAATGTTTAACTTTATGTACCGATTATGAAAAAAATTTACAAATATTTTGTCAGAGTTTGGTTGTAATCGGAAGTAATTGCTTAACTTTATCTACTGATTGTGAGAAATTTTCAATTATATTCTCATAGTTTGGTTGTAATCGGAAGTAAATGGTTATGTTAATATACCGATTCTGGGAACGTTACTTGTTTTTGTCAGAATTCTTATTATAATCGGTAGTTTTAGAATTTCTGAAACTACCGATTGTGCTTGTACAAATTGTTGAAAATTTACAAAAAAATTCGATTTTCAATTTGGGGCTACTTATCATAATCGGTAGTTTAAGAAATTCTTAAACAACCGATTGAGATTGTACAAAATGTTAAAATTTTACAAAAAATTTCGATTTCCAATTTAGGGCTACTTATTATACTCGGTAGTTTTAGAATTTCTTAAATTATCGATTGTGATTGTACAAAATGTTAAAATTTTATAAAATAAATCGATTTCCAATTTGGGGCTACTTATTATAATCGATAGTTTAAGAAATTCTTAAACTACCGATTGTGATTGTACGAAATGTTAAAATTTTACAAAAAAAAACGATTTCCAATTTGGGGCTACTTATTATAATCGGCAGTTTAAGAATTTCTTAAACTACCGATTGTGATTGTACAAAATATTAAAATTTTACAAAAAAAATCGATTTCCAATTTGGGGCTACCTATTATAATTGATAGTTTAAGAAATTCTTAAACTACCGATTAAGATTGTACAAAATGTTAAAATTTTGCAAAAAAATTCGATTTCCAATTTGGGGCTACTTATTATAATCGGTAGTTTTAGAATTTCTTAAACTACCGATTGTGATTGTACAAAATGTTAAAATTTTATAAAAAAAATCGATTTCCAATTTGGGGCTACTTATTATAATCGGTAGTTTAAGAATTTCTTAAACTACCGATTGTGATTGTACAAAATGTTAAAATTTTATAAAAAATTGGGGCAACTTACATAATCGGTAGTTTGCACAAATTTAAACTACCGTTTGTTAGTATCCAGGAGTTTTGAAAAAAAATTCGAATTCCAATTTGGGGCAACTTACATAATCGGTAGTTTGCAAAAAATTTAAACTACCGAATGTGGTGGAATCGGTAGATATATTACTCTTTTATCAACCGATTATCATTTGTTCATGGAATTAAATGCATGCAAAAAATGAATTAGTCGTTGTGAACAAAACATTGTATTAATATTTTTTTGTATACATTCATATGTTCAAAAAAAATATTCAAAATTAACTATTCATCATCCTGGATACGTTCAATTACCTTCTGTACTGAACTTCCAAAAAAACGATCCCAACGTTTCATGTTCTGATCGTATTGCTTCAACCACTCCTTACAATGGTTAGTTGTGAAGTAACCCGACCACCTGGCTAATGGAGGTAATGGACAATCTTCTTTTAAAGTTAAACCGATAAAATGATTGTCATTAACAAAAGTCATAATGATTCGTCTATCCTTGACCGAATCATCACACACCGTCTTTGTGGGTGTAAATGTGAGATTAACTCCTGTTCTTGGAGGACAGAAAAAATTTACCACGCAGTTCAATACATCCACTAAAAGATACCCACATACCGCCATTACCATCCAAAACCTGGATCCGACCACCTCCAATCCCTTTTCTCCTTTTACACGAGTATATAACTCGTTGAACCCTTCTTCCCCGCCATGTGTATCTCATGTTTTCATCATTTCAATATAAAAATCTTTATCCTCCAATAAATGCACGACCATTTTATTTCTTAAATATTCTCATTGGATCATATTCTCGGTAGCTGCCTCACTAAAGTTTTCCATTTATTTCAAAGCAACGTGGAAACCAGAATTTTCATCCCCATCTACATCGTCGGTGGACAAAACAAATGGTATAATGAGTAGAGGGAGTTGGTCCAAATACCTATCGTGTATATGTTGGGTTTGACTTTGTTGGGAAGGAATCGTAGACACCTTAGATTTGGCTTGTCGTGAGCTTGGTCCACCTTGATCCTTCCTTGGACGACCCCTTTTCGCTGAAGCCGGGAAATCTTCATACTCAGCTTTAGTATGTTCATGCCTAGAAAGGTCACGACCACTAGATAACAATTCCTTCAACTCTTTCCTTTGAATTGACCTCGGCTTTTCGGTACTCGGCCTACCAATCGGCTTTCCTTTTATTGGTTCATGAACAACCTGTTGATAGGGGTGAAGGGATTCCTCTAAATAGTGCACCAAAATTTGCTTTTGTGCCCCATTTGACCTAGAGTAACGCTCGCGTAGTCGTGCAAATATTTTCGTCTCCACGAACGACACACCATCCACCTCCGGGGTTGTTGGAGTGAAATTTAATTGCTTCCAAAAGGGATGAATATCATTAATGTCAATCACTTCTTTGTACCTTCCAAGCATGTGATGACACGGGAGTCCAATACCTATCATCGTCTTGCAGTTGTAAACTGTAGTCTCATCATCGTGATCTCTGTACAAGTCCAATTGTTTCATCATGAAATTTATTGCCCACCAAGAAACTGTGTAAACTATACCCCTTAGAAGATCTTTATGTTTTAAATGTGTCAACGGGAATCTATGCCGACTTTTTTCCATTGAACCATGAATCTTAGTGAGGTCGCGTTCGGAGAACTCATGGATTGCTTCTTGGACCGACACGACCCCATTTTGGCTTCCGACTAGTATCTTCTTCAATCATCCATGGGACCCCTCTGCAATGCTTGTTGCCTCGTTCTTGAAGTGTTGATATTCATATGTCCATGCATACACAAACTTATCCTTATGCGGTCCCAACCATTGTGATTTGCAATACTTAACTGCTTTGGGGTAGTCCTTGGCCCATTCATCCTCAAACTTCTTCAAGTTGTATTCATAATCTTCGTTCGTCATCGACCAAACTATCCAATCCCATTCTTTTTGAAATAAAGACCACTTCATTCCATCCCCGACCCACTTTTCTTCGGCCAACCTTTTCTCTTCTTTTCGTTCTTCGACGGTTAGTTTACTAATACGTTCATCCTCTTCCTTTGACCTTTTGGTACCTATGTTTCATTTTTTAGCTTGGATATGATGTATGCAATTGACTTTGATGTTGCATTGAATGTGCCACGTATAATGCAAATTCTGGGCTTCCGGAAACACTACCTTTATTGCATTCATCAAGCCTGTATCGTTATCCGTTACAATAACCCTTGGAAAATTATCGTCATTATAGATCGACCTCAACGTTTGCAACATCCAAATGAAACTCACATCGTTCTCAGCATCCATTAAACCCCAAGCCACAGTAAATGTGCATTTTTCCGAAGTGTGGCAAGCGATGTTCAACAACGGCATATTGTACCTGTTTGTCTTGTAAGTAGCATCTATCAACAAAATTTGATGAAAGCATTGAGCCAATTGGATCATCTCCGGATGTGCCAAGAAAATACGAATCACCTTACCATCCCTTTCTTCTTTCCTCAACGTGTAATTGTATTTCTCATCTAACCACTCAGATTGTTGCATAACCATTCGACCGTCTCATTCCGTCCTTTTGATCTGTCCTAGCGCCGAATAAATTATAGACAACGAGGACAAGTTTTTGGAGTCGTCCGCCTTTATCTTAGAAAGGATTGAACTCGCTTCATTACGGTCCTCATAGAATTCACCGTCTCCATTTCTTGTGGTTTTAACTTGGAAACCATTACGTGTCCAACAAGATTTTTCGGATCTTCGTGGTTATGACGACCATTAGCAACTATATACATTTTTCATACTCTTCCTTTCTTACTTTCGGGCTTATGGAAGATAATCTTAAATGGACATCCAATCTTCTTTGAATTACCTCGGTATATCCTATCCGTCTTCTTTACGTATTTATAATTCTTTCCCATATGACTATTTCGCTCGCCACCTCTCTCACAAATCATTTCAAATTGATCAACTTTCACGCAATTGTTCTGAACTACAACGCACATCTTCTCTTTGGCTTTGTTGAGAAGCCAATCCTTTGCCTCCGCCTTACTTCCAAATGTCTTAATGCGCATATAACAAAACAAATATCATAAGCCTAACCATGTAACATACATTCTAAGAACAAGTTAAGAGTGGGTATGTAGCGTACCAAATTATTTGCATAGTATAGGAAGTATCAGGACCCTCGTATGCAACATGATTAACCCATTCAATAATCTACGTAAAATAGCAATGAGTTAAACAATGATAATCGGTAGTTAATTAGGTTCACATGCTACCGATTATGAACAATCGGTAGTAAATAAAACTCTCGTGCTACCGATTATATACAATCGATAGGTAAGATGTATTCATTAACTACCGATTGTAACGTGGAAATTAACTCAAGTCATGTCCATAAAAACAAGTATGATCGGAGGTTTAATTTGTTAAGAACTACCGATTATTTACAATCGGTAGGTAATATATATTCATTAACTACCGATTGTAAAGTTTACAAAATATTATCTTTGTAGGTTTGGAGAAATTCAGTTTTGGGGTGACTAGCACGAAAGAAATCTACTCAAGTCCTGTACACATATAATCGGTGGTTTAGTGTATCACACAACTACCGACTATAATACAATCGGTAGGTAACTATTTGACATTAACTACCGATTGGAAAGTTTGCAAAATAATAACTTTGTAGGTTTGGAGAAAAATAAATTTGGGGCGACTAACTCAATCGGAAGATAATAAGTTCTCTTAAACTACCGATTGTAGAAACATATATTCAAAAAAATTCAATTTGGGGAGACTAACATAATTGGTAGTCAATAAGTCTTCCTAACTACCGATTATGTAAAAATAAATTAAAAAAAAAATCAATTTGGGGATTTTGTACAATCGGTAGGTAGTAATCTACACGAGACTACCGATTGTTCAATTTTTTCTGAACAGACGTACAATCGGTAGTTTATGGAGTAGCTTAAACTACCAATTATGGGACGTCCATGGCATTAAATGCATGCAAAAATGAACGTTTTTTGTTGCCGATCACATACAAACGCATACAAATTGGGTTTTGAGCTTCTTAACACAATACCTGATTGTTTGATGCATTATTATCTTCATTTTGATGTGATTCATCGTCTAGGTTTTCTTCCACACCAAAATTTGGATCATCCAACAAATAACCCAAATCGCCGTCTCTAAACGCGTTTGAACCTTCAATACTATGTTCTTCATGTTCAATCTTCATGTTCTTCATGTTTATAATTGAATTTAGTCAAAATTTGATTTCCCAAAAATTCTTCTTCTTCTTCTTCCTCCCTAACACACTCTCTATTTCTATTCTAAAACTAAAACTCAAATTCATCATTTAACACTAACTATAACCAAATTAATCAACTAACTAATCAAAATTAACACTAATTATGCAAGAGTAGATTAACCATTATAGAAATTAGATGGATAAGGGATGTTTTGAGATTACTTCAAAATGACCTTATTTTGTTTTATTAGTCGCCCCCTAATTAGTTTTTGGTAGCCCTCAAAAACGCCAGCATAATTTGATAGCTTTATCATGAATGAAGACGCTCAACTTCCACAACTTGTTTGTGGTGACATACATACATATGGCCACCTTTTAAAAACAACTCACTGGGTACCGATGGAGAACGAAAATTTTCTATGATTTAAAAGAATTATGAATGTAATTTTATTTTTCAGGCAGTTGTTATAGTTTTCTGGAGATACTGCGTTGTATTCTTTTTCCTTAGTAAAAGTTTTATCGTTCTGGATTTTCGTTGTTAAGGTTTTAACGAGGCAACCTATATGTGTCCGACACCGTCTCGAGTTTTTTCTTTTAGAAATTTCGGTGGTTATAGTTTTATTTTCTATTATATGTTTTTTCGTTTTCATGTAACAAATTTAATTTGTATGTTTTAGTTTTTGGCAAACTGAAAAGTGCAACCGTGGGGCACTTGTCTTCCTAGAGCAACCATAGATGAAATTGACACTTACAGCTCTCGTTACGACCACTTACGGTTATAAATTAGGATTGAGTTAAACTGCGAGTATTGCTAGCTGATTCTCGACATATCAATATTATACACAGTACACAATGTATACAATGGCAATGGCATGAACTGAGAAAGTAGAGCTCCCCGAATCATCCAAGAAAACAAAAGAAAAACATAGCATATAGTCAACATACATCAAGTGACAATGTTTCTATACCAAATGCAGATTCCTAGCTAATTCTATGCAAACACGTACTTCTTGTGTTTCAATTTACAGTTCTTCACAAATTAAACTCATGACGACGCTAATTCAAATCCCAGTTGGTGCAGTGATGATTATACAAATAACTGACTTAGTTTGCCTACTTTTTTACCCATTCCCACATCTCTTCTCCGCTCTAACTCATCCCTACAATAGTAATTCTTCACAGGTGTCGGAATTGTGTCAAATCCAACAGACCGCTTGCCCGTACTTGAATCTGACACAATCATATCCGCAACGGAATTGGTAGTTCTCTTGTACAAACATACCATTTCGCCTGCATATACCCATTGCTTCTCCAAGGAGGAATATGCATATCATTTTTCTTTAACGATTGTTTACTAGCCCCGCACATTATTCTCACTACTTGTTTTAGTTGATCCGGTTTCCCCACAAAAACTTGAGGAAATGCATCGAGTAAAGAAGTGTAACGGTTAGTTGGTCTAGCAATGGTGAATTCTCCGGCAAGAAATACTTCCACAATGTAGCGAATTCCCGAGACGGTTACATCTACATACTCGAATGTTCCAGCTGGAAATCGACCCGTCTTTTCCCATCTTGATTTGCAGAGACCTGAATGTCAATACATATTGTTGTCATGTTGAATGATTAAAATCACTGAAAGTGCATCCTTAAAAAGAAAAAATAGTAAATGACTAATTACCTGCATCAAAACCACTTTGACGTAATCGAGTCATTAATTGTCTTTTAAATCCATCTTCAGCAGCAGAACTCAATCCATCATCTTTAAAAGCTACTTCAGTTTCATGACGAATTTTTCTTATAACTTTAGAATCATCTCCAAATCCTAGACACAAGGTTTTTAACATATGTTTAGTTTCAGAATCATCCATGAAACCATCCAAATCATCATTAGATCTTTTCTTTTTCTTAGCTTTAACTACCTTTTCATGTTCTTCTTTAGAATCAACTTCACCATCATCATATCTTCTCTCAAGAAACGAATCAACCAGGTCAGAAAGATCATCAGGTGAAGTGTCTACTGCTGAATGTTCACTTCCACTACTCTCAGCACATATTCTTGCTGCTTTAGCTCCTTCATTAAACGCTTCTGCTACTCTCTTAAATCTTCCTGGATTTTTTTCCATTGTTGTTGATGTTGATTTCAAGTACACTTGCATTTTCTTTTTCTTTTTTTTTTTCTGATTTTCTTTTTCTGTTTTCCTCTTTTCTTTGTTGAGTTATATAAGGTAAGGTATGGGATAAGTGCATAATGTTGATTGAATGAACTAGACCATATACACGTCCATATTCATTTATGACAAATTTCGTTTTAGCAAGGGACCCGACATTATGAATGCAACGGCGTGTATTATTGCCTACTGCAAACAAAGAGAGTATAAGGTACATTTTGGTTTTTCGTGTAAGCAGAATGAATCTGACCTTATTTGAGTCTTTATTCTTATGATGATCATAATTAACCTGGCTCTGTTTCTGTAGACTCTCCCTGCAGTGCCAATATAAGGGTGTCTATATGTGTGAGATTAAATGATTGAAGCCCAAGGATTACAAGTTTCTCGCTCGTAAACTGATTGTGGAAAAATCATGTGCTTTTTCATAGCCAATACGAGGTTTTGGAATCGTTGTTGCCTTGTTGGGAAAGAAAGGTCAAAGTCCAACAAATGCTGTTGAAAAGGTCTTGGAGCAAGGCTCATTCAACTTGGAGCATTACGAACTTTAATATTAATTGGTTCAGGCCATCACCGTATTTGTTTGGGTCATATTTGTTTGGGTCTAATTTGTGATCTATAATTAATTTGGCATTTGGCCTGAATCAGACGTCAGATTGTTTTTATTTTTATTTTTTTGATATTTGATTTGAGATATGATTCGGTTTGTAAATTTAATTCGGAGCTATTTATGTAGGTATTATTTTATATATAACTCATTAGGCACATATCTAACAGGTATAAAGAAATTATAATTTTATTATTTTATATTTTTTAAATTAGATATAAAAAATAAGATTTCAGATGTAATAAATTAGACCCAGACAAATCAGTCGAATGAGAAAAAAAACAAATAACCGGCGTGTAATTTTCTTACAAAGAAAAAAGGGCCAGTTTTATGATACTATTTTCCATGCTATGGAAAATGTTCAATTAGATTGTATTTTTTTGTTGTGTAATCTGTATGTACCACACTATGTTGGCAATTTTATTAATAATTCGTAGTAAGAAGAATGCTGTTAGAAGTGAGACATCACAACTTTTAAAATCAGGCACCTGCTTTTTGGCAACAAGGTATAACTTTTGAGCTTTCACATACTCTTAGTGATAGTAATACCTCCGAATGTTCTATTAATTTGTGCTACCATGTGGTTAGGTTAAAATAAAAAAGTGATAATTTCTTTTCCAAGGACGAAGGTAGTATTACACAAGAATCAATATCTTCGAACAGATAAAATTGATTCGGTCTCGCAGTCCTAAACAATGCAAATATACTCAAGTTAGCTATTATTGTCAACCAGGTCGATATTTTGGTAACCGGGTAAATTCAGGTTCACGTTGGCAAATTTGTGTCACTTAGCATATGTGTTGCACAAAGAAACCTATTATGGAGGCTCCAGACTTTTTTTCACTTGGGTTTCCAAAGTAATAAAATAGGGTCATTTTGAATCCAACTCAAAAACATTGTATTTTAATAATTTAAATTATACCTACACTACCTCTAGGTTAATTAGTGTTAATGAAGTTGATTAACTAATGTAATAAATATTAGTGATTGATTACATTTTTGATACGATTTTACTTAATAATTTGAGAATCAAAATCAAAATCAAAATTTAGTTACGGCTGGGAAAATATGAACTCCCGGCCACAATAAATCATTACGACTGGGTAATGTATACAACTCAACCGTAAAATGATGTATACGGTTAGATTTGTAGATATCGACCCAGCCGTAGAAGAAACTTACGGTCAAGTTTTTTAGTAAACTCAGCCATAGAACAAATTAGCTAAGTATTATACGGTTAGGTTTTTTCCTTAAGCCAACCGTATGTTTGAGTTACGGATGGATTTTGAGGTAGACCTAGCCGTAAATGATCCTGGATGTGTTTGTTTTTTTCAAAAGTAATTGAAATTGGACTCTAATACTCATTCATTGATGCAAGAAATGAAATTCATTACATTTTACATTGAAGGGAATGTCATTACAATAAGGCAAATGACATAAAGTAGAAGCTAATGTTACATGATAAATGCAATTTTTTGAAGATTTTTAAAGGTTTACGACTGGGAACTAGGTACCACGACCTAGTCGTAAACAAGCCTCATGCACAATTACGGTTAGGTTTATTCACAAACCTATCTGTAGCACAACTTTCAGGGGCACTTACTGGTAGTTTCAGAAAAGTGGTAAAAATAGTTCATTCGCTAGGACTTGTGAAGATTTGTTTTAGACTTAATTTAAAAAGTAAAATAGAAAACTCAATTAAAAGTTGATTCAAGAATATAGAGAAAACTGAGACTAAGGACTCCACCATTAATCAATTTTTAAGTTATTCAATTAAGAACAATAATTATGCGACTCACACATTCAATTTGATTCTAAAATATTGTCAAAAGTAGATTTTCAAAATATTAGGTGTATATCACAAGCATGGAACATCAAGAGCTCTAGACTAAGCATGAACCATCAAACGAAATCACATCTACTTAATAAAATCATTTAATCAATTTTAAATCAATACAAAAATCATAAAAAGAGTTGCAAAAAATAAATAAAAAGAAATATACCACTTTATTATTGGAAAAATGGCTTCCTCCGTCGCCTCAGCAATAGGATTTAGCTCCTCATGTCAAACACTCTCTCAAAATAATTATTCATAGCTCACAAGTGTTTACAAGAAGAAAAAAAAATTAACACAAAACACTTGATACGGATATAAGTGTTGCTATCAGCGTGTTATGTGTTGCTGAAAAGATGAAAAAAAGACAATAGTCGTAAACGACTGACCTGTGTTGCAGTAAAGCGAAAAAGAATACGCCACGGATTCAGCTACTCTTCTTAATTGTGGTTTGTTCTCCTTCTCCTTCTTCTTCACGGGAATTTTTTTCTTCTGAATTTTTCCGGCTCCCCCTCTTTGCGTTTTTCTTCCTTCCTTTTTCTTTGTATAGGCTTCACAAACCCTAACAACCTTTCCTTAACTGATAAGGAACCAAATATTAATATAAAACAAACTCTAAATCTTGATTATCCGAAACAGAGAATGAAACTCTTTCCCGGACATAATTCAATTTTCTCAGCTTGTTTCACGGCTTTAAAACTCTCATATTTGACGTGTAGTGATATATTTGATTACTCCTTCTATTTGGGATAACGAAACAAGGTATTAATCCCATAAAACTCGTTAACTAAATCCAACAGTATTCTCTCACGCAAAAAAAAAATAGCTTACGCAAATTTCGGATTTTCAAATTGAAAGGGGTCGCCCCCTATCCATGGTTAGGGTGCCTTTAGCAGTTGCTCCTGGGTGCCTTTATCAATTTTCCGAGTTCCTTTATCACTTTTTTGAGCCGATTTTTCCACAAATATTTATTTTCCGAAGATACCTTCAACCACATAAAATCACACAATAAGTATAAAATCGAGTACTAACAATACAGAGAATTAGGAACAAAGTAGACACAAAAATGTGCCTATAAAATACCCCCAAACTTATTATTTTTTAGTCCTCAAGCAAGTCTAATCTACAAAATAAAAATCTAACTCACTTTCATTGGAATCACGACTACAATTAGCACGTGAAGCTAGCCGTTAAAATCCTAGGTGGCCCTAGAAGATGAGTGATGTCTCGTGAGGGTTTACAAGAGGTATACCCACAAAATCTTTACTCCAAATTCTAGCTACTTGTGAACGATTGAGGGTAGACACTAAACATTTTAGTTAGTTGGCTACTAAATTCTTCGGCTATGGGAATCATTACCCTATATGACTCTAATTGTTGTATACGAGTTTACACTCAAGCGTACTAAAATTCATATAAAAGAAAACAAACTTTTACTCAGATAGCCGTACAATGGACCACGATACTCGGAATCTAACAAACCACAATCGCATGAATAGAATTAGAAGATGGATATGGAGATGATGAAGTTTTCCCATGTTGACTAATATGAATGGTGTTTCCCATATATTTCCGAAGGTCAGTGCCAGGATAAATCCTAATGGATTGAAATAGGCTCCCACTGGTCTTAATCCTTATACTAATATCGAATCAGTTGGTATATACAAGGTCCCCAGCGGTCGATTTATTGAAAATAAAATAATTATGTATTTTATTTTTTAATTTTTAATTTTTTTAACACTCTCTTTCATCCTGGCGGCAATAATAATTCGATATTGGTGCCCCACCAAATCACTTAGATAAACACAAAAATTATAAAAATAAAAACAGAAGGTGATATGGTGATGATTATAATGTTATTTCTAATACCTGAGATCCGCCCTTTTATGAATAGACCATTTAGCTCGGCACACGAATTCCTATAGAGCTAAGTTTCCATCTACCTAGAATGTTTAGTGTCATCCTGAATTGTTTCACAAGTTTCTAAATTTTGGAGCTTTTTTTTATTGCACTAAGAGTTTCTCCCTTACCCCCAAACTTAAATCTAACATTGTCCTCAATGTTTCAAATTAAAGAACAGTACCAAAAGATAAGTAAAATGAGGAGTAAAGAGGTAAATCAGAAAGATAGTACATGGATGAAGCGTAACAATCCTTCTACGGAGAATAAGATAGAAAATAAAATCCTAAAAACAAATAACAAAAACTTACATAAATCTACTAATGTGCATAAACAACCTTGATGGTCAATCAAGGTAAACAAGGTCCACCAGAAGGACCTCATCAACATCACCTGTAGGAAAAGGCTCTAAAAATGGTTTCAATCTCTGACCGTTAACCTTGAAAGAACTTCTACCATCTTGAGTCTCAATCTCAATAACACCATGAGGAAAAATAGTGCGAACAACAAAAGGACCGGTCCACCGAGAGCATAACTTCCCGGGGAATAGATGCAAACGAGTGTCATACAGAAGAAATTTTTGACCTGGAGAAAATGACTTTCTTAAAATATTTCTATCATGCACAAGTTTCATTTTGTTCTTACACTTCCTAGCACTATCATATGCATCTTTCTGAATCTCTTCCAACTCATTGAGCTGGAGCTTCCTGTGAGCTCCTGCCTTGTCAAGTGAAAATGTAACTACTTTACAGCCCAATATGCTTTATGTTCTAGCTTGACGGGCATGTGACATGCCTTGCAAAAAACTAGAGACGATAAGGTGACATTCCAATGTGGGTCTTAAATGCAGTACGGTAAGACCATAAGACATCAATAAACCTCAACGACCAGTCTTTCATATTAGGATTAACTGTTTTCTCTAGAATATGTTTAATTTCCCTGTTGAAAACCTCTACTTGTTCACTAGTCTGGGGCTGATATGAGGTAGCTACTTTGTGAGTAATACCATATTTCTTCATCAAGAGACTAAAAGGTCTGTTACGAAAGTGTGACCCTCCATCACTAATTATAGCTCGCGGTGTACCAAAACGTGCAAATATGTTATCATTTAAAAACTGGACCACAACCTTGTGGTCGTTCGTTTTACACGAAATCGCCTCAACCCATTTTGAGACATAGTCTACAGCGACAAGGATGTAAAAATAACCAAAAGAATTAGGAAAATAACTCATAAAATCAATGTCCCACACATCAAAGACCTCAATAACTAAAATAGGGTTCAAGGGCATCATATTTCTACGAGAAATGGTTTCTAACTTCTGACAACGCTCACAAGTAACACAATAATTGTGGGTGTCTTTAAACAACGAAGGCCAGTAGAATCCACACTGCAGTATCTTAGCAACAGTCTTCTTAGTACTAAAATGACCCCCACAAGCATGAAAAAAGCAAATAATACTGGTCTGGTCATTCTCAGGTATACATCTCCTAATAATCTAATCTGGACAATACTTAAACAGATAAGGATTGTCCCAAAAGAAATGTTTTACCTTGGCTAAAAACTTAGAACGATCTTGTTTACCCATATATTGAGGCATTCAATCAGTAACATGATAATTCACTATATTCGCAAACCAAGGTAATTGGAAAACAACAAAAGTTGTTCATCAGAAAAACTATCCCTCACATTAGGGGAATCATCATGGGAATCAACAACAAGCCTAGACAAGTGGTCTGCTACTACATTTTTTGCACCCTTTTTGTCTCTAATTTCTAGAGAAAATTATTGTAATAAAAGGATCCATCTAATCAATCTAGGTTTAGTATCCTTCTTGGACAGAAGGTACTTCAAAGCAGCATGATCAGTAAAGATTATAACCTTAGAACCTAAGAGATAGGGTCTAAACTTATCCAGGGCAAAAGCAATGGATAACAATTCTTTCTCTGTGGTAGTATAGTTCATTTGGGCATCATTTAGGGTTTTTCTAGCATAGTAAATCACATGAAATAATTTATTTTCACACTGACCTAAAATAACACCAATGGCATAATCTGAAGCATCACACATGATTTCAAAGGGTAAATTCCAGTTAGGTGCCTGGACAATAGGGGCGGTAGTGAGCAAAGTCTTAAGCTTCTTGAAAGCCTCTAAAGAAGCATCATCAAAGACAAACTTAACATCTTTTGCAAGCAGATTGCAAAGAGGTCTAGAAATCAAGCGAAAATCCAAAATGAATCGACGATAAAAACCTGCATGCTTTAAGAATGACATAATATCTCTTATGGTTTTGGGAACCTGTAAATTCTTAATAAGGTCAACTTTGGCTTTGTCTACCTCTATACCCTTAGAAGATACGATACGCCGTAAAATAATTCCTGATCGAACCATAAAATGATATTTTTCCCAATTAAGCACTAAATTCTTTTCCTTACAATTATTAAACACTAATGTCAAATGATGCAAGTATTCATCGAAAGATGACCCAAATAATGAAAAATCATCTATAAAAACCTCTAAAAATCGTTCTACCATGTCAGAAAATATGCTCATCATACAACGCTGAAAAGTAGTGGGTGCATTACACAACCCGAAAGGCATGCGTCTATATATGCAAAGGTACCAAAGGGACAGGTAAATGTGGTTTTCTCTTGGTCTTCTTGGGCAATAACAATCTGAGTATAACCAGAGTAACCATCTAACAAGCAATAATTACTATGTCCAGCTAATCTCTCTAGCATTTGGTCGATGAAAGGAAGGGGAAAGTGGTCCTTCCTTGTGACCTTGTTCAATTTTCTATAATTAATACAAACACGTCATCTTGTGGTCACTCGGGTTCGGATTAACTCATTGTTATCATTCTGGACTACAGTGATACCTGATTTCTTGGGAACAACCTAAACGGGGATGACCCACTTACTATCTGAAATAGGGTAGATAATACACGCGTTTAATAACTTCAAACAACTTCTTTCATGTTAGATTTCAGTCGACTTTGCATCTCCCTAGAAGGTTTGGTGTCACCCTCTAAATAAATCTGATGCATACAAACAGTAGGACTTATACCCTTAATGTCTGATATGGTCCACCTTAAAGCTTCCTTATTGTCTTGAAGTACATTCACTAGCTTACTTTCTTGATCACTATCCAAATTAGAGGCTACAATCACAGGCAAAGTCTAAGATGGGCCTAAAAACACATACTTTGGAGTATCTGGTAATGGTTTGAGGTTCAAATTAGGAGGCTCTTCTTAAAAAAAGAATTAAGGTAGAACTAAAATCTGGTAGTGGTCGAACTTAGTTTTCCATATATTAGTATCTAACTTAGGGGTAGAATCTAACAGAGCATTCACTTGATCAATAGTGCTATCATCGTTAAAATCTAAGCCAAAATGAGATAGAGAACTCTCTAATGGATCTTCAGGTAAAATACTTGGCAATGACTCCTTAACTAAAGTTTCTATCATATCCATGTCTCCAATGCACGTGTCATCTAGCTCAGGGGGTTTCTTACTAACATTGAAAATATTCAGCTCAAGAGTCATATAACCAAAAGATAAATTCATAATATCATTTCGACAGTTAATGATCGCATTATATGTAGATAAAAATGGGCGACCTAATATTACAGATATCTAGTTCTCTAGGTCCGGGACAGGCTAGGTGTCTAAGACATCAAAATCCACAGGATAAATAAACTTGTCGACCTCAATAAGAACGTCCTCGACAATACCATGAGGAATTTTCACAGACCTATCAGCTAACTGAAGTGTTATCTGGTTAGGTTTTAACTCACCAAGCCCTAGCTGGAGGTACACATGGTATGGAAGTAAGTTAACACTGGCTCCTAACTGAAGTAACGGTTTCTCTACACAGTAGTTACCTATTGTGCAAGAAATGTTAGGGGAACCTGGGTCTTTGTACTTAGGAGTAGTGTTGTTCTGGATGATCGAACTTACATGACTAGCTAAGAAGGCTTTCTTTTGTACACTAAGCTTTCACTTTCGCGTACAAAGATCCTTAAGGAACTTGACATAAGAAGGAATCTTCCTAATTACTTCTAATAAAGGAATATTGATGTTGACTTGCTTAAATTTTTTTAATATATCATTAAAATTTGATTCCTTCTTTGTTGGTACTAGCAGTTGTGGGAACGGGGCTCTGGGCACAAAATCGGGCTTAGCAGGAACCGTAGTGGATTCTTTAGAGACTTTATCAGTATATTCTAGTTCAAAAGGGTAAACTACAGCATGTTCACTATCAGGCATGGTTACCTTGTTGTCTACCACTTTACCGTTCCTAAGGGTTCTAATTGCATTCACATGATTTGATGATTTCTTACCATAAACTTTATGAACTCCTCTAGGGTTGGGTTGTGTCTGACTAGGAAACTTACCTTTTTCTCTCTCTTTCAAAGACTCATTTATTTGACTAACCTGGATTTGTAAATTAGAAATAGCCTGGACGTTAGCATGTATAATCTTACTATTAGATTGTAAAATTTGGTCAACTGATTGCTGAAATTTTATAGCGTTGTGAGCTAATATGGTGAAAGACTCTTCTAAACTCATGATTTTCTTATCGGACGATTTCTGAAACTATGCTGATCCTGAAGGATTCTTAGTATAACCAAAACATGGGGGAACCTGGGAATTACTAGACTGACCTTGATTCTGGCCCTCAGACCAAGAAAGGTTAGGATGGTTTCTCCAACCAGGGTTATAGGTTTCTGAATATGGGTCAAACCTATGACGGTTATCAAATCTAGTGTTATTGTAAAGAGCATGGGCTTGCTCTTAATCGCTATGTCCCTTCTAAACTGACTTGGGCTCTATTCCACAACTAGATTGATTTAAGTCTAAAGCTATCTTTTTTGTTATTGCTTCAATTTTTGTATCTGATTCAAAAGTTCCATCTACTATATTGACGTTACCTCAGTTCAGTAAAAAAATTCTCTGGGGTTCTCTACTACATTCCCATTGCTGATTTTTTTTGGCGATTTCATTCAAAAATTTGATCCCTTCATCAATAATTTTACTATAAAACCCACATGTGCACAACGAATCGACCATGGTCGTCGTTGGATAATCTAGCCCTTCATAGAGAATTTGAACTAGTCTAAGCTTTTCTAAACCGTGATGAGGAAATTGTATCAGTAAATCATTAAACCTCTCCAAATACCTATACAAAGATTTTCTCTCTTGTTGCACGAATGTGGAAATCTCTTGCCTAATAGATGATGTTTTGTGCCTTGGGAAATTTTTTGAGAGAAAGGAAGATGTAAGTTGTTCATATGTTTCAATAGACTCATATGGAAAACTGTATAACCATATTTGTCCTTGTCTCCCAGGGAAAAATGGAACATCCTAAGTTACAAAGCTTCATCAGTAAAGTTGTGAATTATTAGGGTACTACAGATTTCCTAAAATTCCCTAATGTGAAAGTAGGGGTTTTCATTTTCTTTTCCTAAGAAGATTGGGAGCATTTGTATGGTCTCAGGTTTCATCTCATATTTTGCTTCAGTTGCAGCAAACTTGATACAAGATGGACGACTAGTCCTAGTGGGATTCAACAAAGCTTTTAAAGTCGCCATTTCTGGCACTATCACAGGACTAGAAGTAAATTCCTCACACAAAGTCAAACTTTTAAAATTAAACTTTTTAAAAACAAGGCTCTCAAAGGAAGAGTCCTCGGATCTTTGTTTTCAGAAAAAGAACTTCTAGTCTCGTTACCAATCAATCGACCAATAGAATCTCTTTTCCAAGTACGCTCGCTAATGGTCTCGAGCGGTCTTGGCATAAACTAAAAAGTATAAAAAAATAAAATCCTAATTGGAAAAGGAATTCTAAACAAACACAAGCAAGGCTGACTCAACCAAATCAATCTTACTGAATCTAGCTAACAAAAAGCATGATGACTCCACTTAGATTGTTTCTAGACCACCTTTTATCCTTCCAAGAGGCAACTAGTTACAGTTTTAGAAAATCTCTTACAATGATCTGAATTAGATTAAGTCGAATAGAAACAGGATAAGCTCTAAGGAGCTTTGATAACCCTGCCTCTTTGGCAACGTTTCCTTGGGTTACAAGGCGGCTTGAATCTACTTAAAATAATCTTTCTGAACTTTGAGTTAGGCTAACAGAGTAACCAATACAGTCCTTTTAAATGACTTTCGTATTAGCTCGTTACCCTATCAGTCTCTTTCTAGTCAAAATTTTAAGCTGAGGTTCGCGTTTGGTAACGTTTTCCTAAGGCGTGCAAGAAGGAAACGGTGATGAAATCCGAGTCCTTATCTTGTATGGCTAGTTTTTTCCCTTTACTAGAAATTAAAGTCTGTATTTAGTTCCTCAACATATATGCATACGAAAGAATACAGTAAACCCACTTGCAGGAAATTCTTGGGTTGATCGAGTTTTACCTCTCATTCCAGACGGGCGATGAACCGTTGAAGTCGTCTCGGGCCATTGACTCCTGTGTCAGTGTACCAACCCAAGGGGCTGAGACAATATCGTAATTGTCGTCCTTCCCTTTGCAGTTTATATTTAATAATACCCTTCTGTAGGGTTTAAAAATAAAAATAATGTCCAAAAATGTCCCAAAGCGCCCAAAAATAAAATAAATAACAAAAACAATAAAAAAAAATTATAATAGTTTTTCTAAAAAGAAAAATAATTAAAACTTAAAAAATTTAACTAAACGAAAATAAAATTCTTTGTCTTCTTTTCCGTTGTTTTTGCTTTAACTTTTATTCCAATTTTTTTAATCACCAAAATCTTTGGCCCGGTTTCTTTTCGTTTTCGTTCCAAAACCTGTAGCAAAAGAGAAATGCCCAAAAACGTAAAATAGAACCAAAAACTTAAAAACAAGTCCCCGGCAGCGGCGCCAAAAACTTGTTAGTTTCAGAAAACTGGTAAAAATAGTTCATTCGCTAGGACTTGTGAAGATTTGTTTTAGACTTAATTTAAAAAGTAAAATAGAAAACTCAATTAAAAGTTGATTCAAGAATATAAAGAAAACTGAGACTAAGGACTCCACCATTAATCAATTTTTAAGTGATTCAATTAAGAACAATAATTATGCGACTCAGTATTCAATTTGATTCTAAAATATTGTCAAAAGTAGATTTTCAAAATAATAGGTGTATATCAGAAGCATGGAACATCAAGAGCTTTAAACTAAGCATGAACCATCAAACGAAATCACATCTACTTAATAAAAATCATTTAATCAATTTTAATTCAATAGAAAAATCATAAAAAGAATTACAAAAATTAAAAAAAAGAAATATACCATTTTATTATTGGAAAAATGGCTTCCTCCGTCGCCTCGGCAATAGGGTTTAGCTCCTCATGTCAAACACTCTCTCAAAATAATTATTCATAGCTCACAAATGTTTACAAGAAGAAAAAAAAATTAACACAAAACACTTGATACGGATATAAGTGTTGCTATCAGCGTGTTATGTGTTGCTGAAAAGATGAAAAAAAGACAATAGTCGTAAACGACTGACCTGTGTTGCAGTAAAGCGAAAAAGAATACGCCACGGATTCAGCTACTCTTCTTAATTGTGGTTTGTTCTCCTTCTCCTTCTTCTTCACGGGAATTTTTTTCTTCTGAATTTTTCCGGCTCCCCCTCTTTGCGTTTTTCTTCCTTCCTTTTGCTTTGTATAGGCTTCACAAACCCTAACAACCTTTCCTTAACTGATAAGGAACCAAATATTAATCTAAAACAAACTCTAAATCTTGATTATCCGAAACAGAGAATGAAACTCTTTCCCGGACATAATTCAATTTTCTCAGCTTGTTTCACGGCTTTAAAACTCTCATATTTGACGTGTGGTGATATATTTGATTACTCCTTCTATTTGGGATAACGAAACAAGGTTTTAATCCCATAAAACTCGTTAACTAAATCCAACAGTATTCTCTCACGCAAAAAAATAGCTTACGCCAATTTCGGATTTTCAAATTGAAAGGGGGTCGCCCCTATCCATGGTTAGGGTGCCTTTAGCAGTTGCTCCTGGGTGCCTTTATCACTTTTTTGAGCCGATTTTTCCACAAATATTTATTTTCCGAAGATACCTTCAACCACATAAAATCACACAATAAGTATAAAATCGAGCACTAACAATACAGAGAATTTGGAAGAAATTAGACACAAAAATGTGTCTATCACTTACGGCTGGATCGTGGTATACAACCCAGCCATATGAGTGACTTACCAGCTTTGAAGCTGAAGCTAGTCGTAAAACTGACAGATTTTAGAAAATCTTTAGAGATATATCATACTAATACTAGTATTCAGTATGGTTGACTCACCCAACGACTTTTTTTCTTTGATAAACTAGTATTTGGGTAGTTTTAACTATAAAAGAAAACCTTTCCCTTTCTCATTCTCACCTGTCCCTTCAAGCACTAAATATGGTATACACTACCGATGAAGATGTTGCAATTGTTAAAGCGTGGGTTACGCTCACCAAGCACATCTATGGTAGAGCGTACTTTACCCAAAGTAACAAACCCGTTATTGAAGACATCTTGGATCAGACATCCGATGCTTGGTAGAAGCGTTTGTTTAATATTTTTATGAGTTTAGATGAAAATAATAATCATAGGACGTTCAAAGGCATTAAGAAAGGGTTCGAGAAGCTGTTTGAACGATTGGAAGCTTTAAAACAGGAAATAAAAGCTCTAAAGGAAGCTCATCCCACCATTGACGGTGCGACAAGAGTAGGCATGTCAATCAATAAGTCCTTCATCAAAAATAGTTTTCAAATATACAAACTTACAATTGTTTTTTTTTTCAGTGGGTGATGGCTCTCGACAGATATAAACTATCCATGGAAAATCGTTTACGCATGAGGATTGTTATCGTATTTTAGAAGAAAGTACATATCATGATTTCATCCTATATACTTATGTGTTAAGTGTAATCATCTAATGATCTATTATATTTCATTTCATTTAGTTCTTCCTTTAATGTAACGCTATGAAAGATGTATTCCTTTTCCTTTAATGTAACGATCTATTCTATTTCATTCATGTATGCCTTTAATATAATCAATGAAAAGATTTTACGAATTCCAAAACCAAACAAGCATCCAGGGTCACTTACCGCTAGATCAATGTTAAAACCTAGTCGTATTAAAAGCATCCAGGGTTAATTATGGCTAGGTCACTGTTAAAACCTAGCCGAAATAGAAGCCTCCAGGGTCACTTACGGCTAGGTCAGTGTTAAAAAATAGCTGTATACTACTATTAAAAAATTTACAGTTGGGTTTTGAATAATCCCAGCCGTGAAAATGACATGTATTAGCAGACACACATTTTTACGGATAGCTTTGTCGGCCGTAAGTTGAAATCAGGGTCACTTACGGCCGGCTTTGAAGGTGAATCTAGTTGTAAAACTGTCAGGTTTTAGAAAATTTATACTTAAAGCTAGCTTTTGAATCACTCGACCCAGCCGTAAGTGACCCTGGATTTCTATTTTTACCAAGTTTTGTGATGTTTTTTAAAGTATTTTGAATTACACAATAAAAAAACCAATAATCACTCATTCAAGCTAAATTTATATCAATCTGTAGAAATATATCCTATTAATCCATTAACTCCATAAACTCAAACATACCTAGATATCCATAAAACCATAAACTAAAAAAAGTACTAAATATCCATATTCCCAACAACATAAGGAAAAACTCAACCTCGACCTCTTCCTTTTGGTTTACCACGACCTCCACCTCAACCTTTACCTCCACCTTGACCTTTACATTGAGGTTGATCTTGAACAATCTCTTCATTTGAACCTCCGCTAGATGAAGAACCACTAGGAGTACGAGTAGGTGTTGCATAGCTACCGAGTTTAGACCTATCTCTCTTGGAACCCCTCGTCTCTTCGTCATCGTTGTTGTAGGGATAGAGATGCACAGAGTCAGGATCAGGTAGTCTTAAAACTTACCTCGCAGTCGTCATTGTTCTTCAACAATCGATATTTTATTTCCATTAATGGAACCTCTCATGTCCTTCACCAACCACTTAACTCGTTCGTCATATTTGTATATCAAATTGTCCAAACGTTAAATACTTTTACAAACTTTGAAAAACTAATACAATAAGAAATTAATTAGTATATGTACCACCATAAGATATATCTTCTTCCAATAACTTGCTCCCTTCGAGGAACTTGGATGATCCACAATACCTTCGAAATACCGAATCGCTTCCGCATCCATGTTGAGCATATGAGGATGACCCCAGTTGTTAAACCAAGTCAAGTAGTTATCCTCAGATAGTTTTGTGCCACGAAAATGTTCATACCCACTCATATCAACTTGGTAGGGGTATCCAGTGCGACCGTTCCAATCGGCCGCAAATGGGACATGGTTGTGGACCAATCTAACATTATTAACCAAGAGCTTAGAGTTTAGTTTGTCTACCTTAAAGACTTCCTCCTCATCGCGAACAATAATTTGGACATCTCCAATTCGACGGAGAGTTCTACGAGGGTTCCAAATGACATACCATGTTGGATGAAAGATTGGTTCGTTGTAGGTCGACACATCAGTAAATTCACAAGCATCATGACCATTTTCATCAAGCCTGAGGTACAGGTCAAACTCCACATCCTTAGTCATCAGAGAGTCCAATTGACCCCTCATCTGAACCATCTTACCTTCTTTATCCTTCTCCTGGTTTCTTGTGAATGGATATATGCTTCATGTTAGAGTAGGGAAACGCCAGTGTTTATCCTGTGATGGTCTCGTCAAGGTAGGAAAATGATCATAAACCCATGACTGCGTAAAAATATAGTTATATTAAATACAAATCAATTTAGAAACATAAGAAACATTGGAAATACTAAATTAAAAAAAACCTGGAGAAAGCCAAATTCCCCGCAATTTATGTTTGGTTCCACCTTGAAGATTTACCATGGCTCTCAAGTAAGAAAGAAATGGTGGCAGTGCCCCCACGAGTACTCTGCTACCTTGTTGAACTCCGGATCAAGACTGAGATGTTGCAAGAGTTGTAGATAGCAAGCGTTCACCCTGTTTCTCGTCATATCGCGGAAAATGATGGTGCCAAGTGCGTATAACAAGTACGATGTATTTGTATGTCTAAACCTTGCAGGCTCCATCTCCTTACCCTTGGAATTCTGGAACTTATCCCTCAGACGACTCAAGTTTATCTTTCTTGCCATACTTGGCGGAGCCATTGCACCATCATTATCCTTCTTCCTTCTGTTGAGGGATTGGTTTTCTTCCTTCGATCTTTCTCCGACTCCAATCTCAAATTCTTCTTGGGCTTCATGCTTGTTCCATCCAAAACATTCATATGCTAATTTAAAAAGATCTTCAAAAGAACAAGAGTTTTCGAAACCCTCATACATTGATTTTCCATTTACGGACAAGTATCGTCCGGATAGTCATCTCGCCGACCGGAAAATGAAAAGTATTTGTCTAGGGAAAATACATCTCCCTAAAGGAGCACACAGTGACAACATCGTACTGCCTCTGTGCCCTGTTGATTCCAGGCCATAAAGCCCGAAACCTGTACCAAGGCTACCACCTCTTCACTCTCGTTATCCAATGGCCAAAAACTAGCCCTATGGTGTTTAAGTTTCGGAACCGCTTTGGAATGGTCCTACATAAACAAGTGCGAAAAACATTAATAATAATATAGTGAAGTAGGTTTTAACTTTAGATTAAACTATTACCAACGCCGAACAGACTCTTACGGACCATAAATGTTGGTAACTAAATAAAACGAAAGATCTATCCCTCGGACCACCCCAAGGTCTTCCATTCTCATTGTCGGGCAAAAGAACCATGTTTTTAATGACTTGAGAGGTTGTAGGAGGATTTGGCTTTGACTCTTTCTCTTTTCCTTTCCCTTTAGCATTTAAGGGACCAGCACTTGTTTCGCCCCTATGTTCTTCCAGAATCTCATGTTCTGGTCGTGGTTGAGAAAGAACAATTTGACGTTCAGTTACAATCTTCCTTTGGTTCATTAATAACAATTGTACCTTTCTTCCTTTTGTCCGCACCCAAATTTTTCTTGTGATGAGGGGATGGATTCGTGTCATCTCT
Source organism: Papaver californicum (assembly GCA_023531435.1). Taxonomy (NCBI): domain Eukaryota; kingdom Viridiplantae; phylum Streptophyta; class Magnoliopsida; order Ranunculales; family Papaveraceae; genus Papaver; species Papaver californicum. The sequence goes on along the minus strand of JAJJMC010011374.1, from coordinate 2,202,178 downwards.
TGGTGTTACCTATTGCATTCTTCTTTTTTTCTTTTCCTTTTGTGCCCTAAACCAAATTAAGAAAGCATGTTAAATACATATAGACATTTAACAACAAATCAAAGCTAAAAAAATGAAAATTCAAAAAAAAAAATTATTTGAAAACAGGAATACCAGGTTCATTTACGGCTGGGAAGTATACTTCTACAGTTGGGTCAAAAATATTTACGGCTGGATTTAACCCATCATTTCCCATCCGTAATCTATAACAAAATTCTCAACCCAATTTCAGGGTCATTTACGGCTAAGAATATCCAATTACGGTTGGGTCGAGTATTCCTACGGTTGGCTTCTCAATGCATACAACCCAGTCGTAAACTAAAAAAAATTTAAACCCCAAACTCAGTGTCAATTACGGCTAGGAAATGCTACCTACGGCTAGGTAATATTAGCCTACGACTGGGTTTTCCATGCATCGACCTAGACGTAACCATATTATTTACCGTGAGGAATGTTTAATTTCCTAACCGTAATAAAAACACTTACAGTATTTACGGCTGGGAGTTCATACTTTTCCAGCCGTAACTAGGAAAAAAATCAATTTTACGGCTAGGAGTTCATCTTTTCCCGTTCGTATATATGTTTTACGGCTTAGAAATGTTGATTTCCTAGCCGTAGGAAGTTACGAAACAGTATTTTTAAACCCTAATCTAACAAATGTACACAAATTAACCAATAAAATCGATTGAAAAGGGATGGGTTTTTCTATTCATACCTTAAACGTGTCATTTCTGGTGGATTAACAGGAGTTTCTTCTTCTTTTTCGCTATTTGATTGATTCTCTGCCTCTTCGGATGCAGAAGAACTTGAATCTTCTTCAACTGGTTGCTTTCTTCTTCTGTTTAAATTGTTTGCTTGTTTTGCTTGCTTTGACCTCATGGCATTTTATAGAAAAGAGATTAATCGTCGATGAATAATTTTTAAAATCGTCGAGTGATGAACGAGAATGGAGAAGATGGGAAAGGGTTACAACTGAGAAGAGAAGGAGAAGAATAGGAGATGAAAAGGTTATCATTTTTTTATTTTTTTATTTTTTTATTTTTTTATTTTTTTTGGTATTAGATTTAAAATACTTATTGAGAGGATATTTTTAACCTTTAACATTGCTATTGAGTCATCCCATATACCTATTTAAGATATATTAATCCACTGAAATCCCCGTGAAAAAAAAGTCTCCAGCCCCATAATAAGTTTCTTGCACAAAATGTACTCTTTTTTTTTTTACTTAATCTGGTGTTCAAAATGCATGCTTGTGTCGATAGCCTCCGATATTAATAGCACTGTAACACTTTTTTATTTAAAAATGGGATGAAAATATTATACAGTACTATAACATACAATGGCATATTGCCATGAACTGGGAGAGTAGATCACCTCCCAGAATAAATAAAATAAAAATAAAAATCTACTGGGCACGGCGACGTCAACTCAAATACTAGCTGGTGAAGTGGTGCTTATATATATATTTCGCAGGTGCCGGAATAGTGTCAAATCCAACATACCGTTTGCCAGTACCGGAATCCGACACAACCATACCTGTAACGGAATTGATTGTTCTCTTATTCAAACTAAGCCATTTCGCTTGCATATACCCATTACTTCTCCACGGAGGGATATGCATATCATTTTCCTTTAAAGACTCTATACTTGCCCCGCACATTATTTTCACTACTTGTTTTAGTTGATCCGGTTTCCCCACAAAAATTTGAGGAAAGACTTCGAGTAAAGAAGCGTAACGATTAGTTGGTCTGGCAATGGTGAATTCTCCTGCGAGAAAAAATTCCACGATGTAACGTTTTCCTGAGACGATTGCATCTACATACTCGAATTTCCCAGCTGGAAATTGACTCGTTTTTTCCCATCTTGATTTGCAGAGACCTGAATGCTCATGCACAGGATAATAGACATAATTAAAATCAGCGGCGAAACCAGGGTCAGTATTACAAGTTGGGTAACTGCCCCCACCATTCCGTACTGTGTTGCCCTTGATTAAAATCAACACAAATATGCAACATAATTAGTTTTTTAAAAAAGATTTCGTAATTACCTGCATTAAAACCTCTTTGACGTAATCGAGTCATTAATCGTCTTTTAAATCCGTCTTGACAAGAACACATTCCAATATCTTTGAATGCTAATTCAGTTTCATGACGAATTTTCCTTATAACTTGAGAATCAGCATCATCAAATCCTGTTAACAAGCTTTTTAACATATCTTTAGTTTCAGAATCATCCATAAAACCATCCAAATCATCACTAGAAGAAGATCCTTTCCTTTTCTTTACTTTAACTACCTTTTCATCATGTTCTTCTTTCGAACCAACTTCACCATCATGATCATATCCCCTCTCAAGAAACGAATCAACCAAGTCAGAAAGATCATAAGGTGAAGCAGTCTCCTCTACAGCTGAATGTTCACTACCACTACTCTCTGCACACATTATTGCTGCCTTAGATCCTTCATTAAACGCTTCTGCTACTCTCTTAAATCTTCCTGGATTTGTTGTTGATGTTGATTTCAAGTACAAATACATGCTTTTAAAAAAAAATTGTAAGTTATTTGATTCTCGGTTTCTATTTTCCACTTTTCTTCGTCGAGTTAGTGGCTTCCTAGATTTTTAATTAAGGCTTTATATAAGGGGTTAGGTCTGTGGTCATCATGTCCTCATGGTGTTAACACGGCATATGAGTAATTTGGTCAGGGGGACCCAGCATCTATGGTAAAATTTTGACCAAATCAAAATCCCAATCATGTTTTTTTAACTGTTTATTACAACCAATCTTAGAAATGATTATGAATTTTAGAATCCAAATCATTCCGTGGGAAATGTATGAGGATAACCGTGGGGGATATGGGGTAACTATCAGGCGTGTGGATGCGGTAAACCCGTTGTTGCTAAAGCTGGGTGTGGTCTAGTTGGTGTTTCAGAATATTTTCACACGATGGAGGGTATTTAGAACGGTTTAGAGCTTGTCAGGAGATACCCTGATATTACTCGGATCAGACCACAGTGTTGGAGAATGTGGTTTGCATCCAAGTGGTGACAATTCCATATATGGACTATATTTGGTAAACTTGTTTAACTCATAAATCGTAGTTAGTATATCTGTATATGCTGTATAAGCTCTACCTTAAGTGAAAAAGCAGTTAGTGTTGGTGAAATCTACTTTTTATTGAGTCTCTAGAAGCCTCCCCGAAAAATACCATCCAGAAAACTCCGATAGATAGGGCAGGCTTGATGCAGGGAGTAGAAATGATGCTGAAGATATAGTTATGGTGCTGTTGAACATATGATGTTTGGAAGAACAGATCCTATGCCCAAGGAATATATGGAAGCAAAGATTGAAAATATGGGAGGGTATTCGGATGCTATTACTTCTAAGGAACATACTAATTATCCCTTAAAAGCCAGAGATAAGAATGTTCCAATGGCTATTGATATTCTAGCTGACATATTGAAGCGACCTTCTTATTACGACCCTGACGAAGTTAACTGTCAAAGAGATGCTATTCTCCGTGAAACTTATTTTATGTCACAGACTTCCAGTACGCTCTCCTTTAGGTAGAACGGTATTGGGAGATGCTGATATTTCAAGAGAATCGACAGTCCATCAATCTAGAACTACATTTCAACTCACTACACAGCTCCTAGAATGGTAAGTAACTGTCCTGGATAGAAGAAATCTCTTCAAAATTTTCTATGCTTGGGTTCTATTACAAAACCAGAATTCCTTACATTTTACCATTCATCAGCAATCATCTTCAATTTATCTGCAGGTCATTGTTGCTGTTGGAGCACGCGGATGTTGTTGAGGAGGTAAAGAAGCATTTTTTAAAGGCTACCAACTAATCTTACTACTACTTCCCAGCTGACAGCAAAAGAACCAACAATGTTTACTGGTTCCGAGGTGTGTGTACTTGCTAGGATCTGTTGTAATCTGTTTTTTTGTTTCACAGGAGTAGTATTGTTTCTGGTGGAGTTCCCTTATTGAAGTTGTACTTAATCCAATTGTTTTCTCGTTCATGCGGTTTCAGGTTAGAATAATAGACGGTGATCTTCCTCTTGCACACTTTGCTGTTGGGTTCAGTGGTGCATCTTTGACAGACCCAGATTCAATTGCTCTGATTGTCATGATGTCATGTTTGGCTCTTGGAATGAGAGTGAAGAAGAGGTAGGAAAGCATGTGGAGTGGGTGCTTTCTTATACTCTGTGCTTCTATTGGGAGATATATACCAAAACCATTAGAAGCGGCATGAACTGCTGCTTGAATCTCACTCGGGATTTGTCCAAAACACTACCTTAGGCTAAGATGATTCCACTGCATTTCATTTTATTGTCTTGTAAAACATTCCACAGACTTCCACTGAAATTTTATAATTTAACTGAAAAAAAGCGTCCGTTACATCTCTGGTCACAGAAAATTTTCTGAAACACCAAACCATATTTTAATACCAACTAAAAGCTTCAAGCTCAACAAACTTCAACGTCTTTTCTAACTGACTAAATGTTACAAACTCTTAACTTCTTTGGCGCCAATTTGATACAATCCTTACTAGTACATTTGAAGTCTACCATAATACAAAAATTCTAATAGTTCTAATGGATTCATTAAATGTCACTTAACTCTGCCAGGAAACAGTAGTTCGGTTCCTCCCTCATTGCTTCTCCAGCAACATGTACACCAAGCCTTATTGCACGCCAACTGAGATGCATCATTGCACCCCCAAGCCTCCACGCTCCATTATCTTCTTTGAGACTCTCTCCCAAGGCGTTGCTTCCACACTTTGCTGCGCTGCATCCTTTACAATTTGCCCAAATGGATATATATGATTAAGACCAATTCCATACTTCCCAGATTAATGAAATAAAGAGTCAATTAATAAGACTCAAATCCTTCCCTGCAACTAACTCGGGTGTCATATGCAAATTGTGAGGATTTTCCAATAAATAGCAGGATTCTCAGAATCACCTTAAGATCCAAAATTTCTTTACGATGAGATTCACTGTTTCTCTGGAAGATATTGCATAAGACATGATAAACTGACTTAACAAATAAACATCCATCCCTAGAACCTTTAATTCCATCTGATTCTATCTTTCATGTTATTGAATTTTGGAGTGAAGGTTTTAATTATTCACTAAATGGTCAGAGGATCAAACCACTGATTAGAATGTACATATCCTGATTAACAAAAACTATTGCAGTAGACAGATTCCCACCTGGAGCATCTAATTTTGCACAGTCACTATCCCATACATGATCCGAATTCTAACACCATTTCTAGTATGCACTTCCCAAACATGTTACTGTCTAATTAAGTCGAAACCTTTACAAATACTGGACCAAATCCAGGATGATTAAAGTGATGAGTTTGAGATGCCTTAACTTTTAAAATTCGAGCCTAGATGATTAAGGTTTTCGACTGACCTCCAGGCCAGTTTATTGATCATTGCAACATTAAGTGGGGATTTCATCTCAGACCCCACATAATTTCAAATAGAGCTCCAGGGTTTCGGATACAAACCCCATCGCCCTTCATGCTATCAATTTTGTCTAGAGTTTTGGGATCTAGATATCAAACAAAGAACTTGTAGTACCTTAAAATTATAGGAATTGATGTGGTTAAGTAGGTGAATCTCCAAAAATGCTGATCTAAGCGGATAACATGTTCAGATGCACATCGATGAAAGCAATAAACCCTAGCTTCAACATTACCTCCTTTTCCCAGGGAAATCGTCCCTAAAGGATATGAATCCTGTGCGCGTACGTGCAACCTCTTCAAACGTCATGTCGGACAAGATATTAGCGCTAAAGCGTCTATTCTTCTCTCCTGCGTTCCTTCTGAAAATCCCCATGACTCTCATCCGCCTTTCAAAGAGATTCATCCAATTCCAAGTCCTTGCCTTTTACTTGAAAATTCCCTGGAAAACAACATCATTAAAAATCTAAAAGCATGAACATTTCAGATTTTCTGTTCACATACTCACTGAAGAAAACAACCCTAGTTGAAATCCCAATTAAAGCAACAAAACAAATTCAAGTGAAAAAATATGAAATTATTGTTGGATTACCTGGATGTGTTGATTTACAAAAGACATATTCTGGACAATCCCTGCCCATACCATTGTGGATTAAACTACTACGATTGAATTCGGCTGCTGAGAATCGCAGATGTGGAGTAGAAATCAGACCCTTGAGCTTGTTCATCTTGAAAAAACGAATGCCTCTTTCTTCCCTACTGGGAGCGAAAGTCACAAATAATGCAACAAATTAGAATTCCAAACACCATAAATCATGAAGATTGTCCTATTCACACTTGATTCAAAACGCGCTAATAAAACATACGACGACAAAAAAAATTAGTTAAAGAATCTAAACCCAAAAACAGAACTGAAATTTTTAGACAAAGCCACAAACCTCAGCAAATGACAACCCTAACTAGTTTCGTCGTTCAATCTTGTCAGGGTTTTCTGATGCTTATTTGTTTCTTTTGATAGATTTTGGCTGGACATCTAAAATACCTAGAACTTTTGAGTGCTGCTCAAAAAAAATCTCGAGCTACTAATTTAGTCTCATCCAATAAAAATGGTTATGGGTATCTTAAAGCGTCCACAACGGTAGAAATAAGAAACGGACCAAACCCAAATTTAATCTTTGGTCCGTCCAAAACCAAGTACGGTTGTGCGAGTATAAACAATTTTTGGTCCGGATTTATCATTGTTCACGATCATTTTTCGTATTTTTCCGGACCAAACAAAGTATAGTCGGGCGGACGTCTAGGGAACCGTCTGGGTCTAGACGTGTATGTAGGTAACCGTCTGGTGGCAAACGTTCGTCTAAGATAACGCTTAAAAACACGGGCGTTAACCAAAACTCCGCCTGATGAAGCGTTCAACCAAACGAACGCCTCATCAGGCGTAACGCCAGACACACGCCTGAAATCAAGTGTTAGGCTGAAATAACGCATGTATTGGGCGTTCGGCTGAATTAACGCATGTATGGGCGTGCGCCTAGACTAACGCTTGGTGAAGAACATACATCAAGCGTAAGTGTACATCAACGCTTGGTGAAGCGTAAAGCCACATTAACGCTTGGTTAATCTAAAATTAGTAATACAAATTTTACAAAGCCTGGTTAATCTAAGCGTAAAGCCACATTAACGTTTGGTTAATCTAAAATTAATAATACAAATTTTACAAAGCCACATTGTTAATCTAAGCGTGAAGCCAGGATAACGCTTGGTTAATTTAAAATTAGTAATACAAATTTTACAAAGCCACGTTAACGCTTGGTTAATCTAAAATTGGTAATACAATCGATCAGGCATAATGCTAGGGAATTGCTCCATCAGACGTTTGTCTAGTAAAGCGTCCGTCTCTGGGGCATATGCGTCTAGGAGTCCGTCTATCATCAGGCGTAATCTTCGTTACCGCCTCACATCAAGCGTTCGACCAAATGTCCGCTTCACGCAAGCGTTATACTAGACAACCGTCCGTCTCAACAAACGTATACCCAGACGTCCGCCCAACAACAAGCTTTATCCTAGACAACCGCCCGATTATTTTTAGTGGTGAACCCGTTGTTTTGGGGCCGGATCAAAGAGTAAAAATTTTACTCTTTGATCTTAGGGTTTGGTCCCATGACTGTGGACGCCCTTAAAAATAGAAAATATTTATATTATCTTTTATCTTTACACTAAACTTAAACATATATCCTTTATTTTAATAATCATTCTGAATACTCTTTTTCTCCTTCTCTATATCTATCGATTGAAAAAAAATTCCATCGTTTTCATTTTGATTGAAATCAAACATCATCGACCAAACAAACTTTAGGATTAATTGTTTGAACTTAAAACTAAAATCCATTAACCTTAAAGTTGAAACTTAGAACGTCAAAACAAATTCGAGTGAAACAAACAAAACGAAAAAATGATAGTAGTTGTGTCCAAACTTAGATTTTATTGCTTGAAATCAAAAAATTGATCGAAATTTTTTCTAGGATTTACAGTTGTAGAAACATAATCGGTAGGTAAAAAGTTGATTTTATCCACCAATTATGGTTGATGTTCTTAGGAAATGAAGAACATCAACCATAATCGGTAGGTAAAATTGATCGTTTTCTAGCGATTATTTTTGTGTCAACAAATTCAATTTTTTTGTACTAAAAGTTAAGCATAATCGGTAGATAACATGAACCCGTGTCTACCGATTGTGAAAGCATAAAAATTCGAAATTTGATAAGTTTTGTAAAAATTGTATTTGGGGCTACTTTCACAATCGGTAGATAATGAACATCATGAAACTACTGATTGTGAAAGTAGAGAAATTCAAAATTTTATTAATTTTGCTAAATTTCAATTTGGGGCTACTATCACAATCGGTAGATAACGAATATCAGAAAACAACCGATTGTGAAAGTAGAGAAATACGAAGTTTTATTAGTTTTGAAAAAAATAAATTTGGGGCAACTATCACAATCGGTAGATAACGAACATCAGGAAACTACCGATTGTAAAAGTAGAGAAATTTGAAATTTTACTAGTTTTGAAGAAAAAAAATTGGGGGCAACTATCACAATCGGTAGATAATGAAAATCACGAAACTACCGATTTTGAAAGTAGAGAAATTCGAAGTTTTACTAGTTTTGAAAAAATAAATAAATTGGGCAACTATCACAATCGGTAGATGATGAACATCACGAAACTACCGATTATGAAAGTAGAGAAATTCGAAGTTTTACTAGTTTTGAAAAAAAAATATTGGGGCAACTATCACAATCGGTAGATAACAAACATCAGGAAACTACCGATTGTAAAAATAGAGAAATTTGAAATTTTACTAGTTTTGAAAATAAATAAATTTAGGGTGACTATCACAATAGGTAGATAATGAACATCATGAAACTACCGATTTTGAAAGTAGAGAAATTCGAAGTTTTAATAGTTTTGAAAAAAAAATAAAATTGGGGCAATTATCACAATCGGTAGATAACGAACATCAGGAAACTACCGATTGTGAAAGTAGAGAAATTCGAAGTTATACTAGTTTTGAAAATAAATAAATTTGAGGCAACTATCACAATCGGTAGATAATGAACATCACGAAACTACCGATTGTGCTTAATTTACATGTTTAGAGTGTCAAATACATACTTGTTATAGATATAATTCTTTCATATTACTTGTTATTACGTTTGTTTTCTTTCTTACGTATGTGAATCATCCGAGAATGAGCTACAAAGTGATAAAAGAACAAGGGAGTGAAGTGTTATTGATGAAGAAGAGCCAAAGACTACATTCAACTTATTCAAATCCAGTATTTCTTATGATCATATTTAGAGAATTCAAATACGAAGTGAACGCAAAAGAATGAGGTCATTCCGAGTTCGGACGAAGAAGTTGTGGGGAAAACAGCCGAAATAAAGAGCGAAACACACATCAAACAATCGGTAGATAATGGGAAACCCGAGACTACCGATTATACGCAGCTTCGGACACTGAAAAAGTACGTCTTAGAGGTCTTATAATCGATAGATATGATGGGTATCGAGCGTACCGATTATGGTCACTTTTGGGTACATAAAACTTGAGTTTTTGGGACATTACAATCGGGAAAAAGATGAGGAACGAGACTACCGATTATAGAAAGTTTGGGTACATAAAACTTGAGTTTTTAGGACATTACAATCGGGAGAAAGATGAGGAACGAGACTACCGATTATGGCAAGTGGTACATAAAACTTCTAAAATAAACTTCTAAACTCTTCTAAAATTACCCTAAATAATAAATCCGAAAATTAATTATTTTTATACTAAAAATAACATTAATAAAATATAAATAATAATAATAATTAAATAATAGATTTATTTTCCATAAATCTCCCTCCATCATTCTACTGGTGTTGGAGAAGATTCGTCCTCGAATCTTGCCGGTACCATGTTCTGCATGTGTAACTCGTTGATGACAATCTTCATACACATGAATTGATGTTGTAAAAAAATAATTTATGCACCGTATAGAAGCATGACGTAGATATGAGAGACCATTTGTGTATCACAATAATCAACAACTAGCTTACTCTCCGGCAAAGACAACTCATAAATATCAGGAATTTCTAAATCAATAAGTTTATCAGGATTAGATGACTCACCATGAAACTCCATTAAATCATGTGAAACTTCTTGGGACTGTTTTTCTTTGTCAGAAACAGGATGTTCTTCGCTTTTTTGAGAATAAAATTTCATATCCTCCTCATCATCATCGGGATATTTATCAAATATCGGAGTTATATATCTCTCAACAATAACTTGATTTTGTGCATCATTGTCATGACTAGGGCTGCACAAAAAACTGGTAAACCGACAATACCGGACCGAGCCGAACCGAAAAAAGACATAACCGAGCCGAACCGATAATCTAATGGTAATCAATGGTAATGGAATAAAGAAAACTAGTTGATCTCGGTTCGGTTTTGGTCCACCCAACTGAACCGAACCGAACCGAACCGATTCTGTTTAAACTGATTAATTTGTGCCGTAGGATCTGAGTAATAATAGCCATAGATCTCTAAACCTAGTATATAAACGAAATTTTCTAGGGTTTCTTTCATTTCTATCTGCGCGCCTCTCTCTTCTCTTCCCCTCTCTTCTCTGCTAGTTTCTCTCGTTTCGAGCTCCTTCTTCTATTTCTCTGCAGACATCACTTCATCGACCGCTGAGTATAACCCAGTTTTTCATCTCTCCCATCACCTTGTTTTCAATTCTTCTTCAGGAATCCATCACAAATCAGAAACCCATCAATCAGAGAAGAGTGTGTTAGATAGGGGGTTTGATGGGTTAGGAGAAGTTAAACATAATGAATGAAGGTGCAGAGAAGATGGGTTTTGATGGTTGTTCCGAACGGAGCTGAAATTGTTGGTCGCTGGTGGTTATAGTAGAGAGCAACAAAGAAGATGTGTTGTGGTATGAATAGTTACTTCCACACTACTCCTAAATTACAGGTATGTCCATGTGCAATTGTTGCTTTGGTGGATTATTTTGTCTTGAGCTTTGAGAAAGTAACATATTCCATGGTAGGTGAGAAGGTCTACATAGTTTTCTCTGCTACTGATGCTAAGAGAAATGCCAGAGATTCTCATGTCCCTGTAAGTATTTCTTCAATTTTCAACTCTTTTTATATCTTAAATTAGAATGTTTAGTTAATAATCTTAAGAAAACTATACATCAATTTCCTAACTTAATGCTGAAATCATGGACTTTCATGGAATTTGTATTTTGATTTTGTTATATAGCTGAGAATATCGTTTCTCTGGTTTGTGTGGTGTCTCAAGCATTGGTAATGTCCCCAAAGTCTAATTTTATGTGAAGTATTTTGCTTTAAAGTGATAGATATTTACGAATCTTTAATTGCTTTTGTGGATGCAAAAAAATAAAATAAAGGTGGGAACAAAACAATGCCATGTTGCAGAACACAGATATCTCTACTCACCCTTTCTATTTCTTATATTTATTGCTCAAACATAATCTCATGTAGAGTTTTGGTTGTGCAGGTAAAGGAAGCAATTGGTGTTATTACCCTGTCTGTGTTATGCTCAAATATAAGGCTTTCTACATATACCCAGAACCATTCTGATGAAGAGGGAAGTACTGTAGGTTATTCATTTACAGTTCCTCACCAATGCCTACTTGACTTGATTTCCATTCACATTACACTAATGTGCTGACCTCTGCCTGTTCAATCGAATATTCCATTTTATCGTTTCATCTTTGAAGACCGGAAGGTCTTCACAATTACCAGATTTCATCTTTGAAGTCTGGAAGGTCTTCACTTTTGCTGAATGTAATCGTGGATCTTATTAAAACTCTTAAAATAAACTTCTAGACTCCTCTAAAATTACCCTAAATAATAAATCCGAAAATTAATTATTTTTCTACAAAAATAACATTAATAAAATATAAATAATATAGTAAAATAATAGATTTATTTTCATAAATCTCCCTCAGTGACAATTTTAGGTGTTTTTATTTTTATCAAAATAAAATAGGCAAATAACTAAGGGTAGTCAAGTAAAATACTATGGTCTCTTTATTATTTTGACAAAGTCAAAACGAACTAAAATTAAGAAACAAAGGGAGTTCTAGTTTTGCTGCACCTATTCAATTTTATAACGTCATTTTATGGGCATGTAGAAGCTAAATTGTAGTTGTTTTGGCATAATTTAGCTTCTACATGCCAAAACAACACAAAGTTTGAAATGTATTTAGAACTAGGGATAATCCAAGAAATGCATCATTTCTTTCAAATGTTTTAACAATTAGTAAGCCATTTTTTTTACTGGGTTTTGTTTTTTGCACTTGTATTTGTATCTTATGAACTGAAATTTGTTGGTTTTTGGGACTTTCTTTTCAGATGATGATAAATTTAGGCGCACTAGTTTGCAAGAGCATAGAAGAACGAAAATGCCAAAAGTAAATGGACATCTACAAGCTTTAAATCAGCTTAGCCATTCTGAGGGCGACCAAAAACTAATTTGGGGCGAATTTTTTAACCCAATCGCATAGATGTGGCTAAGGGACAACCTAGTGGTATATAAAAATACTTAAATACCTTTTCACTAATCAAACAATTACCATAAAACCTTTCACTAATAAAAGTTTAAAAATATAAACCTAAATCTATTTTACACTTCTTCTCTACCGATTATCAATTTCTGTTTTCTCTTCTTCTTATTTTGTTTTCAAACTACCGATTGTGGCATTTCCAATCATCTTCAACCGATTTATCGTAAAACAATTCATCGTATAATCGTAAACCAATTCATCGCCGTTATTACAATCTAAAAATGACAAGAAAAAAGCAAACAACTCGTCAACCTCCTAATATAGAGTGGTCAGGTTTTTCCCAAAGAGTAAGAAATCGAGAGATTGTTGAAGAACATAACGAAGAACACGAAGAACGCGATGAACGCGAAGATGATGACCTAGAAATGGAGACTGATTCCTACAATTATCCTCTCCAGAACTTTATAATGGCTCCAATGAGGTAAGGGTTTACCATTATTTGTGTTTATATTGATTCAATCAGATAAATTAGTCACTAGAATATCAAGGGTTTTAGGTTAGATGTCATAATCGGTAGTTTCGTGTTTGTATTTGACTACCGATTATGTTATTGTTCTTCATTGCTTATGAACATCATGCACAATCGGTAGTTACGTTTAGTCATAAACTACCAATTATATTCCTCGACCAAAATTTAAATATAATCGGTAGTTTCGTATAGGGTTAAACTTCCGATTGTGTAAGTTAGTGATTCCTCAAAAACATCGACCATAATCGGTAGTTAGATTTAGACATAACTACCGATTATAATCCTGGACCAAAATTTACACATAATCGGTAGTTAAATTTTTTATGTAACTACCGATCGTACGTGTGTCCATAGACTTTTATGTTCTATTTTTTATGCACAATCAGTAGATAATGTAGAGCCCGAGCTACCGATTATGCATAATCGGTAGTTAAGTTTTTTAATAGACTACCGATTATGCATAATCGGTAGTTACGTTGTTTTTTTATGTGAAGCGGTGACCATGGTTCGACGGTGAAATTTGATTATGTGAAGCAGTTAAGCTGGGACCAGCGTTATGTTTACCCTGAGAGGTGCCTTGGTTGGGATCGAGCGACATCCGATAAAGAGTTCAAACAGTGCGCTCCTTACAAACCAGATAGTTCAGCATGGTCCAATTGATGAAAATGTTCAGAGGCACCAAGGATAAAGAAAAGATGAACCCAGAGTTTAGCAATGACCAGGTCAATGCTGCAGCCACTGCATATCTTTTCTGTGTGTTGGGATGTGTAATTTTCCCCAATGCTAGTGGCAACCGGGTCGACGCCAACCTTCTACAACTTTTGCATCCCCTCAACAAAGTTCACGACTGTTCGTGGGGCACGGCATGTCATGCGTTCTTGATGGAAGAGTTGAGGAAAGCATCCAGGGAACAGACTAGCCAAATTGCCGGGAATGTGAGACTACTACAGGTATTTTGGTAACTCTATTGATGGTTTGATTGTTATTTATTTTTTCCCCTTTTAAAAATCAATTTTCTCATACTTTGTTTGATATGTACACTAGACATGGATCTATGATCACTTCCCGTCCCTCGAGTTGGCCAGAGAGAATCCGGCATGGGAGAAAGGAACACCCCGAGGCACAAAATACATCTTTGAGAGCAACCATTCAAGGACTAAGGAGCGAGAGTTGATTTCTTTGAGGAGGAAATCAGACTCGATGGTGTTCAAAGATGTATGTTTTGATCCATACAGGGAAGACCGAGCTAGTGGTCGTATAGCGTGAAGGTCTCAGTTGTCGTTCTACTATGGACCCTTGTGGCATCCAACTGGATATGTCATGTACAATGCTAAAAGGGTGATGCGTCAACTCGGTTATGTCCAAGAAGAACCTTGGAGTCATTTCAGAGGCAGGTTCCAGTTGGACGTCGAGAACTCTACTTGTGGTAAGGACTCTATCACAGTAGTTTATTCTGGTAACCCATCCGTTGAACATTGGAACAACATGATGCAATCTATGATCAACGAGGGGAGACCTGTCACCCGAGCTGATGAAGTACAACCACGCTATATGGTATGGTACCGGCAACATTCTCATCTTCATGTGATCCGTGAAGATAAAGGAAAGACCACCAGGGTGCCCGAATATACTTGCATAATCAAACACAAACCCTCGGGCTATGAAAGGCTGGTACGTAATGTTATTTCCTTTTGATTTTAGTATTATGGCTCAATATTTTAGATAACATCGTTTGATTGTTATTTCTTAAAAACAGAAAAAAAAATTTGCATTTTTCTCAAAGACGATAGTTGGGTGCATAAATACGGGAATGCCTTCACCAATTGAGAAGATGATGATAGATCATAAAGACCTCATTGATAACATTGATAATGAAGCCTATGCTAGCAAGTTTGGGGAGAAATCTGCGAATAAGCCTAAGAGGCTAACATCAAAGCATACTAAAAGATCTCGTGGTTCAACGAGTGCTGCTGCTGAAGCAAATGTCCCTAGGGGTGAAGCCAATGCCGCTGATGCTGAAAGATTGTTAGCCCCTGGTGCTCGTGCTTCTCGTATCAAAATCAAAAGAGTTAGAAATTAGATTGTGGTTGTTTACTTTATGGATATGTCTCTGGTGTTTAACATTACTGGTTTTAAATGTCTAACATTTGAAAGGATTTTAATTTCTTTTTGTGAATTCAATTGAATCGCAAGAGATTTATTTTTAGCAAGTTATTTTTTCAAATTTTACATTATAATCGGTAGATAATTGGCTTGAAGCACCTACCGATTATGGAATTTCATCAACAATCGGTAGATAACAATCTAATGATTATGTTAGCGTAAGATTAATCGGTAGATAAATATCTACCGATTACATTTACCCCATGAACTGCCTGTTCCTGGACACTTTTTGCACGATAATCAGTAGTTTATAATTTCTTAAACTACGATTATGCTTGTACAAAATTTTGAAAAAAAATTCGATTTCCAATTTGGGATACTCATTATAATCGGTAGTCGATTATGCTTGTTCAAATTTTGAAAAAAAAATCGATTTCCAATTTGGGGCTACTCATTATAACCGGTAGTTTAAGAATTTCTTAACTACCGATTATGCTTGTACAAAATGTTGAAATTTTGAAAAAAAAAACGATTTCCAATTTGAGGCTACTCATTATAATCGATAGTTTAAGAATTTCTTAAACTACCGATTATGCTTGTACAAAATGTTAAAATTTTGAAAAAAATTCGATTTCCAATTTAGGGCTACTCATTATAATCGGTAGTTTAAGAATTTCTTAAACTACCGATTATGCTTGTACAAAATGTTAAAATTTTGAAAAAAATTCGATTTCCAATTTAGGGCTACTCATTATAATCGGTAGTTTAAGAATTTCTTAAACTGCCGATTATGCTTGTCCAAATGTTGAAATTTTGAAAAAAAAAATCGATTTCCAATTTGGGGCTACTCATTATAATCGATAGTTTAAAAAATTCTTAACCTACCAATTATGCTTGTTCAAATTGTTGAAATTTTGATAATTTTTTCGGTTTCCAATTTGGGGCTACATGGATAATCGGTAGGTTAAAAAGTTCTTAACCTACCGATTATGCTTGCTCAAATTGTTGAAATTTTCAAAAAAAATTTGATTTCCAATTTGGGCTACTCATTATGATCGGTAGTAAATATATTTGTTAGATTACCGATTAACACAATCGGTAGATAATGGTGATCATAAAACTTCCGATTGTTAATATTCGTTTGAACTTAGTGTACATATTTTCGGTGCACTCTTGTTACACCAGGCCTCAATGGTTTTTTTTTTTTAAAAAAAGAGCCGTAAAGACTCTAATCTATATAAGGAGGGTGACCTATTCTCATTTATGCACCTCCAATACATTTTAACTCTCCAACATCGAAGAAATAACCGTGTAGATTAATGGCTCAACCGTTCATGGTAAAGGAGGATTTATCGTTATGTAGGCGCTATGTGCAATTCTATCCGAAGCGAGGAGAAGAACGTAGGCAAAATGGTGTAATGAGTATGAGTTATTTGGATAGTGTTCACGAACATTTTTGTGTTGACACAGGGAACCCCAATAACTGTAATAAAGCTGATCTTTTTTTTCGATTTCATACTATAGGCAGAGAAGTTGATCCATTTATGAATTTAACTTATCTTGTCAATCGATATCGTTTGAGGGGTGAAACTAATGATGAAGTTATAACAAGATCTCTCGAGGAATGGCGACGATGGAAACGATCAAATTACCGTTACGAAACTCATTTCAATATCATTAAGGTGATTGACAGATTCAACCCGTTTAAGGTTCGTCCACGCCGTTAAAGCAGAAAGGAATTTTCCAAGACAATGTATAATAATAATTAATATAATAATAGTGTAAAACGGCAGGTTTATAAACAGAAACCAAAACCTAATTCTTCTTCTTCTCTACCTATTCACGCCTCTTTTTCTTCTCATTTCCTTTTCTACCTCTACCTCTACCTCTACCTATTCTCAACTAAAATAGACTCATTTTCTATTTCTTTTCCTCTACCGATTCTTCTACTCCCTTTACTCTCATTCTCCTGTGAAAATGGCTCCAAAATCTTTACCTAAACAATCAAAGAAGGGAAAGGAAAAGATGGTGATAGATGAGTTCAAAATCATTGAAATCAATTCGTCAACTGATTCCGATGAATTTCCCCTCCGACCAAAAAATGTTCTTACCCAATCAAAGAAAGAAAAGGAAAAGTAAGTTACATCCAACTTTTATGTTTTTAGTCATTACTTTGAAGAAATCATGATAATTCTTGTTTATAGACTTTTGTCTAATGCATAATCAGTAGAAATCTGACGAACTTTATCTACCGATTGTGCCTCTAGTTCATCATTTCTGAAGAACATCATGCACAATCGGTAGGTATTGCACAATTTTATCTACCGATTATACAATCGGATATTTACTGAAAACACGCCCTACCGATTGTGTGTAATCGGTTGATATTTCATATTTTTAACTACCGATTGTGTGCTTTTGTTTATTTTTATAATAGCTATTGTGTAGTTAGTAATGACTAATATTGATCATAGTTTATTTCAATGGACATTGATTATTAATCAATGTTTGGGTATGTTCATTAGGGTTATGGATGAAGATGATTCTGATGAAAGTCTTTCTCAGGCTCGAAAGGCGGAATTGCTTTCTCGTCCTCTTTTTAATTTGCCGAAAGGAGTTTCTGATGTAGAAATGTATCAAATGATGCTGGATGATCCGGATTTCTCATAAATGATGAAGGATCCTGATTGTTGGTAGAACGGTCCTGACAATCCCTTCATTGGGTTGATGTTTCATCTTCGGATGAAGGATCTGAGGCAGCAATGAATCGAAGGATAGCGGCTGATCCGGATTTTGATCCTCGACTCTTTTTCAGGGACAAATACTTCTCAGGCATAAACTCATAGTACAATGAAGCTGGAGAGTACATAGGTCCATTTTAGGATGATGAAGTTGTTGCTGATCCTAAGGGGAAGGAGAAGAAGAACAAGAAGCGGGTTGAAACTAGGACCAAGTCGAGAGTAACAAGGAGTGAAAGAATTTAATGAGATCAATGAGATTGATCACTTTGAATTTCTATGATGTGTTTTGTTTCGTTTTTTTCAGATGTTTTTAGTTTTTTTGAACAAGTTTAATGAACAATATGTAGTAAGTTTATTTGAACAAGTTTTTCTTCGGATGTTGAAATAGTATTACGAAGTTAGATGTTAAGTAAAATCGGAATAATCGGTAGATAATAATGTTTTTAAACTACCGATTACATACAATCGGTAGTTATTAAATTCCCGTGCTACCGATTAACCAAAATCGGTAGTTATTTGTTCACTTACTACCGATTATGGCAAGAAAATTCCTGGACAAAAAAACAAGTATAATCGGTAGGTAAATTTAATCTTTAAACTACTGATTACGAAGTTTAAAATTTTAAAGTTTAATTCAATTCTGGTTACAATCGGTAGATATAAATTTTCAATTTCTACCGACTGTGGAAGATAAAGAGTTAAAATTTTGTAAGTTTTGAGAAATCAATTTGGGGCGACACCTATAATCGGTAGTTATGGTACTCCATTAAACTACTGATTGTACAATCGGTAGGAATAAAAATCACGAGCCTACCGATTGTACAAAACTATAACTCAACAAAAATCAATCTAAAACACTCTCGATTTCTATTCCAAAACTAATTCAAATAATTTTCTAACACTAACTATAACCAAATTAATTAACTAATTAATCAAAATTAACACTAATCAAACAAGAGTAGATTTGCCATTATAGAAAATATATGGATAAGAGATGTATTGATATTACTTTATAATGACCTTATTTTATTTTATTAGTCGCCCCAAATTAGTTTTTGGTCGCCCTCAAATTGGCCAGGTTGATTTTAGGAAGCAGTTTTTGATGTTAAGCTATTGCGGGAAGTAAGTTGAGGATTTATCATTTTCAATAGCATATAAGAGTACCCCACACTTACTGACCATTGCAATTATTGTGCGTTCCATATTGCGTTTGATACAAAATGGTGCATTGTTAAACATAATTGTATGTCTGAATCTTATCTACAAGCCAGCCGTAGAATCCTTTGTTCGATGCTTATCTTTATAGGAGTACAAAATTTGACAAAATGGAACATAGGTAGACATGAATTAGGACATCCAAAATAAGCTTAAGATGAGCCATTTTAAAGCCTTATTGTGTAACACGTAACTAGTAATTGTTTGTATATTGAAAGTATGCTGTTTTACTAAATACCTGGGATCCTATTTGATGCAGGAACAAGTTGCATGATGTTATATCTGTGGATGACTGAGCAATAAAAAAAAGTTATATTTGTGGATGCAATTAAGAGTATGGAAAATATGTTAATGTCTTGTTTTGAGCCGAAACTTTGGAGACTATTGGGGCGCAACTTTATCCAAGAAAGAGATAGAGCAAAGGTGAATGTGGTCTGTTAATTAGTTATTACATTGAAGATTTCTTGTAAAAGTGAAAAACGATACTTTAGCCAAGGATATAGATACAGAATTGAACAAAGAGGCACCCTAGTTATCTTTTTATTACCACAGAAATAGAGACTTGATCTTCTTTTTCTCATCTTTTTTGTTTTAGCAGGATATCGACTTGGGTTCGGATGAAACCTTTATGTATCATTATCATGTTGATTCAGATGGCAGTTACACGTTCAAGGTATAATTCTTCTTTTAGAGATAAATGTGTTGTGACGAAATTCTTTAGAGACTAAGTTTATGTTCATTTTAGCTGCTGCCATAGAACATCATTGTTCGCGTCAGAATTGATCTTAATAGAAAATAGCGAGCGTAAGAACTTTTAATGAAAAGAGCTCGATGTGTATGTGACCTTCTTTCCTGTTCAGGGCCCATATTTGCAACCAGGACAAACTCATTTTCAGAGGGTTTTAGGGGATGAAAATGTACTGCTCGTCTATGCAGGAAGGAATTCAATTTTTAGATGCAATAATACAAGTTCCACATATCAACCGAACAGAAACGAAGGTATAGGGAATCTGTAATTCAGATTATGCGTACCATATGATTCGTGAAGAAGGGATATTAGTGGGCCTACGACGCTATTATTTTTTTGGTGAGTTAACTGCTTATGCATTCATTTTGTGCTGGACGGTTTTTGAATCGATGTCTGTAATGATTATTTCTTAATTTTTGAATTCTTGAACTACGGTTATTGCTATCAATAATTTTATGCAAAGTTTTGCTATTGACATGTTGCTTTTTGCTTTATATACGAACTTGCACTAGTTTATAAAGTTGACAGCAAAGAGGAGAAGAATAAAGAAAAGAGATCTCCAACTTCCTCATCTATCAAGTGTTACTTTGTCTGCATGGAATCTGATGATCCATTGTTATATAATAAAATTGGCCCTTGCATTTTGTTTTATAAATCTATTTCCGAAGCACGGGCTCTTTTCATGCATGTAAATAAAGCTCCAAACACTGCTAAATACGTGGCTAGGTAATTCGCAAGGTTACTATGGTGTGATCTCTTTACAACAGAAATTCATACATTACTCAATCTTGGTTTACATGAAAAATCTGATTGCGTTGGAGTATGTTATGAACACAGTAAAAAATTTAGGAGAAGAAGAAAAGATAATTGAGAAGAAGAAGGATAAGGGTTTATAGAGGAACCCAACCTTAATCCCACGGCTAATAGAGTAGCCTAATCTCAAAATAACACAAGTGCTATTCCTTTTTTGATAAACTTAATGGATATCCTTTTCATTGATTTTCATAACTTAAATAGAGATTACAAAAGATATCCCATAATTTATCACGTAGCCACTTAAACTATGAATCCTACAAAGTAGGAAATAAACCCATAACTAAAAGACTTAGGACTACTAACACCACGTTATTAACTGGTTTGAATTGGTATATCCAAACACTTATTTCATCTCTACTAACTTAACTTAACTAACACAAACCAAATACTTAATTAAACTAAAACAATAAAAACTCGACCGTAACAGAGTATGCAGGTTAGCCCTAGTATTATCGAAGACAGTCAAAGTGGATATTGATTTTGCGTCTGTCCATGTTGACAAAATTGAAGACATACCTTTCCGGGTATGTATAACTTGCTCTTCTCTATCAGTGTTTCTATTTATTACTTTTTGAAGATGATTGGCTAATCTTTCAACTCGGCCGGCAAATTGTTCCTAAACTGTAGGATCAGGATGGCTGCATTGTTCGCAATGAAGGGGAACCTCAGACACATACTGATGGTACTGGTTTTATCTCTTACGATTTAGCTCTAAAATGTCCGAGGAACATTGTGAAAGGGAAGTGCTCGAGTCAGGGTGACTTTGAGGTATGTTTTGTCAGTTTTCTTGTCTGCTGTAAGGAGGAAAGATCTTTCGTATCAAGTTATCATACGTATAATTAAATGCTTTTATGCCTATAGGAAATGCTTCTGCATCGCAGTATGGAGGAAAAAACTTTAGGACTTGAGACATCTATAAGATCTTACATTGGAGATCCGGTACACGCACCCACTAATTGCTTCTTTGCTAATTTCCGTCCTTGTTGTTTATTTACTCAAACTCAATTAACGAGATAGCATCTTTTTTCCATTCGTGTCTAGGCTTTGCTGATCCAGTTCCGGTTTTTTCATAATGGTAGTGCTGTCAAGGGAACCCTCCTTGTCAACAAGAAGGTATAAAAGTTTGCTATAAAAAAATTGCGTCAATTTTGGAGAACATGATTTTGATGCCAGCTAAGCTGTTATAAATCACTAGTTAATATCAATGTGGCAGCTGGAATTTGCAAGTTAGATCTACCAACTTCTATAGTAATGTTGCATGTTCTCGATTTTTCAGCTAACACAATTCAAGTACGGCCTTCAATGATAAAAATTGAGAGTGATCTTGCAAATAATGAACCACGATCAACTTCTTTGGAGTTGTATCAACAAGGTATGTGCATGCATAAGCCTTTCATGGGATTTAGAGAAGAAGATACTCTACGGCTCTTAGAATGCCGTCCAGTATTATTAAGCTTTAAAACTCAACTTTATAAAGTAAGAAGTTGGCGCAATAAGTACATTTCAAAATTTTAATAATAAAAAATTGGTTGAATGTCTTGTATATTTTAATAATAAAACCTTAGAAAGTTTGTCAAACGGCCAATGATATGCCTGCCGTATATATCTCATTTTCTACTCAAACGCGTTTGGTGTGCCGTTTTTGTTCATTTTTCTCGTACGACAAACCATATGCCGTATAGTGGAGACTTTGGATCATCTTTTCACCTGAACGAGTGATCGATTGAATTTAGGGTGATAGAGGATTTTCATCTACCGACAGTAAAACCAAATGTGGTCAAATTTAATTAAATCTTTCATTTTAAATGAGATAGTCCTTGTTCTTATAAAAGGAAAATCAAATATGTTGAGAAAGTTATCTATCTAAATATACTTCCGAGAACCTACGGAAGAACCCGTTGGCCTACCTTTGCTTATGGTGCTTTTGTTCTTTGGCCGATTTGGTTCTGTAGGGTCTGGTTTTTCTTGTGGGTTTCCTCTTACTATATTAATTGTAATTGCAGCATCTGTATATTACGGTGAGATGGATGACTTTCTTTTGGCGAAGATCTTTTTATGCGGAATTCCCTTGGCCGAACCATATCTGAGAGAGCGTTTGTCAGTGCTCATGAGAGAAGATTTGAAGAGTCTCATGTGGAAGGAATGACTCATATTATCTGATGGGTATCGCAGATCCTACTGGGATCCTAAAACCAGACCAAGTTTGTGTCCTTCTGTACGTGGTTTCTACAATCCACCATATTTTTCCTTGGGATTCGTCAATAATACATTTCTCCTTTTTGCACCGTGTTTCAAGTATTAATGTAACTCTCTGTTCATTTTCAGTGAAAATGGGCAAATTTCAGGGGATGTATTAGTTTACAAACATCCTGGTCTACATTTCGGACATATACATATCCTGACTGCAACATATGTGAAAGAGCTGGAGAACTTCGTCGGAAATGCAAAATATGCAATCTTTTTTCCGATTATAGGGCCACGATCCAAAATGGCAAATAGTGATCTGGATGGGGACATGTACTGGGTGTGCAGAAATACACAGGTTATTAGAGTTTTAAAGAAAAAAGACTTTTATGCAGGTATGAATTATATATCACTATGCATATGCTAATATGGGATTTCTCCCCCTTTCAGTTATTGCATTCGTGCACACCTAGCACGCCATGGACAAAAACTTATTTTGCGGAAAATGTATCCCATCTTAAGCCAACTGATTTCCTTTATGAATATGAATTAGAACACCATCTTTTTGAACGATTCTTAGCAGCTAGATTTAGTAGCAGGTACGTGCTTGTTCTCTTTCATTTATATTATTAGTTTTTTTTTTTTGTTGTTGTTGTTGTTTAATAGTTAATCTTGGACAAGTACTTCATTTGATACCTTTTCATTCAGTAATCCTGTTGGTGTGGCGGCAACTTGTTGGTTGAGTTTAATGGATACACGGTTGACATTGGATAAATCAGATGCTGACAAAATAAAAGAAGTGGAGGGAAAATTGCTACATTTGATAGACATCTATTATGATTCATTGGATGTAGCAAAATCAGGAAAAAAGGTTAGTCGATTAACTATTTTTTTGTCGTTAAAAACTTAAAGTCATTACCCCTTGCATATTTGGATTTGTAACAGACATTTATTCACATCTGCGTCAAAATTGTTTCTCGATCTTTTGTGTCTCTCTGAACAGGTTGAAATCCCACCAAAATTAAGGCAGCACAAAACCACACATTTCATGCAAAATAAGTCTTCTGGTCCATCTGGATTGAACAACTCTCCACTGTCCTTGAGAAAAGATAAATCTTATCATTCCAAGTCTGTCTTGGGACAAATTTTTGATGCAGTTGAATATTATGAAGAATTTGGAGCCCAGCAAGTAATTGGTAAGCAGCATTCCTTCTTCATTCGGTTATTGATAGAAATTAAATAAGTTAATAAGAAAAGTATTAACCACCTAAACAGATTATTATAACTATTTGTATCATGTAAAGTGGACAAACTCCCATCTTTTGAACAAGATGTTCCAGAAGACTGCATTGCATTTTGGAGGGAACAGCATAATTCATGTAGAACCGATATGCGCCATGCCTTGAACAATGTAGGGGTAAAAGATCAATCTGCAGATATGGATGTGATTACAGTTTTTGTAATTACCGCAACCAAATAAAATTGAAAATCAGAAAACAGATCAAATCAAATATAATAAAAATAAAATTGAAATCAAAATAAATGTGATTAGTGAAAATACGGTAGCACAATCAAATGAATCATTAAAAAAAAATGATGTAAAAAAATTATTTATTGAAGTTCTGAATGATTATATATGAAATGGGACAATGAGATTTTTCGTCAGCAATTGTTGGATTTTTAAAATCAAGGTTTAATCTTTTTCTCTTTTGCTATTTCATTTTCTAATTTATTATTCTTTCGTTAAAGTATACTTTATGGAATCAGGGGGGTTTAGATCTTATAGATAAGATGCGTAGTAGAAACAAACATCTTACTGAGCACGTAATTGAAGTTAATAAACAAAATGCGGAGGTTAAAGAAAGATGTAATGCAGTGCTTGATGATTTGGAGTGGGTAAAGGTTCAGCATGAAGCATTGTATACAAAATACTGTTTATTGGATTCAGGCATGCATCATAATAATAATGAATTGAATGTTGCTCTTTCTAGGACTAAAGATAGTCTTACTAAAGCATGGGTGATAGACACATTTTTGTGTCTAAATTGTGCTCGATTCTCTATTCTATTAGTGCTTGATTTCGTACTTATTATGAGTTTTTATGTCTTTGTTGGTATTTTTGATAAATAAATATTTTTGGAAAAAATCGGCTTAAAAAGTTGTTAAAGGCACCCAGAAAAATTACTAAAGGCACCCGGAAGAATTGATAAAGTCACCCACCAGTTATATTACTGGCACTTCAAATTCAAATCCGAAATTGGCAGGAAGAAAATCTTACGCGTGAAACAGAATCTGTGTTGGTTTTGGAACGGGTTTTAAGGGATTTCGGGGTAATTATGAGTTACCCAAGTAAAGAAGAAACAAAAATAAGATCAACACACGTCAAATATAGACATTTCATGTCGTGAAACAAGCTGCAGAGTCGAGTCATGCCGGAAAAAGAAGAGATATACTCTGAATTGGATAAAACAGAGTTGGAGTTGGTTTTGGATAGATATTTGCATCCTTATCGATTAAGGAAGGCTACATAAATAGTGAAGAGACAAAAGCAAAATCAAGCCAGAGACGTGAGAAAAAATTCAGAAGGAAAAACAACTTTTTGCTGGTGAAGAAGAAGACGAAGAACATAGCTAGAAAAAACAGTCGTTGATTCTGTTGCGTATTGTTTCATATTTTTGTAGCGCCCAGGAAGCGTACTTTATTGCTACTGTTTTCTATTATCTTCAGCCACACAGAGAACACAGCTTGCAACAGCTATAACTGTATCAAACCTTCTGTGTTGTTTTTAGTTCTTCTTTCTAAACACTTTTTGAGCTATGAAAAATTATTTTGATGGTGTTTCTAAAAAGATGAGATAAACACCATCACTGGGGCGACGGAGGAAGCTATTTTTCCAATAATAAAGTGGTAATTCTTATTTTATTAATTTTTTGTAATTCTTTTATAATTATTTGCTTTGAATTAAATTTGAAAAAAAATGATTTTTATCAATTAGTTGTGTTTTCTTTTGAAGGGTCATGCTGAGTTTAGAGCTTTTGATGTCTCATACTTTTGATTTACAACTAATGTTTTGGAAATCTAACTTTGACAATATTTTGATTAAATTGAATATATGAATTGCAAGATAATTATTAATGCTAAATAACTTGAAAATTGGCTAATGGTGGAATCCTTAATCTCAGTTCTTTCCATATTTTGAAATCAATTTTACTTTAATCTTCTTTATTTTTAGTATTAAAAATTAGGTTTAAAAATCAAATCTTTACAAGTCTGAGTATCAAATTTTTTACCACTATATTTAAAACAACATCAATTTTTGGCGCCGCCGACGCGGACTTGTCTTTAGGTTTAGAGTTTTAGATTTAATTTTTAGGTTTTTATTTTTGTTTTTAATATTATTTTGACTTTGTTCTATTTTACGTTTCTTTGGGTATTTATCTTTTTGCTACAGGTTTTCGATTTTGGATTAAAAGGAAACTGAGCCAAAGACTTTGGTGATTAAAGACTTAAAGTTAAACTTAAATCTAAAAGAACGGAAATGAAGACAAAGAATTTTATTTTTAATTAGATTTTATTTATTTTTAGATTTAATTATTTAATTATTTTATTTTATTTTATTTAGAAAATTGTATTAGGAAATCTTTGACTATTCCTGTTTTTTTTTTTTTTTTTTTTTTTGATATTTTGGGACTTTGGACAATATTATTATTCTTAAACCCTACGGAAGGGTAATTTAAATATAAACTGCAACAGGGAAGGACGCCAATTACTATATTGTCTCGGCCCCTCGGGTTTGTACACTGACACAGGAGTCGGTGGCCCGAGTCGACTACAACCGATTCATCCTCCGTATGGTACGGGAGGTAAGACTCGATTAACCCACGAATCCACTGCAAGCGGATTTACTGTATTCCTTCGTATGCATATATGTTAAGGGAATTGAATACGGAATTATTTTCTAGTAAAGGGAAAGAACTGGCCATACAAGATAATTACTCGGATTTCATCATCGTTTCCTTCTTTCCCGCTTTAGGAACACGTTACCAAGCGCGAACCTAAGCTTAAAATTTTGACTAGAAAGAGACCGATAGGGTAACGAGCTTATATGAAAGTCATTCAAAAGTACTGTATTGGTTACTCTGTTAGCCTAACTCAAAGTTCAGGAAGATTATTTTAAGTTGATTAGAGACGCCTTGTAACCCAAGGAAATATTTCCAAAGAGACAGGGTTATCAAAGCTCCTTAGAGATTTTCATGTTTCTGTTCGACTTAATCTAATTCGGATCGTTCTAAGAGTTTTGTTAAAACTGTAACTAGTTGCTTTTCGAAAGAATAAAAGCTGGTCTAGAAACAATCTAAGTGGAGCCATCATGCTTTTTGTTTGCTAGATTCAATAGGTTTGATTTGGTTGAGTCAGCCTTGCTTGTGATTGTTTAGAATTCCCTTCCAATTAGGATTTATTTTTTTATTTTTTTAGTGTATGCCAAGACCGCTTGAAATCATCACTGAGCGAGCTTGGAAAAGAGACACTCTAGGTCGTTTGATTAGTGAAAAACCTAGGAATTCTGTCCCTGGAAACGAGGACCTCGAAGACTCTTCTTTTGAGAGCCCTGTTTTTGGAAATTTCAATTTTAAGAACTTGACACTGTGTGAAGAAGTTACTTCTAGTCCTTTGATAGCTCCAGCAATGAAAAATTTAAAAGCTTTGTGGAACCCGACTAGGACTTCTCGTCCATACAGTATCAAGTTAGCTGAAACTGAAGCAAACTATGAGTTGAAACCTGGGACCATACAGATGCTCCCAATCTTCTTAGGGAAAGAAAATGAAAACCCCTATTTCCATGTTAGAGATTTTGAGGAAATATATAGTACCATCAGGATTAAGGACCTAGATGACGAAGCATTGAAACTTAGATTGTTTCCTTTTTTACTAAGAAACAAAGCCAAATCTTGGCTATATAGTTTGACTTCTGAGTCAATTGAAACCTATGAACAACTTACATCTTCCTTTTTCCATAAGTTTTTCCCTAGGCACAAAACATCATCTATTAGGCAGTTATTTGCACATTTTCTCAACAAGAGAGAGAATCTTTATATAGGTATTTGGAAAGGTTCAATGACTTATTATCACAATGTCCTCATCATGGTTTAGAAAAAGTAAGGCTAGTTCAGATCCTCTACGAGAGTTTAGAT
The DNA here is from genome assembly GCA_023531435.1 of Papaver californicum. Classification (NCBI taxonomy): domain Eukaryota; kingdom Viridiplantae; phylum Streptophyta; class Magnoliopsida; order Ranunculales; family Papaveraceae; genus Papaver; species Papaver californicum. Next base: position 2,174,046 of record JAJJMC010011374.1, on the reverse strand, counting down.
TATTCGACAACAACCATGGCTGAGTCTTTATGCACAGGTGGGTTTGAAAATAAAATTGTCGATGGTGCAATGACATTTTTGAATGAAATCACCGAAAAAACCTAGCAATGGGAAACGGTAGGGAGCCCCATAAAACAATTCTTCTAAGTAGAGAAAATGTCAATAGGGATCAGATACCAAAATAGCAGCTATATCAAAAAGGTCAGAAGCTTTAGAACTGAGTCAATCTAGTTGTGGAATTGAGCCCAAATCATATTGGGAGGGACAGACTGTTGAAGAGAAATCCCATGCTCTTTATAATAACACTAGATTTGATAATCATCAGAAGTTTGACCCTTATTCAGAAACCTATAACCCTGGTTGGAGAAACCATCCTAACCTTTCTTGGTCTAAGGGCCAGAGTCAAGGTCAATCTAGTAATTCTAAGGTTCCCCCAGATTTTGATTATACTAAGAATCTTTCAGGACCGGCACAATTTCATAATCCGATAGATAAGACAATCATGAGTTTAGCAGAGTCTCTCGCCTTATTAACTCAGAATACTACAAATTTTCAGCAGTCAGTCAACCAAAGTTTACAAGAAAATCAAAAGATTGTTCAGGCTAACAATCTGGCTATTTCCAATTTAGAAACCCAGGTTGGTCAAATTGCTAAGTCTTTGAAAGAAAGAGAAAAAAGCAAGTTCCCTAGTCAACCAAACCCCAATCCTACAGGAGTTCATGAATTATCTTCTGGTGAGAAATCATCAAATCATGTGAATGCAATTAGAACCCTTAAAAATGGTAAAGTGGTAGATAACAAGGTAACCATGCCTGATAGTGAACATACTGTAGTTCACCCTTCTGAGCCAGTTGTTGAAGAGACTGACGAAGTCTCTAAAGTGCCCGATGCAGTTTCTCATAAGACAGGTTTTGTACCCAGAGCCCCGTTCCCACAACTGTTAGCACCAACAAAGAAGGAATTCAACTTTAACGACATATTTGAAGTTTTTAAGCAAGTCACTATCAACCTTCCATTATTAGATGCAATTAGGTAGATTCCTACTTATGACAAGTTCCTAAAGGATATGTGTACGCGAAAGAGAAAGCTTAGTGCACAAAATAAAGCCTTTCTAGCTAGTCATGTGAGTTCAATTATCCAGAACAATACAACTCCTAAGTACAAAGACCCAGGTTCCCCAACCATTTATTGCACAATAGGTAACTACCGTGTTGAGAAAGTGGTACTTGACTTAGGAGCCAGTGTGAACCTACTTCCGTACCATGTGTACCTCCAGCTAGGACTTGGTGATTTGAAACCTACTCAAATAACACTGCAATTAGCTGATAGGTCTGTGAAAATTCCTCGTGGTGTCATAGAGGATGTTCTTATTGAGGTCGATAAGTTTATTTATCCAGTGGATTTTGTTGTCCTTGATACCCAACCTGTCCCTGACCCAGAGAATCAGATACTTGTGATATTAGGTCGCCCGTTTTTAGTTACATCTAATGCGATCATTAAATGTTGAAATGGTATTATGAACTTATCTTTTGGTAATATGACTATTGAGCTGAATATTTTCTATATTAGAAAGCAACCACCTTAGGTAGATGACACATGCATTGAAGAGGTGAACATGATAGGAACATTAGTTCAGGAGTCATTACCAAACACTTTGTTAGAAGATCCATTAGAGAAATGCCTAACCCACTTTAGGTTTGATTTTGATGATGATATTATGATTAATGAGGTGAATGCTTTGTTAGATTGATCCCCTTTGATAGACACTAGTACTGGATGGAAACCTAAGTTCGAACCACTACCAGTTACTAATAAGTTGGACCTTAAACAACTAACAGATACCATGAAGTATGTGTATTTAGGCCCATCTGAGACTTTGCCTGTGATTGTAGCATCTGACTTGGAATGTAACCAGGAAAGTAGGCTAGTGACCGTGCTTCAAGACAATAAGGAAACTTTAGGGTGGACCATAACATACAATAAGGGTATAAGTCATATTGTTTGTATGCATCAGATTCATTTAGAGGATGATACCAAACCTTCTAGGGAGATCCAACGTCGACTTAACCCTAACATGAAAAAAGTAGTTCGAATTGAGGTGCTTAAGTTGTTAGATGCGGGTATCATCTACCCTATCTCAGACAGTAAGTGGGTCAGCCCCGTTTAGGTTTTTCCCAAGAAATCAGGTATCATTGTAGTCTAGAATGATAACAATGAGTTAATCCCGACCCGAGTGACCATGGGGTGGCGTGTTTGTATTGACTATATAAAACTGAACAAGGTCACAAGGAAGGACCACTTTCCCCTTCCTTTCATCGACCAAATGCTTGAGAGATTAGATGGACATAGTCATTATTGCTTGTTAAATATTTTTTCTAGTTATAATAAGATTGTTATTGCCCCAAAAGACCAAGAGAAAACCACTTTTACATGTCCCTTTGGTACCTTTGCATATAGACGCATGCCTTTCGGGTTGGGTAATGCACCCGCTACTTTTCAGCGTTGTATGATGAGCATATTTTCTGACATGGTAGAACGGTTTCTAGAGGTCTTTATGGATGATTTTTCAGTATTTGGGTCATCTTTTGTTGAGTGCTTGCATCATTTGACACTAGTGTTGACTAGGTGTAAGGAAAAGAATTTAGTGCTTAATTGGGAAAAATGTCATTTCATGGTTCGATCAGGACTTGTTTTAGGGCATATCGTATCTTCTAAGGGTATGGAGGTAGACAAAGCCAAAGTTGACCTTATTAATAATTTAAAGGTTACCAAAAATGTACGAGATGTTAGGTCATTCTTAGGGCATAGAGGTTTTTATCATCGATTCATTAAGGATTTTAGCTTGATTTATAGACCTATTTGCAATTTGCTTGCAAAATATGTTAAGTTTGTCTTTGTTGATGCTTGTTTAGAGGCTTTTGAGAAGATTAAGACCTTACTCACTACCGCCCCCATAGTCCAGGCACCTAACTGGAACCTACCATTTGAGATAATGTGTGATGCTTCAGATTATGCTATTGGTATTGTGTTAGGTCAGCGAGAAAACAAATTACTTCATGTGATTTATTATGCTAGCAAAACCCTGAATGATACCCAACTGAACTACACCACCACAGAGAAGGAACTGTTAGCTATTGTTTTTTCCTTAGACAAGTTTAGATCCTACTCTTAGGTTCTAAGGTTATAGTCTTTACCGATCAGGTTGCTTTGAAGTACCTTCTGTCTAAGAAGGATACTAAATCTAGATTGATTAGATGGATCCTGTTGTTACAAGAATTATCGCTAAAAATTAGAGGAAAAAGGGTGCACAAAATGTAGTAGCAGACCACTTGTCTAGACTTGATGTGGATTCCCCTAATGATTCTCCTCCTGTGAGAGATAGTTTTCCTGATGAACAACTATTTTTTGTTTCCCAATTACCTTGGTTCGCGAATATAGTGAATTATCTTGTTACTGGTCGAATGCCTCAACACTGGGGTAAACAAGATCATTCTAGGTTTTTAGCCGAGGTAAAGCATTTCTTTTGGGACGATCCTTATTTGTTTAAGTATTGTCCAGATCAGATTATTAGGAGATGTATACCTGAGAGTGACCAGTCCAGTATTATTTCCTTTTGTCATGATCATGCTTGTGGGGGTCACTTTAGTGCTAAGAAGACTGTTGTTAAGATATTACAGTGTGGATTCTACTGGCCGTCGTTGTTTAAAGACTCCCATAATTATTGTGTTGCTTGTGAGCGATGCCAGAAGTTAGGAACCATTTCCCGTAGAAATATGATGCCTCTGAACCCTATGTTAGTCCTTGAGGTCTTTGATGTGTGGGGCATTGATTTTATGGGTCCTTTTCCTAATCCTTTGGTTATTTTTACATCCTTGTCGTCATAGACTATGTATCTAATTGGGTAGAGGTGGTTTCTGTAAAACAAATGACCACAAGGTTGTGGTCCAGTTTTTGAATGATAACATATTTGCACGTTTTGGTACACCACGAGCTATAATTAGTGATGGAGGGTCACACTTTTGTAATCGGCCGTTTAAGCTTTTGATGAAGAAATATGGTATTACCCACAAAGTAGCTATCCCATATCACCCACAGACTAGTGGTCAAGTAGAGGTTTCCAACAGGGAGATAAAACGTATTCTAGAGAAAACAATTAATCCTAATAGGAAAGACTGGTCGTTGAGGCTTACTGATGTCTTATGGGCTTACCGTATTGCGTTTAAGATCCCCATTGGAATGTCACCTTATCGTCTCTAGTTTTTTGCAAGGCATGTCACCTGCCCGTCAAGTTAGAACATAAAGCATATTGGGCTGTAAAGTAGTTACATTTTTCACTTGACAAGGCAGGAGCTCACAGGAAGCTCCAGCTCAATGAGTTGGAAGAGATTCAGAAAGAGGCATATGGTAGTGCTAGGGAGTATAAGAACAAAATGAAACTTGTGCATGATAGAAATATTTTAAGAAATTAATTTTCTCCAGGTCAAAAAGTTCTTCTGTATGATACTCGTTTGCATCTATTCCCCGGGAAGTTACGCTCTCGGTGGACCTGTCCTTTTGTTGTTCGCACTGTTTTTCCTCATAGTGCTATTGAGATTGAGACTCAAGATGGTAGAAATCCTTTCAAGGTTAATGGTCAGAGATTGAAACCATTTTTAGAGACTTTTTCCTACAGGTGATGTTGAGGAGGTTCCTCTGGAGGACCCTGTTTACTCTGATTGACAATCAGAGTTGTTTTTGTATATTAGTAGATTTTAGTTTTTAGATTTTTATTTTCTTTCTTATTCTCCATAGAAGGATTGCTACGCTTCATCCAGATACTATCTTTCTAACTTACCTCTTTATTTCTCTTGTTACTTATCTATTGGTATTGTTCTTCATTTTGAAACATTGAGGACACTGTTTGATTTAAGTTTGGAGGTAAGGGAGAAACTTTTTAGTGCAATAATAAAACTCCAAAATTTAGAAGCTTGTGAACAATTTAGGATGACACTAACCATTCTAGGTAGATGGAAACTTAGCTCTTTTTCTAAAGGAATTGGTGTGCCCAGTTAAATGGCCTATTCATAAAAGGACAGAGTTCAGATGTTAGAAATAACATGATAGTTGTCACGATATCTCAGAGTCTATCTCAACCATATCACCTTCCTTTTTTTACTTTTATAATTTGTGTTTCTCTAAGTGATTTGGTGGGGCACCAGTATCGAATTATCATCGCCGCCAAGATGGAGTAGAGTGTTTGAGATCAAGCCCCATTATTTTTATTTATTTAAAAAAAAAATCGAGTATTGACACTTTGATAGCAATATGTGTGTGTTCTTCCTGTCTCCGTCGCCTAAGCAAGCATGGAACGCAGGATCCATGAGAACTATCATGTAAAATGCTGATAAGGACCATGTGCTTGGATTCAATTTTATCCAATCATGTTGTCAGTACATTTATAATTGTTTTATTTTCAATAAATCGATCGCTTGGACCTTTGTATATACCAGCTGAGTCGATATTAGTATGAGGATTAAGACCAGTAGGAGCGTATCTCATTCCATTAGGATTCGTTCTGGCACTGACCTTCAGACAGATATGGGAAACACTATTCACCTTAGTCTACACGCGCAAACTTCATTTTGTCTATATCCATCTTCAAAATCTTTTCATGTGATTTTACTTTGATAGATTCTGAGTATTGTGGTTGAACAACTATCTAAGTAGAGCTTTGTTTTCTTATATATGAATTTTAGTATGCTGAGTGCAAACTCGTGTATAGCGATTGGACTCATATAGGGTAATGATTCACATAGCCGAAGAATTTAGTATGCCAACTAAATAGCTTGTTTATTTTTTACCCTCAATCGTTCACAGGTATCTAGGGTTTGGAGTAAAGGTTTTGTGGGTATACCATGCTAAAATGTAGTCGTGATTCCTACGAAAGTGAGTTAGGATTTTATTTTATATCTAGATTAGATTTGATCAAGGACTAGCAAATAGTAAGTTTGGGGGTATTTGATAGGCACATTTTTATGTCTAAATTATGCTCGATTCTCTATTCTACTAGTGCTTGATTTTGTACTTATTATGGGTTTTTATGTCTTTGTAGGTATTTTTGATAAATAAATATTTGTGGAAAAAATTGTTAAAGGCACCCAGAAAAATTACTAAAGGCACCCACCAGTTCGGTTACGGGCACCCTTCATTTGCAATTCAAATCCGAAATTAGCGGGAAGAACATCTTACGCGTGAAACAGATTCTGTGTTGGTTTTGGAACGAGTTTTAAGGGATTTGGGGGTAATTCTGAGTTACCCAAGTAAAGAAGAAACAAAAATAAGATCAACACACGTCAAATATAGGCATTTCATGTCGTGAAACAAGCTGCAGAGTCGAGTCACGCGCGAAAAAGAAGAGATATACTCTGAATTGGATGAAACAGAGTTGGAGTTGGTTTTTGATAGATATTTGCATCCTTAGCGATTAAGGAAGGCTACTTAGGGTTTCCCAAACCTATAAATAGTGAAGAGACAAAATAAAAATCAAGCCATATATGTGAGAAAAAATTCATAAGAAAAAAAAACTTTCTGCTGGTGAAGAAGAAGACGAAGAACATAAGGCTAGAAAAAATAGTCGTTGATTGTGTTGCGCATTGTTTCATATTTTTCAGCGTCCAGGAACCGTACTTTATTGCTACTGTTTTCTATTATCTTCGGCCACACAGAGAATACAGCTTGCAACAATTATAATCATATCAAACCTTCTGTGTTGTTTTTATTTTTTGTAAACACTTTTTGAGCTATGAAAAATTATTTTGAGAGTGTTTCTAACAAGATGAGCTAAACACCATCACTGGGGCAACAGAGGAATCCTTAGTCTCAGTTCTTTCCATAATTTGAAATCAATTTTACTTTAATCTTCTTTATTTTTAGTATTAAAAATTAGGTTTGAAAATCAAATCTTTACAAGTCTGAGTATTGAATCTTTTACAACTATATTTAAAACAAAATCAATGGGCACGGGTGGAAGAGTTGGAAGATGAGACCCGCAGACTTCACTTAGAACGCAAAAATATCCTTACGGAATTCTCATCTTCCGGGTCGTTTCATAATTCTCAGTATTCCGCTTATATTGCACAACTTATTAAGGATAGAGATGATGCAGTAGTGGATATTCATGCCAAGGCAAATGCGTTAATAGAGGCTAGATCTAAGATATCTAGATGATTGGAAGTTGAGCGTTCACATGAAGTTGATATTTATCATTATCAAAAGGGAACGGGAGCACTCATAAAAGATATGAATAAATTACGTCACGAAGATGCATTGAAACATGTAGAGTTGGATCGATACCGTCAAGATTTTCATCGCCTTAGAGATGATTATCAAAAACTTTCAAAAGAGTATGAATATCTTGATGAGTCCAGAGATGCAATAGTTCATGAACTAGAAAAGTCTGAATCCCTCGCAAGAGGTATCTTATTTATTGCATAATTGCGGTTCCATACAACTTTTTTCATTACTTAATCTTTTATTTCACATTGTGTTATAGGCTTCGAGGAAAAGCTCAGAATTACTACTTCACGAGTTAAAGAAGTTGAGGGACAACTCACTACTTCAACATCTAGAGTTGGAGAAGTTGAGGGAAAGCTCCAGCTTGCAACTACCAAAACAGAAGAAATTGAGGGACAATTGAAGCTTGCAAATGCTAAAATTGTTGAAGTTGAGAATCAGCTGAAACTTACGAACATCAAGGTTGATAAAGTTGAGGGGGGTCTAAAGCTTGAGACCTCTAGAGCCAATGATGCGGTCCAGAATTTGGACATTGAGCAAGTGAGAACAAAATACTGGAAAAATCAGGTTACTTTATTGGACGAACGGGCCAAAAAAGCTAAAAATTAAATTTCTCAGTTAAATGTTGAACTTGGAACTGCACGGGCCAAAGTTATCTGGCTGAAAACCGAAGCATCTACAGGAGTGCTAAAGCAATTAATAGCACTTTGAATAGAGTGGAAGAGGATGGATTTACCAAAATATATCTTCGTAAAGAAGTTCCAAAATATCCTTCTCCAAGTGTTGGTCCCGCTTCCGTTTAGTAATTTATTTTCATCTTTTGGTGCGCATGTTTGCTTCTTTTTGATTTGTAAAATGTAATACCTGTGAAATATTTTAAACATATATATATGTATTAATATTTTAATCTTAGAAACATAAGCATTTAATTGAACCATGCAATGAGTGTGAATTGAGAAACTACAAGATACGAATATACCTTGAGTTACCTTTGAGGGCACAATTACACGATCAACTTCACCTTGGCCAAAAGGAAGTTAACAATGTAGTCCCAATTGTGAAAGCAGTATAAAGATTACACCTGTTTTCACAATAAATAAAATGTCGTGTTACGCATCTCTTGCTTACGAAATATCCGTTGGTCACACACTCATAGACATCTACATGGATTTTTCTAGAGAGATTGCAATTATTATTCTTTACCTAGTATGAAGTAATGTGGTGTAATAACACAGGATAACACATTTTGTGATATTGAAGCTGTTGTTGATGATTTATTTTTATTTTTTATGGATAATATGGCTTGAGGTATTGTGCCTTCCAAGGATGCCACAACACTTCTCCGTTCATATTCCGTATAGATTATATGATCCTTATCCCGCAATATGATGAATAATATAGTGTCCTCCTCATGTGGGTGAATATTTCTTTGCTTTTTTGTTTCTTTGGTATTCTGAAATTCGGCGTAGCACATATTGTCCTTCCACAAAGTTTCGCAATTTCACTTTCTTGTTGTACTCTCGGGCAAACCTTCTTTGATAATTTTCCATTTTCTGGAGCACAATTTCTTTTCTTTCTTCTAAATCATCTAATTTTTCAAGCATTAAATCTGTGTTTAAATTCTTTTCCCAAGCTTCTGTCTTTGTAGTTAGTAAGATGATTTCAGTGGGAATAACTGTTTCTGCTCCTTAAGTAAGAAGGAATGGTGATTCACTAGTTGCTTCTCTTCTTGTTGTACGGTAAGCCCATAAAGTATTATGAAGTTTTTCACACCATCTTTTATAATGGCCATCTAGAGTATTTTTCATATTCATAACAATGCTTTTATTTGATGCTTCAGCTTGACCGTTGCTTTAAGGATAAATAGGAGTGGACTTATTCTTTTGAATATTAAATGCTTGAAAAAGCATATCAGTATTTTTCCCTTGCAATTGTTGTCCGTTATCAGAGACTGTAGCCGCTGGGATTCCAAATCTACAAATTATTTCTTCAAATAGGAACTTAAAAACATCAGTATCTCTGATCCGGGCTAGAGCTTTTGCTTCGACCCATTTAGTGAAATAATCAGTTGCTACAATCAGGTATTTTCTTTCCTGCGTGCCTTCCACTAAAGGTCCACCTATGTCCACTCCCCATTTTACAAAGGGCCATGGACTCAATACAGAATTCATTTCTCTTGCGGGGGCTTTGATTCTCTTAGCAAAACGTTGACATTCTTCACACCTTCTTGCTAGATGAGCCGCACTTTATTAATATATGTCCAATAATATCCTTGCATTCTTGTTTTGAGTGCAAGTGAGCGTCTTCCACTATGATTCCCTGCGTCTCCATAATGAATATCAGTGAGAATGTGTTGTCCCTCACGCCTTGATAAACTTCGAAGCAAAGGTCCAAGAAATGATCTGCGGTATAAAACTCCGTCCCTCAATTGATAATTTACGGATTTAGATTGAATTTTTCTTGCATCTTTTGTGTTTGTGGGGAGTATTCCATTTTGTAGATATTGATATAATGGTAGCATCCAATCTTTTTTAGTTATTAATTCATCTTCCGATTTTCGTGGAAGAGTTGCATCATCTTGGATGGCTTCATCTTCAATATCTTCACCTACCTCTTCTCCTAAATTTTCAACTGATTGTACCTTGATGGATGGTTCATATATTCATCCAATTTTAATTGTTGAGGTACTTTGGTCTTTCAACATTGATGAAATATATGCTAAGGCGTCAGCCTGACGATTTTTTTCTCTAGGTAGATGATGAAAAATGATGTTCGAGATTTGAGATGCCAGTTGTTGAACTAAATTCTTGTACGCTATCAGATCTTCATCAAAAGTTTGATATTTTAATTCAACTTATCGAATTACCATTTGCGAATCACTTGTGAGTTGTACATCAGTTACTCCTAATTCATTGATGAGTCTAAGAGCATGAACTACGGCCTCATATTCCACTATGTTATTTGTACGCTCCCCAAAATTCCAAACGAAATGCATGAACCATTAGATCTCCAGTTGGAGTTGTAATAACGATTCTTATTCCAGTTTCATCTCTATTTCGTGCTTCATCAACAAATACTTCCCATCTGTGGCAATTGACAGAGTCTAAAATATATTGGGAATCATATTCATCCTCTTATGCTCCCGACATATTTTGAACTTCGGATCCATCATCCAAAGGTGAGTTCGTAAAAAATCTGCTAGAACTTGTGATTATTGAGCAGTCTATATTTCAAATAGAATATGGAATTGTTCCAATTGTGTGTTCCATTTTTCTATTCTCCCTATTTTTCTCATATTCTTCAATACAGATCTAATGAAGTTTTGCTTGGTACTCGAACATAATGTGTTAAGAAATAAGTGCGGAGATTTTGTGTGGCAAAAACTAATGCAAGCACAAGTTGTTCAATCTTGGTATAATTTCTTTTTGTTGGATTAAGAGTTTTGCTAATGTGATATACTGGTTTTTCCACTTTCTCATTTGTTCGTACCAGGACTGCACTCACGGCATATTCTGTTGCAGATACATATAAAACTAATACCTCCTCTGGTTCTGGTTTTTGTAATGCTAGTATTGTTGCGAGGTAAACTTTTATGCTTTGAAAAGCGCGTTCGCAGTTTTCATTCCACGCAAATTTGCTCATTTTCTTTACAGTATCAAAAAATGGTTTACACTTGTCGGAAGATCTTGCAATGAATCTGTTAAGCGCAGCTAAGCAGCCATTTAACTTCTGAACTTCTTTGACATTTCTTGGAGAGGGCATATTAACAATTGTTTGAATTTTGGCTGGATCAACTTCAATTCCATTTTTAGTAACCACGTATCCTAAACAAAATTCCTGATGTAACTCCAAGGACATTTATATGGGTTGACCTTCATTTGTATTGGCGCAGGGTTCAAAAATTTCTTTCAAGTCCTGGAGATGATCTTTTGAAAGTTTACTTTTTCGAGCATGTCATCTACATATACTTCCAATGTGCGGCCTATCCATGGTTTAAAAATTGTATCTACAGTTGATATGTTTCCCCCGTGTTGCTTAATCCAAATGACATTCTGGTATAGCAATATAATCCATGTGGAGTAAAGAATTCAATATGTTCTAGATATTCTCCGGCTAATGCATTTTGATTGTATCCTGATTGTCTATCCCTAAAAGATAAAGTCTCATGTCCTTCAACTGCATCTATCAATTGGTCAATGATGGGTAGCGGATAACTATCTTTCGGACATGCTTTCTTTAAATTAGTGAAGTTTGTACAGATGCTAACTCTTCCCTTTTTTTTTGGAACAATCACCATATTTAATATCCAAGTTGGGTATCTCACTTCTCGAATAATTCCCGCATTAAAAAGTTTCTTAAGTTCTTTTTCAACAGAAAAATGATATTCTGGTGCTACCATGCGTACCCGTTGTCGGAATGGAATTGTGCCCGGTTGTATACATAGTTCATGACGAACAATATTTGGATCAATACCTGGCATATATCCCATTTTCCAAGCGAAAATGTCAACATATTCTTTGAGTAAAATGAAAAAATTATGTTCTCGTTCTGGTTCCATC
>JAJJMC010011374.1:2111901-2162205 GCA_023531435.1 Papaver californicum | reverse complement strand
ATTTATTGTATCTTTAAATTTTTGTATTTATTTGTAGCATGACCGTAGAAACAATGATATTCACAATAATCTTTAGAATTTCCCGTATATGGAGGTTGCTCTCCACAATTCTTTGAGTAAAATGAAAAAATTATGTTCTCGTTCTGGTTCCATCAAAGTTCCAATTTTAACCATTTTTGGTGATTCTTCCATCCCTATATTGACACTTTTGGTTTCTTCAATTGCTGAAAAAAATGGTTTGGGGGCTCCTAGAAGTGGAGTAACTCCCTTTAATTGTTACTTAGATGGGTTGTTATTTGATTCGATTTTTGATTTATATTCTTCGGATATAAGATTAACATCTGATAAACTTTTCCTCACAGTTTCAACCATGTAATTATTAGTAGTTTCTTCTTTTGCTTTGATTTTCCGTTTTTTCTTTTTCTGTTGTTCTATTTGGGTGCGTTTCTCACTCATTTGTATTTCTGTGGAGACGCATGCTTTTGCAATATTTTGATCTTCTTTAATTTCCATTTCTCCTTGTGGTGTTGGAAATCGCAAATGTTGATGATAAGTTGCGGTTACACCCTTCAAGCAATGAACCCAATATCTTCCAATAATATCATTATATGGAGATGGTGATTCTACTACACTAAATTTGGTGAGAATATTTATTGGTCCTGCCATGACTTCAAGTAAAATTTCTCCTTTTGGTTTGGAAGCTGTCCCGTGGAACCCATAAATAATATAACAAGAAGGTGTAAGTTGATCATCCTTAAACCCCATTATTTGAAACGCATCATAGAATAACACAAAGAGCGAACTTCCTCCATCCATTAGAACCTTTTTTACATTCCATCATGACATTGGTAAAGTGAGTACCAATGGATCATTATGTGTTTCGACTTCTTGATCAACTTCACTGGCTGAAAAGGTTAACGGTGCTTCCATCCAGTCTTCCCATGTTTCTGAGACTCTTCCTGCAATTTTGAAAATTTCATGATTATCGATTCTTTTTTTCAGTATTTTGTTAATTTCTCCATTTATAGACAATTGATCATGTTCTACATGAGAAATTATATTTATTGTATCTTTAACTTTTTGTATTTATTTGTAGCATGACCGTAGAAACAATGATATTCACAATAATCTTTGGAATTTCCCGTATGTGGAGGTTGCTCTCCTTTAGACCATGGTCATTCAAAATCTTGTCTATTCTTGATTGAATTTAAAACACGAGAATATCCGGTATTCAATTTAGTGTAGACTCGATTTTCAAATGGTTTATTGAATCTTCTTTCATCATCACCTTTTCCTCGCTTGGAGTCATTAGAGGGAATTTGTTCCATGACACGTTTCCCGGAGCTTGATGTTGGTTCAACAGAATTAGTTCTATGTGAGGGTTTGGAACTTTGAGAATTTGTTCTTGGATTTTTCCTTTGTATATCTTGAAATCTCGCATGTTTCTCTAAATTACTCTTAATTCCCCCGCATTCGTTGGATTTGCCCCGTGAATATCTACAAAAATTGGACTCATGCGGTTGTATATTCCCCATTTGTAACAGTTGATGGTGATAAATTGATTTCCATCGATCTGTATAATCCCGAATAGTCTCCTCTGACCATGATGTAAGAGCAAACAATTTATTTATTCCTGCATTTGCGGGTTTATTGTATATGTAAGTTTCTAGGAATTTGCGGGTTAATTGTGCATATGAATGAATCGTTCCTTCAGGTAAATTATCAACCAGGTCAATGCGGATCCTTTTAAACTTGAAGGGAAATATCTGCACATGCGTCATCATTTTGCTCCCAACGGGCGATTGTGATATTTCAAATGAGCTGTGGGGTCTTTAGTCCCGTCATAACTCAAAGTTGGGCAGAGTACACTTTGCTAGGATGAGTGTGAATGCAAGATGCAGGGAAAGTGGTGTTGTACTTGCTTCTTTTAATACTTCATCCAAACGTCCACCTCCTTGTTTGGTCTTTAATGACTTTATTTCTTCTCTCATTGCTTCTAGATCTTCTAGACATTTACTCCATTTTGTATCTTGAGGTTATCTTGGTTCACAATCATAATAGTCCGATTTTTCCTGTGCATGAAATTGATCCTTTTTGTCCTGATGTTATTGTTCATATGCTTCATCTATTGGTTCAACTACCATTATTCTTTGGTCTCTATTAACTCCAAGTTTGCTTTCTGCGGGACCTTTGAAATTTTCATCTTATCTGCAGGATTGTGGAATTGGTACCTTTGTACTATGCTTAATTTTTTCCCTGAGGATTTGGTTTTCTTTTGCCAGAAGCATAATTGTCTCTGCATGAATTTGTTGACTCTTGCGCATTTCATCTAACTCAGCAAATAGTCGAATGAAAGGATTTGTTCTATTTTAAAATGTTCCTGCTTGTTGTTGTCCCGTAGCTTTGTTGTTATTATTTGGTTGATCTTAGGGGTTATTGGATTCCACTACTTTATCTAATAGTCTGTGTGCTTTGTTCACTCTGTTTGTTTCTTAGAATTGGTCATCATTTCGTAATTCTTTTGTTTGTAGTGGGATAACAACTGTAACTTCAGTATCTTTATTTCTGTTATGGGGCATTCCATACAGGGGTTGAGGTTTGTTGTAGACCTCTTGATTCTTCTACTACTTCTTGGGAATCAATAATGTTCCTCGCAACGTTTGTTGCTTGATTCATAATATTTCTTATGGTGTTAGCTGCAAGAAAAGAGTTTGTCTTATCAATCTGTACTTGCTCATGAACCGTATTATTTGTTGTTTCCTCTATTTCTTCAATTTCATGAATCTTGTTTTGCTCAATTTCTTTATTGGATCTTCTATTTGTCATTTTAACCGTTGAATTAATCTTCTATGTCTGACTTCGAGTTATTATTCTTGATGTTGTAGGAATCTCTGTACTTATATTCTGATTGTTGTTGATTATTTCTTCTAATTTTTCCATCTCTGTTTTATCCTAATCAAACTAGAGTAACAATTTAGGAGTCAACATATATGTCATATTTATATGAGATGATATGATTGATGCAAAATTGAATCTGAAATAATGATTTGATATAAAGGATTTAAAAAATTAACGCAAATTTACTTGAAATAAAATTATAATTTCGAAATTGAATATGATTCAAATCAATATTTGATCAAAAAATTTAGATCAGCAGTTTGAATAATATAGAAAATGGGATGAAACATAAATATCTAACAATCTTAAGATTCATATTTGTAGAGATTTTTAGAAAAGAAAACAAAACTTCAATTGATGCATAGATAATCTAATCCTTATGAAAGTTTTATGATTATAAGATCATTTGTAAAACTTTTGAGATTACCATTTAAAAGAAAGAAAAATATGAATTAAAATCAGGTAGAATAAATTGTTTACTACCTTCCTGTTTCTAGCGCCAAATTGTGATTACCATTTTTGTAATTTCCACAACCAAATAAAATTGAAAATCAGAAAACATATCAAATCAAATATAATAAAAATAAAATTGAAATCAACACAAATGTGATTACCGAAAATACGGTAGCACAATCAAATGAATCAATTATTTAAAAGATATTATAAACATGATTGAATCATTAACAAAAAGATTTGTGTAAAAAGATTGTTTGTTGAAGTTTTGAATGATTACATATGATTATCAAACAATATATTGAGCCTCACCTAATTGTAATTTTTTCTTAGTCTGGTTACTCTTTTATTCTCTTAGTTAATCTTCTCTTTCTAATATTTTTCCGACCCCTTCTTCAGTTTAGAGTCCATTATTTATAGTGTTTTATAAGGGTCCCACAAAATCTTATCCGTCCAGCTATTTGATCTTATCTTAATCCTCTTAAGTTATTTGTCCCATACACTTTTTGCATGTTTCACAGGACACGATGCAGGTCTTCTTTGGTTTTTCCGATCATATGTTGGGCAGATTACACCTCCCTTGTGGTCCTTCTTCTTGGCTTGACTAATTAGATTCTTTCACATAATTATTCTTGTAATTATGGTGCGAGTATATAGAGTTGTGGATAGTATAATCTTTTCTGAATTGTTGCATGTTTGTCATGTGGTATGCGGGAAAGATGTGACATGCTTTGAATCCATCTGTATCATGCTTGTGTCGTACTTTGTATGTTGACACGTGATCTTCACACAACAAATGTATTATGTAATCTACGGGAAAAATATATCACACTTTGAATTCCTGTCCCATTGTCTGCCTGATCGATAAGTGTCTCTCATGCAGTAAAGATGTCAGGTCTGTGACATCTGTCTTGTTTCTGTCAGTCTTGCACCATCTGTCTTATTGTTTTGACTGTCAGTTAAACTTATCTGAACCGTCGATTTTTTTTCGAGATCTGAAAAAGGACTTTTAGATCTTGATCTGGTGCTTCTCAAACTATCGCAATCTGATGATTTTATTTTAAAATCTCGACATTTGTACGGTAGAGATTTAGTAATCACGGTGGATAATGATAAAAAGAAAGTTGCAGCTGCAGTATATCAAAAATATAAATAGGTCTTTGTCGAATCTCCGTTTCCTAATTCATATTTTCCAATACGGTGTTTCATGTTTTTAAATCCTTGGTCATATTGCTTACACCGTAGATCTTATATCAAGCACCGGAGCTCGATCAGAGCCGGAGGAAGGCAAAAGATATATACATGGATGCTCTTGCCATATATCATGTCTCCTACGATGAAGCGAAGCATTATGGCGTGAAAAAATGCTACTTTGCCTGGAAAGTTGCTGGTCAGGCTTTGTGTGAGTATTATCTCGGAAGGCAAAATGAACGTACCTTTATGTGTTTGGAATCTGCTTTACGTGAAATTTTAAACAGTTGAGTATGGGGAGCTTAATTATTTTAGAACTTCAGGATTGTTAGAAATCTGTATGTAATCCAAATTTACTGTCAGTCTATTTGTGAAGCTCCAACTGAAATATGTCCCGAGTTGTAAGATGACCTGTATGGTGATATCCGGCCATATCCCCAACAAGAAACTTGCAGTCGCTACTTCCGAATGGATCAGATTATAAAATGTAACTAGATGATCTTGATAATAAAAAGTTTGAATGGTACATTCAGATTTGTATTAAATAGCCTAGCAGGCAAAGAAACATAGCAGCTGGATGATTTCACCACTTCTTTCGTCTGCTGGAAGCGAAAGGACAGTCTCTGCATCAGATAGTGTTGAGAAATCATGCAAGAACCCGTTACCCGTTAATAGTTGTCGTTGGGCCGAGAGAATAGATTTTAGGGATAATCAGAGAAATGCCCCAATTTGGGGGGTCATAAACTGAAAATGCCCCAAAATGGAAAAATTAACAACAATGCCCCAGTCCGTCAATTTATCAGTTATCTTCGGGCGTGCGAGTTCGCATGTGCCAAATTTGACAAAAATACCCCCATATTTCATCTTATGGAAATGCTCCAAAAAGATTATCATCTTATAAAAATGCCCCAAACAGTTAAGGTAACAAAAATGCCCTAAAACGGAAAATGGTAATAAAAATGCCCCAAAAACAGAAACATGAAAGTTAATAAACATAAGATTACATATACTTAGTAATTCTTACATAAAAACAAACAGGTACAGGAAATAACAAAAACATAAAATATCTTAGGAAGTCTTAAGTTAGAAAAAAACATAAGATTACATATATTTAGAGTTTGGTTTTCTTTGCCTTTTCTTATCCGGTTCAATAACATTGTTTTGGTTCCTAATATTAACTGTGCCATTGTAAATCTGATGAAAAGAAGAAGCAGATGCAGAAGAGGTGGATGGTGCAGTACCAGTCACATTCCTTTTAGCAGCAGGGGCAAGTGAAGAAGAAGAGGGTGCTGAAGTGGTTGACGTCTTCTTTTTGGAAGCACCAACAGCAACAGAAGAAGAAGAGGGTGCTGCAGTGCCGGAAGACGTCTTCTCTTTGGACACGCCAACAGGTGTTGATTTGCTTGAAGATGCAGTTGTTGAAGCATATTTCTTCCTTGTCTTCTTTGGGGTTACAGTTCTCTGAACAACCGTATCTCCATCAACCAAACACTCTTTTCTAACACTTTTCTTATTTGGATTTGATCCAACTGGTCCACCTTGGCAAGTTCTGTTGTTGTGACCAAAATCACCACATGTACTACACTTTCTAGTTTTCTTTTGGCTATTTTTCTCCATCCAAGATTTCTTCCTTTTCACACAAGGTCTACCTGGTTCTCTTAGTTTTATCGGAGGTTGAAGGTTCACACAAGACTACACAAATGAAGATAGATGTTAGGGTTAGGAAACTTTATAAATCCTCAGATTTAGAAAAACTAATAAAATACTAAAGAAAGCAATAGTACAAAAAGAAATATTATTTTTAAAAAAGATTCTCAAAACAAGCACTAAAGTGTACCTTGTTTTCCCAATCATCAATGTCTCCCCATGGTTGAATTGACCAAGAGTAGGTGGTCCTTTACATTTCCACAGTGTAGTATTTACTACAATACCTGCAATCATTCATTACGCATTCATCTCGTATGATTTATTGCATTCTTTAAAAAATATGAACTATGTTGGAAAAGTAGGAAATAAACTCACATTGTCCAATCGGGATTGAGCCTAAACAGAACACAGTTGCATGCTGACATGGAAACTGCCGCAATTGCCATTGTCTGCAGGTGCAAGTTTGATTTTGAATATGAACCACATGCTCTGTCTTTGTGATTTTATTAATGACCTCATATGTCTCCAGCAGGACTACAGGTTCAACATCAAAGTTTCCTCTAAGCTCACTCATTACATGAATGAGCTTTTTTGCTTCAGGTACCAGATCACCAATATTCCATGTTGCAGCTAGTTGTCTTCTCTTGAAATACAATCCATTAACCAATTGTGTATACATTGTGGCTATCTTGATCACAGGTTGGTGTCTAAGATTCTTACACATGGCATTAAAACTTTCTGAAAAATTGCTATTTAGATGCTCACAAGCAACATCATGTGGGAACCATGCCCTTGCCCAGAATTTGGGTCTAAATCTTGCAAATACTTGTGTGCATCGGCATTTAATTCTAGAATTTCATCCATATGTACCTAAAAAATTACATGTGTGAACATTTCATATGACTCATATGGGAAAAAATCAGAACATGAGTAATCAAAAAATTACAAGAATTCGGCAAATAATACCTTCCAGTGATGCACTTTATACGCTTTTGCAGCCTGCCAGAGAAGATTTGTCAATTTTCTACACTTGAATCCATTGCTCTGGAAATTCTGGTAGAGATGCCTGGAAATTTAACAATATCAAATATTCTACACAAATGGACAAAGGAACAATAAAGAGGTATAAAATAGATGTTACCTAAAGCAATATCAAAGGATAAGGTAATGAACTGTCAACATATAACTATAAGACTATAATCGAGTGAATTTCAATCTATAGGGCAAAAATTCAGTTGATGTTACACACACAATTAGATGCATGACCCTACGAATTTGCACTAATCGGAATTCATACTGTTACCAAGCATGCTCCATTTTTAAAAAGCTATAGATATAGAACCAACCAACCTACAAAAAATTACTCATAACCAATTCAAAAGTTTCCAATTTAAACCTAAGTTAGATTTATGGAAACAGATAACATCCAACAGGAAATGAAGAGTGGATTCAAACACCGAGCAAACTGCTTACAAAGTAACTTGATTGTTTAACCTAGAAAGGTTCAACCTTAGATTACACCTTTCACTGATGGTGATAAAGTCGACTACTGTGCGACAAGGGAATATCACATTTCTTCTCCACTACCCTAGCATTTTTGGGAAAAATTTAATCTGATCAAAACCCATTCAATTCAATCTTAGATCAATTTAATCTTAGCATAAACACATTCAATACAGCCGAAAATCCCCCAAAATTTTAACATGGAAAAAAAAGAAAAAAATCCCCAAAATTTTAAAAACCCTAAATTGAATTTACAGAAAAAGAGGAGAAGAACCCCAAACCCATTAATCTTCACAAAAAAAACCCGAAGGAGACGAAGGATGTTACCTGAGTTGTGTTGAAGACGAAGAACCCCCAACCCCCAACCTGTCTCAAGCTCACTGTGTTGAAGATGATGGACGACTACTTTGTTGAAGAAGAAGAACGAGTTGTTCTTCTGTTTAAGTGTTTGGAAAATTTCATTCACTAACCTAAGCGTGCGATCAATACGTGCGGTCAAAAATCTGATCCAACCGTCAGATGAGGAATCACGTGAGGAGCACGTGATTAAAATTGATTTCAACCGTTCAATTAAATGGAGGTATTTTTGTCAAATTTCGCACATGCGAACTCACACGTCCAAAGATAACTGATAAATTGACGGACTAGGACATTTTTGTTAATTTTTGCATTATTTCAGTTTATGACCCCCAAATTGGGGCATTTCTATGATTATCCCTAGATTTTATGGAACAAACAAGTGTAGCTTTTGCATTCCCTTTCTCTCTTGTCATGTACCAGAGTTTCTATCATGGTTAGGTCCATTTCTTTGTCATGTTTAAAATTGGACAAAAATGTGTTAGGTTTGTTCAGTTTTTTCTTCAAAGTTCAAAATATGGACATTGCAGGGCTTCTAATAATGCTAACAAACCATTTCATTAATTAATTTGATAAATAACAATAGAATAGAAAAAATCAAAATAATCATAACAACAAAAACTAAATAATAATTCCGGCCACTAACTGGCCGGACTTCACCCACTAAACGATTTTTTTTTTTAAAGAAATCTAGTACTAGATAATTAATATAGCATGGGTACGCTCCAGAGTAAGGCTCCAATGAATGCTGATAATGCAGTAATTGGGGTAACCAAGACGGAGGCGGCTCCTGAAGAGGATTCAGTTGTTGGAGTACTAGTTGGTGACAGCGAAGGCGAGTCGGCCGATGGTGGAGACTGGTGATGAGTAAGAGGATGAATAGTCATAACACTGATGATTAACTTCTCACCTTTCTTACAATAAGTTGAGTTCCCACTAATGAAGTAAATTAGCCCTGGTTTAGTTAACTTGAAGACCGTCTTTCCGTCGTCAAAAGCCGATATTGGATTCGTCGAGTTGCAGTTCTTGTAATCCTGTTTGTTCACCACTAGTACTGAATCCCCATCCTCGTACTCAAACACTAATCAACAACAAAATGGGAAAACATATCATTAGCATAGAACTAATCAAAACTTAACCCATATATAGTTAAGAACTAAGCATAAAACTTACATAGAGAATCGCCAACAATGAATCGGTTGCGCCTAGCCCAGTGGTTGTAGAGATTAGTATCATTAGGTTGTTGCCAAACACCATTTTCACCAACTTTGAGTTCAATTGATTTAGCTTCTGACACTATAATGGGTGTGCATATTGCCAAGATAATGAAAAATGCAAGGACTGATGAAGAACAAGTGGTAGAACTCATGATTTTGTTGTGTTTTTTGAGATCAAAAGCAGAGGATTTAGACTAGTATAGCAATAGCAATAGCAGTAATAGTGGAGTGATTGTGAACAAAGAAGTGGTGAAGCCCCATATTTATGGAGGGATTATGAGATACTGGGGTTTGATCGTTTGACTGAGACGTGGGAGTAAAAATGGGAGGTTATGGACATGGGGAGTTAGTTTTGACTGTTTGAAGGTTTTGAGGGGATTTGTAACGTGGGTTAAGGTGACCAAGCTATGTTATTGGTGGCTCTATTGACGGTTTAATCAAATGTAACAACTTTTTAATTTTACCGACAGTTAGACTGTTAAATTCCTCCCGTTGTAGATGGTTAATGAATTTTTGTTTTGCAGTTATTTGATTTGACTCATTCTAGGAGGAGAAGAGAAAGCAAAGTTGGTAGTGGGGAACATGGTGGGACTTTTAATGGGCTTGGTCCAATAAAGGCAAGGCCTTAGAGTTGTTTGATTGCATCGGTTTAAAACCGTGTAAAAGCCCGTACAAGGGCTGGATAGCTTAAGGTGTTCGGATACCACTTAAAGAAGTTATTTTTTGACTTCTTAAAGTAAAAAAGTCAAAAGTTAGTTTGGACATGCAGTTTCAAAATGACTTTTAAAAACAAAAAAAAAATAACTTTGTATGAAGCAAAAATATTCTGCTTCCGGAGTCTCTGCAACCATCAGCTGAAAGTGAAAACTGTGATGCATGATGGGCAAAAATTCTACGGCTGCACCTTTAAAATTTTAGGGCCAAGACCAGTGAAACCTTTAAAAGATGTAGAAAGCGAAGTGGTAATTTAGATTTAATGTATCGAGCTGATCTGCTGGGAAATGGTATAGACAACTTGACTGATTTCCTGCAGAATTGCAACTTAAGAAAAACGAGCACGTAGATACTCCGGTCATTATCTCTAACAGTATGCCCTACCCCCCAAGTGTAAGCTGGTTATCTAACATTACAACGGATCTTCTTATACATAGAGATGAACATTAGAGCTCCAGTTCTGCAAAAAACCAAGATATTTCTTTCCTTGACAAGCAAATAAGCATCTGTATAACCCAAGAACTTCTTCAAGAATTGAGTGTTCAGAGGGATACCGATTTTGGGTCTCCTAAAACTTAAATAAACACTAAACAACCCTATTATTGTTCACAAGAAGAAAGAAAAACAACAACAAAAGACAATGGATCAACTGAAAAGCCAACTCAAACAGAACACCAATGTAAATCCTATCAGTGCTATCAACTATAAAGACTTCATGCTGGATTCATGGAGTCATAGAGATATTTTCCTCCTAGTTTTTTATTAAAAAGGTTACAGGTGCAGCTATTATACTGGTGATAATAATAGTGCAGGTCAAAGACTATCAATTTTGGTACTCAGAATACCCACCATGCTCAAATTACCTACTGATGTGAAGCTTACTAAGATTACTTCCAGTAAAACACTATACACTAACATTGCATGCATTATTGCAACTCCCAACATTCAAAACAGAGGGAAATTAGAAAAGCTTCAAATAGGGTCTAGATAGTTATCTATCAACATACTAAGAAGTAAGAATGAAAGTGAACAACTTGTACTGACCCGCAAGCTCTCACTTTCACCATTCGCCTGCATATGCTTATTCAAATCCGATCAACGAATGAAATAAATTACTAAAGCATGCATCACATTTTCCCAGTGAAACAATATCAAGCGACTAACAAATGCAATTAACAAAGTAATAAGGTTTTACTGCATATAAAAACACTACATAAAGTTGGGATTAATGATACAAACACATACTCGCAGTTATTGATATATAACTGTCAATAGTTTTAGGTTAACAATGGGGTCCCATGCTAACCAATCTCAAAATGAAACCCATTTAGATATTTAAGCATATGAATATGACTTCAAAAAGCTAAATGAAACTTACCAGTTTCCAACAGTGCTTCGTCCACTAATTGCTGCCATATTCAGTGCTATTTGTCTCCTCAATTCCTTTTGGCTTCATTATTCTGCATTTTCTTCTCCTAATTCTTTCAATGAAACTAAGGTATGCTTGTGTCGAAATACTTGATGAGATATCGCACTAAAATTTACAAGGTTTTCCCAGGTTGAAGTTGATGACATAAATACTTTGATATTGCCTTCAGCGCAACGTAAAATAATGCTGCTATCCTCCAACGTAAAATAATACTCTGTTGGAAAAATCTTGTTGAAATTCTTCATCAATCGAGACCCCTTTTCTTTTATTAAGCAAGGTTTTGTGAAGAAATTGAAAATTTAGGGTTTAAAGAAAATTTAGGGGTTTTTCTCAAGGGATTTTGATTTTCGCGGTTTGTTGTGATATTTTATACAGAACATTTTTTAGATGTGTTTGTTTGCAGAGATTCCCATACCCGGAATGGTAAGAACAGGATATAGCAAATGAATTTTGGATGTGTTCCAGCTTATCAGGTTCTTACACTTGGCATACACTCTTTTGTGAGCTACAAAGCACTAGTTGCGGCGGCGGGCATGTATTTCACCGCGGCACTGTGGTGGTGGTGCCAACGGTGGTGAGTCTAACAATGCCTTGAGGTAGATTTAAATTATGTCACGTATAGATTTTGGAAAAAATATGAGGCAGCAACAACTTTTGTTCTCCTTAGATTTTCTTTTGCTCTTTTTTCAGTCTCACTAGTTTTCTCGAACAAGATTACAAGAATACAATGTAATGTTGTGATTCAACATTAACAAAAATAACAACTCTGACCGAAATGCCTAAATACAAAATTCACTACAACCCTGGTTTCTGATGTTCATTGATGGAACTCGATGCCTACTTCGAAACTGTTGGTCATTGTGAAACTTCATCTATTGGACTTGATGTCTTTTTTGTGGTTTTACTTGTACCAGACTTGTGGTGTTCTTTTATTTCTTTGGTCTCATATGCTGCTCTGTTGAGATACTTCTATTCTGTTCATCATCTTTTCTTGTAACTTCTTACGGTTAGCAACTCTGATATCAAGGATAGTAGGTTGGATTGGTTCGAGGGAACCATGTTGGTCCACCATGTTGAAAAACTCTTGTTTAGTAAGAGTTTTCTTCTGAACGAGTTCATCAACCATGACATTCACGAGTGTGCGATTTCTCTCCAGGATCTATTATACATTTATTTAAATGTAGACGGGGATCATAATCAGTTAAAGAAATACTGTAACTGAGCAAGAATACTATAGCAATAACATCTCCCACAGAACCGAGGTTTACCTCTTTAACGCGTTCATAACATGTGTTAAGAATCTGCAAGGCCTCCAAATCGATGTCCTGATATATAAATTTGGTAACAGTAAGGGATTTAACCAACTAACATAGTAATACAACAGAATAATATACGGAGAAGGGATAAGTGCAGCATACATCAAGTCGGTCTGCAACCCAAAAATCAGACAGCCCATAATGTTTATCTGTAAGACCACCTAGGACTAAGCTTCGGGCAGCGGACCTGGCATTGTCTCCCGTTTCTGCCCAAATTGTGCTCAGCTGAAAATTTTCATCATGTTAAATCTTACAAGTGCATCATATTAACACTGAGCTACCTTAGCATTATCAAAACAGTGTAAGCCTTGCAATACAATTCAGAGTAATCTGGTATAACAGACGAAGAGAAAAGTGATCATACCTGATCTTTGCCATACCAAATCTCGTCTGCCGCCCGAGGTGCTAACTGAACAGTAATATGATCCAGCAGAGATTGTCGACTACATGAAGACATTTTGCCAAAATGGAATCTGATGATTAGCAACTACTTGGTAGCATTAATAGCCAAGACATGATGTGACTAAAGGCAAACCCAAATGAAGAGCATGTGCTTCTCGCACACCCTCTCCTAAAGCTGAGAAATCCTCCACCTACTGCTCTAATTTATTTGATACTACGATTACAAGGTTTTACTTTTTAAAGCAGAAAGGCAACAAAAGTGCAGTAGTTGGTCAGAAATGAAATCATACCTAAGCATTCCTTCACTAAATTTCAAATGATCCATCTTCACTCGGACATAACCCATTTCTCTGCCTGCTCTAGGTGAAATAGTGACCTATTAAAATAAAGGAATTCAGTAACTTACACGAATAGAGAGTTCAGTTTTCCAACTCAAGGAGAAAAAAAAGGAGTTGAACGCAGTACAAACTCAACGTTCTTCAGATCTGGAAAGTTCACAGACGCCACAGCCATGGCAACTTCATTGAGAGCTAGTTGCTTCCACATTTTTAGGCTTCGATCCTTTCTATCAAGTGTTCCTCTTTCTTCTATTTGTACAGCTTGTAGCAAATCATCAGTCGTAATCTGCGCAAGCACCAGACACGCTTAACAAAATCTTAGATGTAAGATTGTTAGTACGCAAACTAGGTTAACTGTCAGATACATCCGTAACAAAGATGAGTCAAGTGTAAAAGCCTAGCGAACAGGACAAGTGTGTACAGTTGGAAAACATTAATAGATATTCTTTAAGTGACTAAATCGTCTCTTGGCTTATAAAGGTACACTAAACAATAGCATGATTAGTTAATACAATGAAGAAACTTCTGAAATTTGTGCATCAGAAAGATAGGCCTACAGCTATTTTTCAGTCAGAGAAGAATCAAAAGAGATATGCAGATAACTCTTATTGTTTTTAGGAAATGCAAATAACTGGCTCTATTCTAGAACATCAACATTCGTAACATTATGTGGGTTTCATTGATGTCTACCTTAGACACTTGAAACTTATGTCAATGTACACTGAAAATGCAAAAACATCTGCTATTTATTAACTTGCATGGCCTAGACAAAATATGAGTGCTACAGTTTCACTATAACTAGGACATTTATGAGATCACCAATTTTATAGCCCCAAACAGATTTTTTAAATGAAAAAGCAGGTTATATATACCTCAGTTCGTTCGTCACGCATCATATTAATGGCCGCAACCTCAATAATATTTGCTAGCTCAGCTCCTACCATGCCTTCTGCCATGCTAGCGACGGCCATATAGTCAACATCTTCAGCAATTGGCTTCTTACGAGCATGCACCTGTCAGCAGAAAATAATGAGTAACCTTAGCACGGTAAAAATTAGACATAGTCTTGTACACAAAACCTTTTTGTTTACAAAATTAGTGAGCAATTGGTACCTTCAGAATCTCAATTCGACCAATTTGGCCAGGTTTGGGGATGTAAATTTTTCGATCAAACCTTCCAGGTCTCACTAGTGCTGGATCAAGGATATCTGGTCTATTTGTGGCTGCGATAGTGATGACATTACCTCTCCCTTCAAACCCATCCAAGCATACAAGGAGCTAAGGTTTTTAGAAACCAATAAACGTTAAAATGTTATTTGGATTTAAAGTAACCTATAGAAGTAGTGCTTCATTAGATTTTAAATATCCTTCTGCTGACCTGATTAAGAGTAGCATCTCGCTCTTGTCCACCAGAACCTTTAATTAGACCACGTTCTCTACCAACAGCATCGATTTCATCAATGAAGACAACAGATGGTGCCTAAACAATGGTGCACCAAATTCATGCAAGTGAATCTAAACCAAATATAAGCAATAATGTGACAAACACAAGAAAAAGATTCCAAAGAAGACTTAAGCTAGAACAGATTCAGATAAATGGGGGTGGCGTACATTTTCCCTTGCTTCTTGATAAAGTGCTCGCACACGAGAAGCACCCACACCAACATATATTTCCACAAATTGAGAAGCAGATATCGAAAAGAAATTCACCCCAGCCTCACCAGCGACAGCTTTTGCTAACAAAGTTTTCCCTACTCCAGGGGGTCCACAAAGAAGTATACCACCTGAATAAGCAACCGATGGATTATCGACATTCCAACTGAAACTAAATGCAGAAGAAAAATCAGACTAATCATCAGCAGCTAACCCGTTAAACGCTACTTTGGTGTACAAATCCTCATAATAAAGAAATGAAAAAACATTTGATAGATTGCTAATTTTAATATGAAATGTCTACACCAATATGGGTTCTGCAAACATTTCCAGTTCTATAAAAATAAACATGGTTCTCACTCAATTACTATCAATGAAATCTGACCTGGTATCTTTACTCCTCTCCTTCTATACATTTCTCCATGTGTGAAGAACTTCACAACCTCTTCAAGTTCAAGTCGTATTTTTCCAAGCCCGGCAACATCTGTAAACTTCACATCCACACCTCTGTCCTGAAACTGGGGCAATCGTGTATGGCGTGCTCGACGAACACGAGCACCAGATTTCATAAACTGATTTGCCATTTTCATGTAGGGATTTTTCTCACCATCCGTACCTTCATCAGTCTCATCCTCTTCACCCTCCGTTCCTTCCATCTCTTTCTCTAATCTCCTCATCTTCTGCCTCTCCTCCCGGTCGGCTCTCTCAATTTTTAACCTATCCTCGTAATCCTTCTGTTGTTTCCTATAGTTCAACACAACAACCCTATAAAACAAGTAAAAGAAGAAAACCCCAAGAAATCCTGCTATAGTCTGATCATGAGCCATATTTGCCCAAACTAAAGCCATTCGTTCATAACTCTCCTTAGACCGACGCAACGACTCCTCCTGCTCTATCCTTCTGATTGCCTTCCTCCTTTCCCTCTCTTCCATCTTCTTCTGCGCTCTAAGAGCCTTCTCCATCATTTCCCGTTCATTCTTCACTCTCGCCAACTCAAACTTCTTCCTCATTTGCAACTCCTTTCTCGCCATCTGAATTTCCAAAGCTCGTTTTGACAATGGCTTTGTCTTCAGAAACGACATCAAAAACTCCGAAAACTTGTTCACAAATCCTAAATAAGGCGACGGATACTCTGGTTTCTTAACAGGAGGAGTATAAGCATTAACACAAACAGTATCCAATTTTAACACATCCCATGATTCCCAAAACTTCACATCTCTTTGTAATGTTGGTAAGACAGTCCTTAAAACCCTAGAATCCTCTAAAACAACTAGAACCGAATCCGGTTTCTGCCTCAAATTCCCCGAAGGCAGCTTAATCACATGTTTAAGTTTCCCCTCTTGTTTCAAATTCAATATCTCTGTATATGGAATTCTATTACTAACAACAGGCAATCCTTTAGACCATAATTTCAACTCTTCAGGTGATAAAGCTTCTACCTTTTTAGCTGCACGTTTGGTTGTTTTCGTAGTTTTTACTGCTGCGTTTGCAGCTAGTGGTGGTAATAATGATGCAGAGATTACTGACAAGGTTACTGAAAATTGAAGTAATTCTAATCCATTTCTCTTCTTCTTTTCTTCATTTTCTGAGTTCTTAAAATTACATGAAATTGATGAAGGAATGTAGATTGGTTTTCTATTTCTATATTTTTTAGGGTTTAGAGTCTTCAATTGATGGAATTGGAATCTTGAAGAACTAAGAAAACTGTAACTATCCATGAAAAAAAATTCAAGAAGAATAATAAAGAGGTGTGATAGATAATGTTACTTACTTCATTTATTTGCAACTGAAAAGTTGCAGATATTGCTTCCTCAGTTTCATAAAAGAACTGAGATTAGGGGTTTTATGTGTGATGCCCTAATCTTTTGAATGTATTGATAGTTTGGGAATTTGAGTGAAGTTTGAGAGTATAGTGTAGATAGCGGGGAGGGGACGGAGTCTTTGTTCTTTTTCTTTTTTTTCTTAAGAGAAGAAAAAACTTGGTCTGGAACCAATTTCTTTTTCCTACTTCGTAACCAAAATTTACAGAAGCACTTCTCTAGTAGCAGCTGAAGTTATAAAGAAGCACGTGTGTTTTTTTGAGAGAGATACTATTTCATCGATCGAGTCTCATGTATCTAATATATTCATATCTAACGATTCTTCTATAAAGTGGTGACGAATGGTATAACTTATATAAATTTTTTCATTTTCCAATTCGATCAGATCCATTCGTTTGTAGAGCTATTTACTCGATCCCCAGATATTTCTAAAACTCCTCTAACTGAGGGATAAATAGTCAATTTTGAAAGAACTTATTTTCAACCTCTTTCATATGTGAATCTCTTTAATTCGGAAGGGAAGAACTTGCATCAGTATCTCAATTTCAATTCAAACAAAAACAAAAAGATTTTAGTATATAAAAAAACATGTTTGGATACCACATAAGAAGTTGATTTTCTACTTCTAGAAGTAAAAAAGAAAGAAGTTAGTTTGGGTATACAATTTCATAATGACTTTTAAAAGCAGAAAAGTTAACTTTCTGTGATGCAAACTATTTTTACTTTTGACTTCTGGAGAAGCACAAGTGCTTCTTCTTTTGGTATTTTCAAATTGTATCGTCAACCTAACGTCCGAGTAATTTCTGGAAGGGTATCTGGACACCCTCCAAATTATTTTGCTGCTAAAAGTTATTCTCAAATTATATCGCGAATCTAACTTTTGAGTAATTTCTGGAAGGGTATTCGGATACCCTCTAAATTAATTTGTATGCCACAGTCAATGAAGGTCTTTTAGCACCTTGTAGATGGTGGAATTTTGACAAGGGAAAAAATTGTATATTTGTCTGTCCCGTGTCAGAAATATAGAGCATAGATGTGTTGGGGACCCACCTTGCTCAATGCTCGAGAAACGGGCATATTCTCAACCATGTTCTTCATCCCTTACTAGATTGCGCATTAATTACCATTCAACTGTTGCCAAGGTAGTGACATACTTTCCGCGCTATTTGGCACCGTGAAGAAAAATTGGAGCTTGTAAAGTAAGACCACAACTCCTTAGCTGTCTTACAATGTAAAAACAAGTGTGATGCACATTCTTCCTCGTGACAAAAGAGGCAAGAAGAAGAAAAAGTGATGCCTGAAATCCTTAGTTGCTTGAATGAAGACTCAATGTGGAGGGCTTATGTCAGGTTTGTTGGCCTTTAGGCCAGTTTATCAGAGAGAGTTTTTTTATTGATATGTCCCATTTAATAAACTAGTTTACAAGACTGTCCCTTTTTTTTTTTTGGAAACTTTCAAATATATCTTGTTGCATACTTTTCCATCTTGTTACATTTAAATATGAGTTAAGTGACAATTGTCTCGTCTAAAGGAAATTTGAATGACCATTATACTCTAATGAACCATGAATGACTACCCCTAACGAACCTTGATGAACCCTGCATGACTAACCCTGATGAACCCTGAATGAGTAACTTTGAAAATACTAAAACCCTAAGTGAAGAATGGTAAACCCTGGTGGGGAATAATTTGACGATCCTGAAGCTGACTTGCTGATTCTTAATTTGTTTATCGAAATAAATAAACTTCATAAACACCAATTAAAACCCAAGCTAAAATCAAAATTAAAATCAAAACCTTAATTGACATCCAACTAAAACTTAACTGAAATCAAAATCGAACTATGGATCCTAACTAAAATCAATTTAAAATCGTAGATTCTTAATTAAAACCTTAAAGAAAAATTGAAACATTGTTGTATTATCAAAATTCAAGTATGCAATTATTAAAAAAGAATTCTCCATATCTTCATCAATATGTTAATTCTTTCTTCATCTTCTTTATTATTCTCTTAATTAATTTGTTATTCGAAAATTCAATCAACATTCGAAGTCCGAATAAAACCTCATAAACATCAAATAGAATTAGTTGCCTCATCACCTTTCATCACCTTCTTAATTTACATATAAACCTTAATTAAACTGTGACCCCAATCCATCATTAAATATCAAACATGCAAAAAAACAGAATAAAAAAAATTTAAAACCCCTTATCTAACCATTTAGTTATTAACTAATATGCTTGATTAATGTTATTTAATTCAAATGTTAATTAAATTTAGTTGGTGATTAAAACTAGATTATAGTTAGTGTTAGATGGTAAGAATTAGAGTAGATTTTTTTTTTGAAATTTTGAAGTTAAAGAGAAGAACTTGAGGAAAACTAGGGTTTTGGGGATTTGGTAGAAAATATGAAATTTGAATGTATCGACGTATATTCTAGTGGTGAAGAAGAAGTAGGTGCATATACATATCCCAAATCATATTATCGTGCTTTCGATCCACATGATTTATGGTTTTTGTTGGACAAACAAGAACGTGAGAACCAAAGCATGATGAGGATTTTTATCACGAAAATGAAGATTCAACCGGGAAAAACGAACATCTTAATGCTTCCAAACGTCAGATATACGTTTTTAGGATCTCCAAATATGTGTTTGTAGTCTATAATCTCCAAAAACTGATTATTATTTTTTGAAAATTTTGACCTATTTTATGGACTTCGTATAACCCAGCATCATTGGTTACGATGACATCGTAACCAAAGATTCCACCTCCTCTCAGAATTTACGAACCAGAATCGGCGGTTATGGTCATGAACAACGACCGATTCTGGTTCAGTTTTGGGGAAATTGGTAGGTCGAATAATCGTTCGGTGTATGTTGCACTGTGTAACGGTTCTAGTCGAGAAAGTTTCCTGAACAACTGCATTTTGCTGAATGCTAGAATCGTTACATAAGTCAGTTCACTTGTGCTGATTTTATCATTTGGGGATATTTTTCCAAAATAAATCCTGGTTAGAATCGTTGGATACGATAATAGCTAAAGGCCGATTCTGTAGAATTGTTAAACATGATTGTCACCTATCCACCTATTCCAGCGGCCTAATTTTTTTGATTTATATTATAGATTATTCAAGCAGTCGACAACCAACCTGAGACTGTGTCACATATGGGGCCTGATACCTGCCCACTAGTATACTGATTTGGTGTGTGAAAAGAAGGAAGATGCACGACAATGGTTTGTGGACAAAGGCAAGGAGATGAAATGCGCATTAGTGTTAGGTCGTCGTACGAAGCGTGATCGGTTGAAAATTGTTTGAAAGAGAAGTGGCAAGAAAGAAAGTCACCTGGCAAATGATAAACTGTATATGAAGAGGACATCGAGGATCTACACGAGTAAGTCAAAGCCAAAGAAGCATGATTTCCCGTTTAAGATTATAATTAATAGAGTCAATGGTGTATATAAGCTTTATAAAGTGAACAATGGTTGTCATAATCACAATTAATTTTAATCGAATTATTCGGCAATTAAAGTAAGACATTTTTTCATTAATAAATAAAAACTTAAAGTTACATATTTTTCATTTTCTCATTAATAGATAAAAACTTAAAATTATGAGATATTTTTTTTCTCGGTGTGATTCTCAATTATTTTGGCAGCTTCAAAATGTATAAACGGCTTTCCTATCCATTTGGTATATGCATCCTGTGCCGTAAACTTATCCCCTTTCTGCCTAGCAAGAAACTCGTTGTACTTGATGCACAACTTCATAACATGACGGGTCGTTCTACAAACATAGTCAGCCGTGTAATCATGGTGTGGACCATTCCACTTCGCGCCCGACTTGGGAACGTAAGGTCCTGTTTTTACCAAATTCCAAAATATACCATCATGATCTTCTTCCGGAAGATCCAAGACGATGTAAAAATTCCTAATCCATTCCGTCTCATCCACAACGGACTTTAACCTTTCCCACTGTTGGAATTGGGCGTAACCTCATTTCTTGTTTTCCTCTTTTTCCATGGAAGTCATTGGTTTTCTTCTCTTGCGTATATCTTTTTCCATAGCTCTAATTGACTTTGTAGTTGACTTTGATGATGTAGTGGTTGATGATGGAGTAGTTCGTTTGCATCTTATGAGTATGTCTTCAGTTGAATTGGTAGTTGATGATGGACTTGCCATTGCAAAAGAGTTTCACTTTGAAAGAAGTGGTGAATGATAGAGAAGAATTTGTTTGAATGAAGTAGTGTTTGATGTAGAATGGGTTATCCTATTTATATGCATAAAGGTCCAATGACTATATTTTTCAAAAAAAACAACAAAAAACTAGTCGTTGCGCCGAAGTTTGACCATGTGCAATGAAAAGTAAAAATGTAGTTTCAAAGACAAATTAAACATTAAAGTCACTACGATCCAAACATAACAAGTCATTTTAATAAAAAATAAACTATTGTTTTAGAAATAAATAAACATCCATAAACATAACAAGCCATTTTCAGCATCCACTCACTGATCAATTTCATAACCTTCATCAGCTTCATTAGCTTCAGCGGCTTCATCAGCTTCAACGGTTTCCTTAGCAGCTAATGCCTCATGAAACTCCCTTCACATAGCAGTGGCATCGATTCTGAGAGTTGCGATATTAATGACCTCGTCAAGTTCTTCAAAAGAGAGCTCTTCAATAAGCCTTTTGACTTGCTCCAACTTTGTCTCTTTTCCAAATGGATAACTAAACTTATATTGGTTTCGCACAATTGGTGGCTCGTGCTTTCTGAAAACATCACACTCACGAATTTGTGTATGATAGCTAGTACCCTTCCCAGTGTTCTCCATGCATGCAAAAAATAAATTAAAGGAAAAACGATAAGTATGGTTAAAGAGAAACAAAAATCAACAATATATTAATTCAATTAACAACAAAATCAGTAAATCCTCAACAGAATCGGTGGTTAAGATTATATTTATCCACTGATTCTAACCATAAAAGTGTACAGAAAACGAGTAAGAATGAATCGTGTTCAGAATCGTTGGATAAGACATACCTTATCCATCGATTCTCATATGAGAAAAGTCAAAAATGAAGCATAAGAATCATCAGATAAAGTCTGTCTTATCAAAGGATTCTATATGGTATTTGTTAAGGGAAATAACCAGGTTCTTATCCAACGATTCCCATCTCAGAGAGGTAATAAAAAGAACAAGGTAGAATCGTTGGATACAATAGGAATTATCTAATGATTCACATATGAGAAAAAGTAAATGAATTGACAAGGAAAAATCGTTGGATATAGTAGATCGTATCCAACGATTCTCGAACGAGAAAAAGTAAAAAAAAAAAAAAAGGTAGAATCTTTGTAAATGATCTGCTGTATCCAACGATTATGGGCATCGTAATTATCTGAGAATAACATGGATTAGAATCGTTCAATTTTAATGCATCGTATCCAACGATTCCGATGCATGTTCTTCATGAACATTCTGGAAAAAAATTAGGAATTTGGTTCGCTAAAAGTAAGATTAAAACACTTAGATCAATCAAAAATGTTATTAGAATTATGGGTTTACATATATTTACCTTGTAGATCGAGTGAGATGAGAGATCCGAGAATTTTTTTGAAAAAATGGATTAGGACTTTTAGGATTTGATGGAAATAGAAAGTTTTTTTTGTAATGAAAAATGGAAAGAATTTTGTATTTATATTTTGGTTTTAGTATTAGAGTAAATTAATGAGTTGAGGGTAGTCTAGTATTTTTGATAATATCTAATTAGACACCCTTTATTCTTCTATCTAGTTGCGTGCAAAATTTTGTAGGCCCAATATAATTTCCGTAAGCCCCAAACTAGCCAGGTTAATTTTATCGGGTTGTTAAAAATAAACGGTGAGGCAGATTTACAAATGTAAAAAAAAACGGGATAATTGGTTAATTGACAAATATTTACACATTAAGTATGATAATTTCCAACTCGAGTCACCAATGAATTTACCAATGCACTATAATGATATCAGTGAGGATTTTACTTTTAAAAGACAAAAGAATATAAAGCATAAAGGAAAAAGAAAAAAACTAATGTACATACTATTCAATCATGTAACATCTTAGTAACTCTTTTTTTATCGATAAAGAAGTTAATACTGACGAGTTTCGAACTCGCGAAGGTTATTGATATCATCGTCCAAAACTTTTACCACTGCACTATAGTGACATCGATTGTAACATTTTAGCAACCTGGTTGTGTGATTTGATATCACTCCCATTTATATAGAAGTAAATGTTTATTATCATATAGTTAGAAATTTGAGTTTAAAAAATCATGATCGCCACGTGGATTACTAAATTCTACAAGAGGATACAAAATACATACTATAAAATAAAAAAAAATCTTACAATTAGATTTATTGGATTGCTAAATGCCGAGTTTAATGCCCCTTTATGGTGGAGGCCCATATTTTTTATACTTTTTATATTTTCAAAAACGAGCCAAGCCTCGGATATGTTAATAATAGTTCTCCAATTCAATATCGGTATCGATACATGACTGGTTCGAAGGTTTATAATAATAACAAAAATTTCAACTAGACAACAAAAATATTCAAAATACTTAATAATATAGTTACATGATCAAATACAATAAATAGTTTCTACCATTCCTAATCGATTCTAAGGTAACATGACTAGTTAAAATGGTTCGGTTAGATAAAAAATAACACATCCAAACCATATAATAACACTATAATCAGTAGAGATGTTAGAAACCAAAAATCCAACCATTCCTAAAATAACAAAAAAATCTCAATAACTAAACTAAATAACAACTAAAAAACCAAGATCAGATCAGTTAGAA
The DNA here is from genome assembly GCA_023531435.1 of Papaver californicum. Classification (NCBI taxonomy): domain Eukaryota; kingdom Viridiplantae; phylum Streptophyta; class Magnoliopsida; order Ranunculales; family Papaveraceae; genus Papaver; species Papaver californicum. The sequence goes on along the minus strand of JAJJMC010011374.1, from coordinate 2,138,422 downwards.
TTGAATTTGAAACAAGGTAGATTTGGATCCAAAACAACAGTATAATCAATTGAAACAAATCATAAAAAGAAATTAAAAAAAGAAAGATGGGTTGAGATTGTTTTGCTCAGATCTGTTCCAAAGAGCGGATCTTAAGGAGAAAAAAACTCAAACGACAAAAGTTTGGTTTAGTATTCTGAGAGAGAGAGTTGCATATAGATTGTTCGACAAGGACAGAGATTTGAACTACCTGACCAAAGATTAGAACATAACTATTTAGCACTTGATGTTTATTGTTTTTAGCAAATCATATGTTGCATTTGTGATATTATTGAACTAGAACTAATTGTTGCATTCCTTATTGATGCTCTTCACAGTAAATGTTGGATTAAAAGATGGTTGGCTGTTAAAATATAGCTCCACATCAAAGCTTCCATTTACCTAAAATATTAGGCTTTAGGTTTCAACTTGTCCCCGTGATATCATTCTGCCAACTATCTCTTTAAATGCACCAATTCGCTGTTTTCCATTAGATCAAAAAAAAAGAAGAAGCACAAAGCCAAGTATTTATAGGATTTAGTCGTATAAATTCCCAACTTTTAAATGCCACCTTAATTTGAAATCATTTACTCCTTTTAATTGTTATATTAGGGTTTATCACAAAGATTATAAAAGTATTTAGAGAATATTTTTTTTTCTCAAATGCCCTAGACTAATATTGATATTCATAGTTTTTAGAACCCCTAGTTTTTAGTTCTTAATTTGGAACAATTCAAACAAGAATTTTTTTTTATAGAATATTATACATTCTTTCTATTTAATTCAATCACTTTTCCGATAAAAAAAAATTATATCAACAAAAATAATATCGAAAGATAAATTTACTTCATATTTAAGAAAGTTGTTTAGAAAATTAGACACACATTAATTTAAATTAGGTACTGATTTTAAGTAAGGAATAGATTAAGAAAAAAAGTGAAAAAATATAAATTACATCAACTAAATTAGGACAAAAAAAATCCTAATATATCAACTATACTAGGACTCCATCCCGGCAGGTCAATTAAGCAGCCTCCTCGGGTTCCATCCCGGCATCAACATTTTCTTGCCGGAATATGAAGCACTTGCTTTGGACAAACTGAATTTACTATTCAACCTTCACATTGTCCTATTAAAGTCTAAAGACAACAAATTTGAGGACAAAAATGTAAAGTATCTTTGATAGTAGTACTTTGTTTGACTTCTATGCAGAGTCTCTCTGTTTCTCCCCCACACTTTCTTTTTCCTATCAACTAAGAATTTCCTTTGTACAAATCTGAGCTGTTTTCTATCAATTTTTCTACTTTTACTCTATTCTTGAACCCCAATCGCTGTTAAAATGGGTGAAAGCAGTAAATTCATGGAATGTCAGTTGAAAAGGGCAAGGGATGAAGCAGAACTATGGAGGAAGACATGTAGAGAGTTAGAAGGACATTTTTTTGATTTAAGACAGATGGAATACCAAGAACATGAGTTAGATAAACAGCTTGAAGTTACTATAGGTTTGTTTAATGAGTTGTATTTTCAGTTTGATAAGAAAAAGTTGAAATGTTTTCAAGTTAAGAAAAAGTTTGATGCTTTAGTTGCTAAAGATGGTAAATTTGTACATGATATAAGTTTGAAGAAAAGGGTTCAAGATCTTGAGAAACAAGCTGATTTTTGGTTGAATCATGATCTTAAAATGAAGTACTTTGTGGAAGAGTATAAGGGTAAGTATGAGAGGTTGCTGTTGAAGTTTAAAGAGAAGAAGATTGAGTGTGATGTGACGAAGGAAGAGTTTAAGGGGTTGAAAGAGAAGATTAAGGGTCTAGAGAGGAGAAACAAGGGTGCAAGTATAGGGGGGAAGGAGATGATGGAAAGGATTGGGTATTTGGAAGATGAATACAGGAAGATGGAGAGTGAGGAAAGGGGGAAATTTGTTCAACTTAGTATGGAGATTGAGGGTTTGAAGTGTGCTAAGAAGAGAGCTGATGAAGAAGTTGAAGAGTTAAAAATTAAATCAACTATGTTGCTGAATGCAAATGTTGAATTGAGGGGAGAATTGGAAGATTATAAAGCTAAGTACCATGGTTTGGATGTGCACCTTAACGAGAAGGTTGGGTTAGAGGGTAAATTGAGAGAGACGATTACGAGTCTAAAGGAGGAGAACAAAAAGATGGGAATGGATCAAACACAGAAATGTCTTAAACTTGGAAAGCAGATCGAGGAGTCCAAGTCTGCGGAAAAGAGAGCAGATGCTGAGTTACGAGTTTTAGAGAGTAAGTGTATGGAATTGGAGGTTCAAGCAACCGTGTCGCTGAATTATGCGATTGAATTGGGGAGAGAATTGAAAAGCCAAATGTCGATAGTGGTTCATCGAGATAATGAGCTTGAGGACTACAAAACTACATGTATTGGAATGCAAAGACAAATTACGGGTCTAATAAATGAAAGAAATGCTATGTCTGAAAGAGAGAAGATGGCACAAGACAAAGTTGCTTACTTGGAAGAGGTAGTTAAGGAAATGGAAAATGATAAAAGAGAGACTGAGAACAAGACTTTGGAATGTTGGGATAGGGAAGCAGAAGATGAGATGGAGAGTTGGAAGAAGAGGCTGTTCATGGAGTTGGGGAATCGGGTTTTAAGGGTGGAAGAAGAAAAGTTATCTTTAAGAGGGTTACAAAATGAAGTTTCTTACATGAAAATGGAAGGCAGGGTCGATGTTGCTAGCATGGTTCACCCTGAATTGACAGATAATATGTTTGTTGAATCTAATAGCAAGCCTTCTTCACTTCATGGGAATTTCGAAGATGTGCACGTACCAGGTATGAATACTATCCTGCTTGTTACATATATTTTTTATTTACATTATTGTTTTTCCACTACGTCTATTGTTTCTCTTTGTGCTCTTGTAGATGTAGAACGTGTATGGATTTTTTACAGTTTCCTATAGAGCCGATAGTCCATCTCTTTTGTGGTCTTTCTAAACTAGTAACGGCACGAGGAACAACTAGTTGTTGGTTTAGCTAGATTAAAAGATGGATGGTTTAGTAAGTACTGGAGTGAAGGAGTTCCATTATTTGTTCATTTTATTATATTTCAAAGAAACTGCACTACAAAACCTACTATTTGGATGTTGATTCAGTAATTTGTTAATGTCATAGCTGCAATCTATGAATAACTTATGTTCTGTCATACATTGCTTAGATCAAGACCTCAAATGAGCTTCTTTCCCATTTTACGTAATTCTAGTTTCTTATGTATATCACTGCCCAGATTCGTGAAAAACTGATAATGACTTGTAATCATATATGCAGACCCACATTACATCGATAACCACCAGGAGCATTCAGAAAATGATACATACAAAAAGAAGAATACTTGTTCAGATTCCATTGTGGAATCAGTCATTGCAGTTGAACAGCAAATAGTTTTAGAGACAGAAGGGAAATTGAGAGATATTCTAGTTTTGCTTGAGCAAGGTGCTGTAAATACTTTACCTATAGATGCTATTGAAATTGACAGTGAGGATGAAATTGTTGAGGTCATTGACAGTGAGGATGAAAAGGAGATGACCGCGACACATCCTTGTAGTGTTGAAGGTAAAGAACTACTGCTTATATCAACTGATGAAACTCTGAATGCATCCGAGAAGTGTTTAAAGAGGCCATTATCACTTCAAAGAGACGAGGAATGTGAAGCAAGCTCTGACAAAGTTGTATTAACGCCAGGGACCCCATTGTGTTCAACTCCAAAAAGATTTAAGGCTTCTGAAACCGCAATCGGCCAAAGTGTCAGTCAAAAAGATGATTAAAATCTGAATGGTAAAGTTTTGAATCTCTTGTTATTTTGTAAAAATTAAATTCAACTTCATGCTACTCATGTTCTTTAAAACTGGTTCATTTATAATGGTTCGATTCCCATTTTAGTTGCAAAATAGCGTTGGACTCAACAATTGCAGTGAAAGACTACTTAAAAAAAATAATCTCTGTTCTGTACTACCAAGTTTGAGTTGTTTTTATAGTTAATTAGGCTAAAGGTCCAAAATTCAATTTCATATACTTCTGAAGGCACAGAAATATCCCCACATCATGCAATCTGTTATGAACATTGCAGTTTCCGTACGCTGCTTTGTTCTCTGGGCACAAGACACATCATGGCTAAGCTTTTTATTTTCTTGAAACTATGCCATTATCGTGAAGATCATGCAACAGCTTTTGTATTTACAGACCTATGTGGCTGTTTCTAGCTTGGTGGCCATACAAATATTTTAGAGCGGGTTACTAAGGTAGCAATATCATTCCTACATTGATCTTCACTGCAGTTTCTAGTTTTTAATACTATTACTTCTCTCCTACATTTATTTCAGGGGAACACTTCTGCGAGCTCTTAACAGATGGGAACCAAGAAGGTGATGTAAATATGTCTCTATAAAGGAGTACGGGATGTTCGATTCAGAAGCACTTTTGGACAAGAGAGAACTGGCTATGAACATCTCAAAGTAATCATTCAGTGGATAGGTGGGGAAGAATGTTACGGCCCACTCATTTTTCCATATATTGGGCTGGCCCGTGAGAAGAGTCTAGAACATTAGGGAAGATCACAAGCTTCCGGAACATTAGGGAATATCCCTTGTATATAGAATATTCTTTGTATATTCTTATAAGTAGTAGAATACTCTAGAAGGTGATGATTCTAGAACATATTCTAGAATCCTCCATTGTACACTATATAAGGTGGAGAGCTCATTTGCTCAAATCATCCGCCAAGAGCTCTCTAAGCATTGTAATATTCTCTCTCCAATAATCAAATACTCTTGCCCACCTTAAAAATCTCTAAGTCTCCTTCCTTTGTGTTTCTTTTAGGCTTACTTGAAGAGTTCAAGTGCCGCACGGTCTTATCCCAAAATCTAAGCCCGTGACACTTTGTAACTGCCACCATCAGGCAGTTGGGTGACATGTTCTCACTCAAAGATATGGGTACTCTTCATTTCTTTCTAGGCATTGAAGTTATACCAACCAAGGAAGGCATACTTCTATCTCTACACAAGTATATCAGAGAAATTCTGGACACTACAAGCATGAGTGAAGCTAAAGATGTCTCAACACCCCTCTCTACATCACCAACTCTCCAGCTAATGGACGGCACAGCAGCTGTGGATTGTTCAGCATTCCGTCGACTGATTGGTAGTCTACAATATCTCACACTGACCCGTCCGGATATTGCCTTTGCCGTGAACAAGCTCTCACAATTCATGCACAAACCAATTACAACTCACTGGTCAGCGTGCAAACGGTTACTTCGTTACTTGAAACAGACTATCTTTTATGGGATTCAGATTCACAAAGGGGGAACATCCACACTTCGGACATATACGGACGCAGATTGGGCTGGCAATTTAGATGATCGGACATCCACCTCTGCCTACATCAGCTTTCTAGGCTCAAACTCAATCTCCTGGAGCTCCAAGAAACAACGAGCCGTTGCTAGATCATCGACATAAGCTGAATACAGAGCACTTTCCAATGCAGCGTCTGGAACAATGTGGTTGTCAACATTATTTGCAGAGCTTGGAATCTCACTTACAGGTCCTCCTCAACTGTTCTGTGACAACATTGGAGCCACGCATCTAAGTCTCAACCCTGTCCATCATTCACGTATGAAACATATCCAAATTGATCTACATTTTGTGCATGATTTAGTCCAGAAAGGCAACCTTGAAATCAGACATGTGCACACGGAAGATCAACTAGCTGATCTTCTCACAAAATCATTATCTAAGCAGCGTACTTCCTTACTACGAAACAAGATTGGCCTTGCCGATGGAACGCCAATCTTGCGGGGGCGTATAAGAGAACCGTATGGTTCACATACCTTAGTCAAAGAAGAAGATATTAAACCTACAATCAAGGGGAATTCTACTACTAATATCAACCCCATATCCTTTGAAGATTTTACTATCATAAGTTAAGGCCTACATCAAGCAAGTCTAATATATTGTTACCCTATTTAGGGTCTTGTATATTGTATATAAACACAAAAGATCTCAATGAAATAGTATGTTCAATTGTCATTCATTATATGCAGTAGAATCTTTATATACCGCTCTTCAAGCCTGAGATAGCATCTCTCAAAGAGTGCGTTTAAATTTTTTACAGCCGAAAATAAAAAATCGAAACAAAAGATGCTGCTGACAAAATCAGAGTCACACCTTCAACTCAGAGTCAAAAAGAACTCTATTATTGACAATTACAATATTACCCCTCTCTGTTTCCATATAAACACTCTTTAACAATACTCTGTTTCTCATTTCAATTCCCCGAACTTCAAAACTCTAAAATCATGCCGCTGATAGTCTCTGAGATTGGATCAGGTGGAAGAGAATAAAAATTGAATCCCGGTTTTGTATGGGAATCTGGAGGAACCACAATCATCATCAGCATCATCTTCGTATGGCAGCATTATGATTTCTCCTCTCAAAACAAAATAAGATTCATTTCATTCTTCTCAACTTCTATGAGTGAATCTTTCAAATGATACTCTTATGCTCGTTACATACTTTTGTTAATATCATTTTTATTTTATTTTGTTTTGTCAATGATTTCTCTTTTTTGGTCATGTAGATGAACTCCAAAGAATATGGAGGATCAGGTCAAGGAGTAATTTCTTCTTGTTAAGGAGATAGAGGCGTTGAAGTGTCTGATGTGATGTTCCGAGAAATGGAAGATTGTAGAAGTAATCATGGTTTTGTTGGTGCAGCTTGAGGGGAGAGTGTTGGGTTTGAAGGTAGATTGAGAGAGCAGATTAAGAGTGTAGAGGAGGAGGAGAATATGAAAAATGGAAAAGGATCTAAGGGAGAAGTGGAGTTTAGGAATATGGAGAGTGAGGATAAGGAGAAGAGTGTGAGACTAAGCAAGGAGATTGAGGAGCTCCAGTGTGCCGAGAAGAACCAAAAAGATGGAAATGGCTCTCATTGAAGTTTTCCACTAGAGCCAATAAGGAGGAGTGTAATTTGTGTGTAATTGATTGTTGCTTTTTGTGTTTTTTAGTTTCAGTTGATTGTTTTTCATGCTGGGGTTAATTATTCACTTGAGCATGAGCCCAGTAGAAACATTGTTGAAAAGAATCTTGGGTTTGAAAACAGATGACTAAAACTTGAACATCCATGGGTGTTATCTTTTAATAAATCAATAATTCTGTAGGTGAAGATGGATTGCATTGGTAAATAAATCATAGTATTTCTGTTTTCATTGGCTTTTTTTGTTTTCAGTTATAAATTTTCATTTTTTCTTTGATTTTGATTTTGTTTATAAGTGCAGGAATGGGGAACTTACCAATAGAGATCCTATCAAACTTCCTGATTCGGTTGCCTGTTAAGTCAAATTGCACGATTCAGGTGTGTAAACAATGAGTGGCATAATTATTGAAAAGCTCTAAAAATTTTAAACCACAGTACCAGCATGCTATTGATATAGACAAATTTGGACTCATGCTTTGTAGTTATAGTAATATAAATATCTTAAGTTATGATCCAGTATCCCCTACATGTGAGGGATTTAGTCATGTCATTTGCCCAGTTGAATCTCTCGAGATGCAAATTGAGTTTCTTGGATGTTGTAATGGCTTGGTTTTGATAAGGCGTTAATAAGTCTCACTCGTGTTCCTTATACTTTGGAATTCATCCACCAATGAATGCAAGAGAGTACCAATTCCGCCGTGTTTTGGCGGAGTCTCTGGAGAAAAGTTGGTGGAAGGTTCATGTTTATACACTTGAATCAAGTTCATGGAGAAGAGTTGATGGCGTCGAGATGGATGATTTTGATGATATAGGATTGTTTGATATGGCTTGCTTGCCTATTAACGGATCTCTTCATTGGATAGTATATGCAGAAGAAAGTTAATTCAGAAATGACCATTTTATTATTTATTTTGATATTGAGAAAGAGGAGTTCGATAAGATGCCACTGCCTATCCTTGACGTAGCTGTTGAACCATTTTTGTGTGCTTTAGGAGGTAACTTTGCTTATTTTATTATGATTCATTGAGCTAGAAAAACATTTTGGGGTAGTAAAATATTTTAACCTCACATTCGTTTAAGAACAAAATTTTTTTGCTAGGGTTAGACCTGGATGATAATTGTTTGCATATGGTTTTATTCAACCCAAAACAGGACATCATTTCTGGATATCCATGAAGATTCAATGTCTTCCTCTCGCAGTGTAGCTGCCTATGTGGAGAGCCTAATTTTGCTTGGCACAGGTACTTATCAAGGGCCAGCACAATGGGAAGCCTCACACGAAGAAGATGAGGATGACTCTAAAGAAGATGATGGAGAGGATGGTACAAAAGATGGTGAGAATCATGGTGATGAAGAAGAAGATAGTGAGAACAAAGGGAAGAAAAACAAGTCTACGTGAGTGTTTTATGTGCTAGTTTCATTGATTGTTTAATCCATTTATTAATTTGGGGTGTTCTTCTAAGTTAGAATATGTTAATTTGTGTCTTTGGTAATTCTGTTATAACCTAGGGAGAACCAGAAAGCTTTCAAATTAGTTGCATCTTGTTCTGCCTTTGCTATCACAAGGATTCATGTCATATTTTTCCTTTTTCAGTTTCTTATATATTGTTTCTCTGTTGAAAATGTACTCCCTTTGTAATCTTGTTTTAGTAGAATTTTAGTCATCAGTTGTAATCTTATACTCTCCGTCCTGCAAAAAGTAAAAGCGTCTCTTTTTGTGGAAACGGAAGTAGTATATTGTTTCTCGGTTGAAAATATACTCCCTCTGTAATCTTATTTTAGTCGGTTGCAGAATATTTCAGACTGTAATTTGATTTTTTGTTAATTTGCATAGACATCATGGAAAGCTTTGAAGCCTAAACTTTTGACACTCCCAGATTGAAAATGAAATGAGCTTAGATACAGCTAGCAAAACTGCACTGATAGTTATAATCAGCTGTAACAAGAAATAACTAATAAGACATTAACAGAACGGAAAATGATATTCCCCTCTCCTTACACCACTCAACTCTATGTGTTGCAAGAAGTTAACAGAATAAGACAATCAGCTCTATGTGTTGAGAATAAGACAATCAACTCTATGTGTTGCAAGAGTACCGGTTCAGGTTAACAGAATAATGCAATAGCTGTAACACAAATAACTAGTAAGAATTTAACTGAATAAGACAATAAGGGGTGTAAACAATGTGTATCTGACAATTATCCCCTCAAATTGTACAGTTTGTAGTTTGTTGAAGCTATAAACTCGCAGCTCCTCCTTTAACCTCTGAAATTAAGGCCCATGCAATCCCTTACTAAAAGTATCTGGTAGCTAATTAACAGTGAAGATATATGAGAGTTTGAACTAATTCTCTCACAAAATGAAAATTAAGAGACATATAGATGAAATAACAAATAAAAACGGCTGAGATTGTCATAGTGAAGAGATTAATAAAGCAATCGTTAGTATTGTTAGTTTCCACCAATACCTCACTCTAATCTTGTTTATAAGCCTGCATATCAAACTTTTGTTAGTGTTACTAGTACATCGGTGATAAGATTTCTTTTTGGCTTTTTCCCCCCTCCATTTATACTTTAATAAAACAAACATGTACAAGTTAATAAACCCTTGTTAGTTCCCATTTGACTGTCATTTATAATTCATTTACTTGACATAAAAACTTCATATCTAAAGTAAGATATGCATGAGGTGCCATAAACAAATGGACAAGCTTACTTACTTTTTTAAATCGAACTTAAGCCTAAATATTTAACATATTTTCTAGTCCTAAGGTAGTGACAAAAAAAAGTTCTTGCGCTTTTGAGACTGGCTTGAGCCACGAAAAACTAGGTTGTAGTTCCGCAAGTCCTACCCATGGATTATCCGCTAGCATTATAATGCCATGCCGTGTGCATTATTTACCTAATTGAGCACATGGCATACCTAAGTTGTCCATATTACATGACGATGTATAAAACCCACTATGTCAGAAAGAAAACTATATTTGAACGATTATAATAAAAAAAAACAATCATGAACAGCCATTGATTTGATGTTGTTAAAGCTTGGAATCGGAACCTCTGCTACTATACATGGTTCCAGAATTGAGAACTTAATAAAACAACACAATAAAAGTTCCTAAATTGTTACACCGGCCCATCCATCAAACCATAAAACGAAGTTGTACTTCCTCCGTTTCATAAAAAATAAATTTTATTATTGAATTAATTTTCATGAAAATAAAAAGAAATTTTAATTTTATTTTTTTTTTCCATTACATCTTTATAACGATAATTTTTTATTATTGACAAAATTTTATAATAAATCAAAATTTAGAAATCATCTTATTCCCAAATTAATAAAATGTTTTCTCCTAAAGTAAATCCTGGTCTAATGCTCACTGTTGTCGTGTTCTGAAATTTTTACATAATTTTTTTAAAATTTGAACCTGTGATTAAATTAACAGAGATAACATATTAGTACATCACCTTTTATTTTGATTAAGCCAATATCCCAACGAACAAAAATATATAAAAACGAACAAAAATATATAAAAACGTCAAAACCTTGGATACAATTTAATTTCATCATGAGTAAATGGGTCAAATGCCCAAAAACTTTTAAATTCCGGTTGTAATGGACGAGTAAAATTTCATCTGGTTAAATGGACGGAAAATAATTTAAATTGAAACTGATAATTATATCCTGGTTTTTCTTTCTTTTACACTCCACAAAGAAGTCATCGATAATATCTTTTCTTTCTCCACCATCTCCAAAACCTATTGACACCACCACTACCATTATCGAAATCTTCTCTCCACCATCTCGATCTTCTCTTTCTCCACACTGTTAACTACAATCACCACCACCACTATCACCAACTATAACCACAACCATCACCACTACAGTAACTACAACCACCACCATCATCATATACAACAACTACAACCAACACCACCATCTTCCTCCACTAACAAAAATACCGACAACCTCATCGACATTGACACCATCACCACCACCATCTACAATTTTTTTCCTTCAATTGAAACGGAGATTTCTCAAATTCATTGAAACTAAGAAATTAGGGTTTTGCCTTTCACCAATTTCGTAAGATGAATACTCGTAAGTTTCCTAATCCTAAGTTTTTTTTTCTTGATTTTATTATCTGAATTCATCAATTTCACATGAATTGACCTGAACTACCTTAATTTTATGAGATGCGTCATTTTATATATATGTGTAATTTTTGTCTGTTTTTTTTTCTTAGGTAAACGTAGATGAAACTGGTATCATCCTGTTTTAAACCTGATATTTATGAGATGACTAATATTTTAGTTTGTTTCTTTCTTTCCTAGCGTAAACATGGATGAAACTAGTATCATCATGTATTAGATATGAAATTTATGAGATGCGTGAAATTCTAGTTTTTTTTTTTCTTGCGTAAACATGAATGAAATTGGTATCATCCTGTTTTAGATTCGGTTGAATTTGTTTTCAACCATGTTTAAAGTAGTATGAAACTGGTATCGTTCAGTTTTAGATGAATTTAGTATTATCATGTTTATATTTGGACGAATTTGTTTTCATCTATGTTTAAACTGATATGAAACTGGTATCATCCTGGTTGATTTTGTTTTCATCCATGTTTAAACTAGTATGAAACTAGTATCATCATGTTTTAGATTTGGCTGAATTTATTTTCATCCATGTTCAAACTAGGATGAAACTGGAATCATTATGTTTTAGATTTGACTGAAGTTGTTTTCATCCATATTTAAAGTAGGATGAAAATGATTTCATCTTGTTTTAGATTCAGTTGAATTGCTTTTCATCCATGTTTAAGGTAGGAAGAAAATCAATTTCATCCTATTTTAGATTGAGTTGAATATGGAAGAACTACGATTTATATATTGCAGGATGAATCCAGTTACACCATGTGTTGGTTACTGAAATTAAAATAAGAAAACAACAGCAACACTAGATGTATCTAGGTGCATCCAGTGTTATTGCTTGACGTATCTGAATGCATCATGTGTTGCAGCAAAATAAAGAGTATGAAAACATGAACAATATTTTTATCTAGCGCATATAATTTTAAATATGATATACAAGCTATTAAATTGTTGATGAATCAACATCTATCATTGACTAATCGTACGTCTACACCTTCATTGTACGGAAATCGTGTCCAAAGTTAAATATAACGACAAATATACATAACTTCTTAGATTCGCTTCTAAATGGTTGTCAAAGCTACAACTGAATTTATTTTGTAAACTAGTAATTTGGATTATGTTTCTTGACCTTATATTGGTTACATGGTTCTCTTCATCCAGGTGTTGGGTTTTATCTTAATGTCACTCAAGATAAATGGAAAAGCTGGCTTATGTATGACTATGTTGACATGTTGTTAAGAAATTGCCTAAAGTTTTGAGTAAGCATTTTGAACAGATTGATATAAGATCTCGTGCATCCGTTTCTGGGTAATCAATGGGTTAGCATATATCTTTGAAAGAGTATTCTATGCTCTGAGTTATAACTTACCTTCTGATGAGTCTTTTAAGCACTAAGGTATGTGTTGTAACTTACTGGCTGATCAGTTGATTAGGAGTCCAATTTCATAGTTATTTGGAAATTTCTCAACTTTTGTTTATGGGTTAATTTTTTTTTTTGTGTGTAGTTTTTTTTTTAGGTACAAAATTAGATTTTCTACATTGAAATATGGGTTTAAGTTATGTAATTATTTGCCCCATTATGTGTTGTGACTCAAATACTACCAAAGCGAAAGAATTAAGTGAAATTGCCCACTCGGCACCATCTTTGTCATTTAACAGGTTATATTTTGTGATGATCAGTCTCACATTCAATAGACACTTCTTGGTAAAGAAGCTATCCAAGCTCGATAGTTCACAACTAAGCATTCAGAGTATCATTTTTGTTATACATGCCTATATTGTATTTATTTATTTACCAATTGAAATAATTTCCTATTTTGGTTGGTAATTTGTTGTAAACTAACTAGTTTGTCTGGTTGTGAGACCTTCCAACTGTTGTGGTAATTTTAATCAATTAGTTATTCTACAACTATAGGTAATTGAACGAGAGAAAGGGCAGTTTAGTCAAAGCTCTAGAATTTCCTTTCACATATTTGGGTAGAATACACAAGTTGGATATTAGAAAAATATTGTTTGATTCTTTGGATATTAGACAAGTATCTTATTTTACTTGTCTTCTAAACCTACAAAAACAAATCTAAGGGTTATTCAACCAATTAACTCATTAACTTTTTGTATGATGTTGAAGAGTTAACTTTCATTCCTGGTTACATAAAAAATTTCACAACAATGTTCGACCAATACTAAAGCCAGGGATAACAAAATATACTCCTAGGATAAGAAAATTATTCGAGGCACGATGGCTGATGCAAAGATTCAATTGAACAATAGCTGATGCAAAGAATCAATTGAACAATTAACAGATATTTTAGGTTCCATCGATACCTCACTCGATCAATAATATTGTTTGGCATATCAAAATTATGTTACCCATAAATTTGTGATAATCATTTTCCTCTATTTATACGTACTATAACAAAACTAAAAACGCACAAGTTATTAAACGCTTATTAATACATTTTCGCTCATTTATGATTCATTTATTTAACATAACAACTTCATGGCCTGAGGAAAGTAAACATGAGACGAGGTTAGATGGGATGGTAGACAAGATGTTAGGTTGTGGAATAAAAAACTTGAGGTAGGGCAGCAACGACTCGAAGATAGAGGAATAGACACACTTGAAAGATTTTTTTACGTGGGTCAGTTGGATTTTCAAATCGGGCCTCGCCTTGAAATGTCGACCAGTTAGACCGTCAAATAGGACCCCAAGTGTCAGACAATTAGATAGTCCGTCGGATCATTTACCATCCTTCCATTGGTATGATGGTATCAGAGCCCGATTAGATCCAAATTACCTTCAATTGGTATCAGAGCCAAGTTATTAATAAATCGAGTGGTTATGGATGTCAAACCCTTATTAAGTGGGTACAGGTGCGTAAGGCGAAGGCGCAGAACATTTTAATTCAGATGGAGCAAGAAAACCCAAGATGGAGCAGGGTTCATAATGGAGTTTTTTATCCTACCTAACTCATGTGGAGTGGAGCAAGCTCGAAGTTGGTGTTAGACCTGAAGCTAACTCATATAGAGCAGGCAAGGCTTAAGGGTGCATAACTAACTAAGTTAGACATTAGCATACGAACGATAATGTGTGCTAGAGTGGAGCAAGTTCGAAGTTGGAGTTAGACCTAAAGCTAACTCATATAGAGTAGGCAAGGGTCAAGGGCACATATACTTGTAACTATGTTCAATGGTAGTACACGGACGATAATGGTTAATTGAGTTGGCATGCAGTATATCTCGAATGATGCCAATTAATGTGGAGTTATGAACATAAAGGAGCAAGGTATATCTCAAGGTATTGCATAACGAGAGACCGTATGATAATATTTGGTGCGACGATTTTGGATCTCGTCAAGGTGGAGATTATTAGGTATTAGCTGGACAAAAGATAATAGTATTAGTCTCACATAGAATAAGCGGGATTCTAGGTGAAGATGAATAAGTCTTGAAATCTCTTTACATTGTACCGAGACCTTTTAAGATAAAATCCAACACCTACGGCCAAAAGTGATTAAATCGACAATTATAACCATAGCTAAAAGTAATTAAATAGAATGGAAACACTATGGAATGTATGTAGATAGGGCCCAACCCGAAATTTTACAATTTATAAAGGAGGATACCAAATCTCTGCGGGGATACTAATCTAGAAATCCAGTGGTCAGGATTGTTTTGTTTTATAAGGAATGGTATCCTCGTAAAGATTTGGTATCCCCTTTATAAATTTTGCAAATATGGACTAGTTAGACTATGTCTGTAAGATCCTTCGCAGATACAAATCTAATCTTCGAATAATCACATGGTTGTATTTTCTATTATGATTCGAAAGATGAAGGTATCTATATCCTTGAGGGTTCCAACTTCGCCTATCCCTGACCACTTTGATTTGGAAGTATGATTCAATTACAGGTGTTGACTGGACGATCGTGAAGTTGTTGTCAATGTGATGGATCAATGATATTTCTTCCGTTTCTCATAAACTAAGCTGTTTGTTTTAAAATTTTATTTGCTAAAAAATGAGTTATTTCATTAAACAAGACAATATTTTAAAAAATACTTTTTTAATTAATTATTATTAGTATAAGAAATATGTATAAATTGATAATCATGTTAATATTCGTTATTTTTTTTTGAAACATAAAATAGATTGCATTAAAAGGATATTACACAGGGGTAAGTGGTACCCAGGGAATCATTTATTACAATTTGGTTTAGAAAGGTAGGTGTTATCATGTCCCAAATTCTTGTAGAGAAATTGTCGCTTTGACTTCCATCCGTTGTGTGATTAGCTAGACCATCGGTTCTTTGGTTCCCTTCCCGATAATTGTGTTGGATCTCGTATCGTGGTATCCGATGAAGATTTTGATGAATTTCTGTGATAATTCCAGATCTATACAAAGGCGGGGCCGTTGGGGAGGTTAAAAAACGAAAAATATTTTCAGAGTCCGTCTCAAAGATGACTTTCGGCCAAAATCTGGCAATCGCCGTTCTAAAGGCTAAAAGCATGACCAGGCTTCCGCCGATAACGCGGTGCTAAAACCTAGTGGTTGTGCTAAAGCCATTATTGTCTACGAATCTGAGTCTCTGTATATAAATCCCACGCATGCGATTCCAGTGTGACCTCTAGCTAAGCCATCTGTGTTAACTTTGATCCAGTCTAAGGTAGGACTGGACCAGCTGACTGATATGATTATCGTTCGTCGTACGCCAATAAGATGATTAGCAGTTGGAGTATCACCATGGAGAACCGGACGAATATTTTCCTTAGACCATAAAAATTCTTGATGAAGATGGATTGCTCGCATTACTATGATATACGAAGGTGTTTGTCGGTGGCGATAAACAAAATCATTTCTTGCTATCCAGAGTGACCACAAAAGAAAACATAAAGATGTAATGGAGGTTGTTGGACCTGGCTGTTGTAGGAGATTCAAAATAGATGTTCGAGAGGAAATGAAAAGTAGAAGAGGAGATTGCGTGGAAAGGTTTCTCGATATTCGAGTTCTAAGGATGTTCCACACTGTCTCTTTCTTTGTACAATGGAGAAGGATGTGATCATCTGATTCTGGTTCCGAATTACATTGGGGGCATCTGTCTGTATTGATGATTACAATGTGATTTAGGATTGAGAAGCTAGGTAATCCCTTGTTGATGGCTTTCCACAAGAAAAAACAAATTTTTGGTGGCCATGGTAGATTCCAGAGGAATTTGGTGGGTGGGTTGGGAATTTGGGTGGAAGGGAATGTTTCATGAGTCAGGCGGGTATAACCGGATGCGATGGTGTATTTTCCTTTTTTGGAATGTGGCCAGATAATTGTATCTGGTGGGGCGTCTCAGGGTAGGTGAATGTTTATGATTTTTTGGGATGCAAGTGGTGGAAGGTAGTTTAGCTTATCATGGGACCATCTATGAGAAATAGGATCATTAATATTCGATACTGATTGGATAGGGTGACAAAGGTGAGGGTCTATATTTGGGAAGTATGGTATCCAGTTGGCCTCGATAGGGGTGGAAAGTCCATTTCCGATGTGGTGGAAGGTTAGAGATCTGAATTGAGGTATAAGAGATGTTAATTGCCTCCATTGAGGTCTAGAAGATGAAGGAATGGGGTGGTTGGCTTGGAGAATCGGTTGTTGCTTGAGATATTTTTCATTGGATATTTTGGCCCAACTTGAGTGGGGTTGATCATGCAAGTTCCGGATCCTTTTGTTGAATAGGGATTTGTTGTGATGACTACTTTTCATGATGCTGATTCCTCCCGCTGATATTAGTTTAGTGACTTTATCCCAGCCAATAGGATGTAGTTTCCGCACGGAAGAATCATGTGCCCAGAAAAAGTTTCGAGTGATGCGATCTATCTTGTTGTGCACATGGGTAGGTAGGATATGCGTTTGCATAAGATTATTAGAGGTGGGCGTTAATGAGGTTTTGCCGAGCAGGCGTTAGGCATTTTGACATCCATCTGTTTGCTTTTCTTGCCAGTCGTTAGAGCAGAGGTTCAAAGATGTGTCGGGAAGATCTTCCTTGCCTTATTAGACTCCTAGGTACGTTGGTGGATTCGAAGTGGTTGGAAAGTCGAAAAAATGTGCAAGGGTGTCCACTTGTCGTTGATCCAATCTTGGATGGTTTATGATGGTGGATTTGGAAGTATTGATTATCTTACCCGCCGAAGTGCTATAAACATGAAGCGTGTTTACAAGCTGATTGTTAATCTTTGTGGTAGCGGTGTAGGTGATAAGGAGGTCATCAACATACATTAGATGTGGAATGGGTGGCAACTTTTGAGATATACGAAGTCCACCTATCAGGTGCTGGGATTCAAGGTTCCCTAAGCTTGTAGATAGGATTTCTGCGTAGATGATGAAAATATAGGAATAGAGCGGGTCACCCTGCATGATGCCTCTTGTTGGTGGTGTACCGTTGATATTGATTGAGTGTGTGACTGTGGTTACACAGAGCATTATATAGTCCACATAAATTAGAGGAAAACCTAGTTTGGTGTATGCGACTTTCATAAAACCACAATCCAAGCTATGATTGGCCTTTTGAATATCTAATTTGAGTGTTATTTTCGGATGTTTAGTTGGGGCTGAAGTTCTGATGTGATGGAATAATTCCCCCGCAATTGCAATGTTGTCATGGATTGAACTTTGGGGAAAAAATGCACCATGATAAGGACTAATTATAAATGGAAGAAGCGGACGAATTCGGTTGACCAGAATTTTGGCTATGATTTTATAAGTGACATTATATAGTCCTATGGATCTGAATTTTGAAGGTTTTGAGGGATGATCGAGTGATTAGGGTAATATTGGTATGATTCATGAGCGGGTGAATATTAAGAGAACTAAAGAAGCTGCGGACCATAGCAATAAATTTTAGTTGAGTGGTCTCCCAAAAATATTTGAAGAACTTACTTGTGAATCCATCTGGGCCCGGGGCTCGATCCGAGCCAATAGAGAAAACTGCGTCTTTTATTTCTGCCGGAGAAACTTCTTGTGTGAGTGATTCATATTTTCTAGGATTTTATCTAGGAGTGATATCTGCTAACAAAGTTTCATTTATGATTGTGGGTGTTGCTGAGTTTTGTTCCGTGAAATGATCCAAAATGAGTTTTATGATATCCTCCTTATTGCTGACCCAATTGTTTTTTGCATCTTGCAGTTGTTTAATGTTATTGCAGCCTCGGTGGATGGTGGCTTTAGTGTGGAAGAAGGTAGTGTTATTATCACCGGATTAGAGCCATTGAATTCTAGACCTTTGTTGCCAGTAAGTTGTGTGGCATTGGAGGAGGGTAGTATATGCACTTCGGAGCTGTCATTCTTTCAGTTACCATTGTTCGATTTCCGGTCTTTGTTGAGTTGTGCATTGATGTTGTGCAAACTTAATATGAGAGGTTGATTGTTTGATCATTGTATGGAGATGGCCAAAAGTTCGCTAATTTTATTCAGTGAACGATTGACTGGTGGTGATAAGTTTGAGTTGCAGGTCTAATGAAGGTTCTGAATCTGAGTGTTGAATCCAAGATGTATCTACCACTTGTTTGAGTTGTGGGTGAGAGAGCCATAAGTGCTCAAATTTGTTGCTTTTTGATCTGAGCTATTCAATTGATTTCGTTTGCATCAAGAGTGGAGCATGATCAGAAGCTATTCTTGGGAGGTGAGTGATTCCTGCATGGGGGTTAGCGGTACACCAATACTGTGTGTCTAATGCTCTATCCATACGTTCCATTATATTATCTTGGCCCAGTTGGTTATTAGTCCAGGTGAAAAGATCACCCCAAAAGCCCATGTCTATAAGGCCCATATGGTCAATCATTGAAAGAAATATTGTGTCTGGGCATAAATTACCTGTCTTCCGCCTTTTTTCTCTGATTAGTCCAATATGTCATCGAAGTCGCCTAGCAAAATCCAAGGGGTGATTGGCGTGATGTTAGAAAAAATTATGGGAAAATCTTTCCAAAGGTCTTTTTGAGCGTCTGGATATAGAGGGCCATAGATGCCAGTACAGTACCAAGATTGCGCCAGTGGAGGTGGAATAACATAGCATTAATGTAGCCTTGGGAATAACATAAAATCTGCACGTTATTGTCATTGTTCCATATAAGACATAATCCACCTGTTTGTCCTATCTTAGGCACAATAAAAGATTTTGGATAATGAAATAGATGAGTCATGCTTCTCATTTGGTTTTCATTAGCCAAAGTTTCAGATAAAAAGATAATAGAAGGTTTATAGATGGTGAGAAGGCCTTTGAGATGTTGGACTGTAGTGGGATGGTAAATACCTGACAATTCTAGGCTAGGATATTCATCAAATGAATGTAGGTTGTTTTGGAGAAAGAGTGCAAGAGAGTGAATAGTTGAGATGGTGTAAGAATAAAAGGGAAAATGTAGGCTTGGATGATGGACTTGATGGTGATTGAATAGGCGATAGCAATGGGCTTGGGCCCCAGCAGAATACGGAAAGGAGATGCAGACTGGTAACCTTGTGAAAAGTTGCTAGTAGAAAATGAAGTTCTTCTTTCAGAGCTGATTTTGTCGGAGAAGAATAAATAGAAGTAGGGCTCAGTGGAGTTACTGAAATAGAATCCCACTAGCTAAACTTGATTGGAAATAGAAGCCCAAATCAGAAGCCCACAAGAGGAAGTATGATGTATAAAAGGAATCTTAAAACTTGGGTTTGATTCCAACAGTAGTGTGAAGCAGATTGCAGAAGTATAGAGTGCAGAAGTATGAAGAGAAAGTACTTTGGTCCAACATTTTCAAATTGGTACTTATTAGTAGCTACTTCCTCCATTTCTAAATGATAGACTTGTTTAGTTTAGCATAAAAACTAAAAAAATCAATCAATATAATTATTTTTTTCTTGTTTTTACTAATTTGTCCTTTTTGTTTAGATGGTCTCCTCCATTAGATATCAGATAAAAAGGAGATATGAGTGGTTCTTTTAAGGATAAATTAGTAAATTAATAACATATGACTTTCCTAAATAGAAATAAGTCTATTTTTTTAACATACTCAAAACCTTACTTATTTTTTTAGAAACAGGGGGATATAAAATTAGACAAATGAAAATATCCAAAAATAAAAATAAAATCGGATCGATAATTATCAAAAAATTTAAATTATTGGAAACTAAGATCACCAAAACTTACATTGTTGGCTTAAAGGTATGGAATAGATTATAATTTTTTAAGAAGTTGGGGTGTACAATGTACGATGTACAATCCAATTAAAACCATCATCTTCCAAATAAAACCATACCTAAGGATTCTAAGAATCTGTTTATCATCCAAAATCATCTAAAATATAGTGATTTTTATACCAAAAAAGCCCAAATTATTTGTCACCAGATTTTTATAGTTTAATAGTTTTTCATCAACTCCAATAATTTTTTTTTTAAGGATTTAATCTCCACCTTAAAGATTTGTATTTATGAATTGTAATTGTATAGTTGGGTTAGACGGGATGGATCTGACAAAAGGACCAGACTGCCTGGCTGGAATCGGATAGAGGCCTGGATCCAGCTTTCACTATCAAAAAAAAAATCTTAATTAGTTTCCACCAATTTCTCGCTCAATGGCTACTCTTGTTCAAAAATCCGCATATCAAAGTTATAATAATGAGATGTGGAGATAATTTTTGTTTACCCATTTATACATTTGCAAAACTAAACATGCACAAGTTATTAAATGCTTCTTAGTTTATTTTCACTCATTAATGATTCATATTATTGTTCATATAAGAATTTCATGTCCAGAAGAAATTAAAGAATTGGATGAGATAAATGATCCAACTCATGTCTGAACTACAATGCATGTGTCCTCGATTGTTTCTGAAGTCACTGAACAAAACCCATACTAATATGCTGTCTTGGATTCTTATCCCATGTAAGTGTCGATGCTTGAGCAATTACAGAACTACTGGTTAATATGTTCTCTCATTGAAGCAAAATGTAATGATATATACAGTAATTAAAAAATAGAGGCATATATGAAATGAGCGAAAAAATTGTAATAGTCATCAAACCTCAGTCCCATACTTCTGTTGGTGCGTTCACACTTTCATATTGCCGGCAATTTCAATCTAAAGCCTTGGCTGTTTTCCAAGTAGTTCATCAAAACCAGTGATTGAGGACCAAAGACAGTTTCAAATCAAGTTGGTATTCCATTGTAAAAATGAGTGCCCTTTGTTTCGTAATTTCAATCTGGGAAGATTTCTGATAACACTGTACACAAAGAAAGAAACTTGTGTGGGACTTGAATCTTCCCAGATAACAGGTTGAAACACAAGTTGGTCAGGTTTCTGAGTATCACCTGTCACGGCTCTATAACAGGTTTTAATCAAGAACATCCCAGCTCCTGGTATTAGTAACTTACCACGACAAGTAGGAGGGTATCAAAAACTTCTTTGGTGCTAAAACTCATGCAAGAGGAAGTATTAGAAGAAAAAAACTGTAAAATCTCATAGACGAAATTTTCACATTGGTAGACCCCACTGTCAGGATAGGAAGCAGCAGAATAACAAATAGCATACCAAAATTCCGAAAGTTTCATTTGCGTCTCCAAATTCAGTACCAACAAATCAAAATAAGCTATAGAAACAGCATCATCTGAATACATATATGAAGTATATCAAGATATACAAAAAGATCTGCAAGAGTTCTGTAACCAAAAAATAACTTCCTTTTTTCCAACTATTTTGCTTTACGTTACTTGGTAACTACAGTATCAATGTTTTATAGATAGAGTCATTTACTATATCAAAAAGTCAATATTAAACTCGTTAGAAACATGGTAAAGTTGTTGATAACCAGCAGTAGCAAATAACACATACCATTTCGTATCATGTCTGACTTGATGGTGCTCCTCATAATGTCTCAGGCAGGGTCGGCTCTCTTGGTATTATCTTGTCGAACATGTCTTTAAACTTCTTGTTTCCCATCATTGACTGTAGAATTTCATCATCTGAGTATTTTGAGGATGGGTTCTTCCGGTTTTCAGTCTTCTCATGTTCCGTGGAAAAGACCAACTGAGACAAGTGATCTTTTCGAGTTTGTACACGGTACTTATCTTCTTCCGATGTCCTTGAAGCAATGAGATCATAAGTATATACCACTTTTTTCTGGCCCAACCTATATACTCTGCTTATAGCTTGCCTGTATACTGATGGGTTCCAGACAACATCTAGCAGAACAACTCTTGAAGCACCGGTTAGATTTATACCCTCTCCACCAGCCTTTAAGGATGCAAGCATTACCTTAGCTTGACTATTGGGATCATTGAATCGATGAATCAGCGACTGTCTTTTATTCACATCAAATGTTCCATCCAACCGAAGTATCTCTTCACCCACTCTCCAACCCTGAGCAGAGTAGAGATGATCACAAATAAGGGAATTAGGATCAAGGAATTGACTGAATACCAGAACTTTCTCATTCCTAGCTTCACTGAGCTTTATGAGTTTCATAAGAAATTTTGTTTTGACTCCTTCATCGTAATTAAGCCGGAAGTTTTCTTCTTTGATCTGCTGATTTTCATCAATGAGTTTAGTCACACAGGAGTTCACCTGTCCTGATTTTTTCGCCACACTGCACCTAGTCAACAAGGAGGGATGAATAGAAACTACTGCTACTGCATGGTCAACTTCAAATGAATTCTTGATGCCTTCTTGAACTTTTTCAAGCAGTTTCCGCTGCAAATGTGATGGGTGCAAGACAACTACACATTCTTGCAATCCAGGAAGTTTGTTTTGCAATATGCTTCCTTTGTGAACATGCACAAATGGCTTCATCATTTTCTGTATCTTTTCTAACTGTTCATCGTCAGAGCTTTTGCCGATAGAACTGGTTAAAGAAACCCAATTCCCTCTTGATAGTGTTCCACAATTTTTATCTGTTCTGTTCGAGATTGTGTCAGCAAATTTTGGCCTTACCAACCACAACGTGGTGTAAAGCTCATCAAAGTTATTCTGAAAAAGAGTGCCCGAAAGAATTATGCGCTGTTCCGCTTTAACATTCTTCAAACACTTGTAAATTTTACTGTTTTTATTCCTGGGCGTATGTCCTTCATCGAGAATTACTAAATTAGGCCTTTCAAGTATAATTTTCCTGATCTTTGCCTTGATACCAACAATCTCTTCATTGTCTCCCTCTGCAGCAAGTCTTTCAAATTGTTGATAGCTAACTACTAAGATACCGTTTCCTTGGCTCCAAGAAAAAATCTTTACGAGATGAATCGAATAAATATTTCTTTCGTTCTGGACCAGCTTTTGAGCTGCACAGTCTTCCTTCCCTGAGTATTTCGCAGAACTAAGATTGTGAAAAGAAATGTCCACCTTCCATTTTTTAAATTCCTCCTCCCATGTAAGAAGCATGTTGCTTGGGGCAATAAGAATGGGTCTGCAATCCTTAATGGTGTCCATGAACGTTCGGAGGAAGGCGATAGTCAGCAAGGTCTTTCCAGTTCCCGGGGCATGAGAAATAATACATCCACCAACATCATAAGAGGCATTCATCTTTTTCACATCAAGTTCGATGCCTCCAGCTAAGTTTCTCCACAAAAACTCAAATCCTTCTATCTGATGAGGATACAGTTTTTCTCTTATCCAAGGAAACTTATCCAACTTATCCCAAACTGTTCCTGTACTATGCAGATCTGAACCCTGATTACCACCTGTTTCGTGAAGTGAAAAGCCATCAAACACGGGGAACTCCTCATCACCAACAGACATTCTCCTGCTCAGTCTTCCTCTACCACTTGTGCCCTTTAACATGCAAAAAGCAAATACATAAAACTGTAAGTTAATTGTTGATTTGATATAGATAAACCTAAAGCAATCAATATGGAAATAATCTCAAGTAATTAGAGCTTGTCTGACAAGAGAAAGTTCGGATGATGATAAATCTATAAGAGTTTCAATAATAAAATAAAGATTACCAGGAAACTAAGAAACTCTAATTGCCGTGTACAATGGAACATATGCAAAAGACTATCTCACTATATGCAGAAAATAGCAAACCATACCCACATTCACAAGCCCAAGCACAATAAAACAAAAATTATTACAAACTAACTTAACTTAAAGTACCATAACCCGTGGTTTACAATCTGGGGTCCAGCTTCACAAGCCTCACCTTACATTGGTAGTACACAACAATACTCGTTACCCATCTTGCATAAAATTCACATTAGTTACTGAGCCACTTTGTTCGACGACTACTCTAATAGCTCTTACAGGAAAAACTTATGAAATTGCTAACAGTTGATGGAAATTCAGGATTTTGTCCATGTACTCGGTAGAACTTTTGTGCAGAAAATATATTTTATTTCACATATATTACCAGTGATGTGTCTATCATCAGATTATTCAATTAAAATTTTACAGCATTTAAATGACAGCAACTTACAAAGGCTGGCAATATATATTTAATTTCTAACTTCACGAAATAGCAAAACATGCATCTAATCCCGATTTCTTCGTCGAGAATGAATTCATGCTTCCCTAAACCGCAGGAAGTATGTGGATCAGTTTCAACTTGTTGCTCGCTATCTTCTCTGGTGGCAGCCTGCACAAAATCATAACATCTTATATATTTCTCATATGAATGATAGGCGTAAGGAAAAGTTGTAAACCAAGTGAAGTAAGAAATGACATTCTATGACTGTTTAGCCTTTGAGCCAAAAGAAACACCAAACCACTCTTGTTTTATCTCTATAGAGGAGACAAAAGTATGTTGAAATCAGTTTGGTCATGCCCGAAAATAAAATTGGTTCTGATATAAGAAGTTGTCTGGCGTAGCTATATAAGTGAAATTGAGTGTTACGGTAATTAAAACGAGCAGTTTTGAGCAACAACTGCAGCTATTCAACTTTGTAAACTTGTATAAAGGGACAACCAATCTAGGTAGAGACCAACAACAGATATTCAGAAGATTATCCATTAATTATGGCAGTTTAGGTTGAGCATCAATAAAACAATGCCAATCAAAATATACGCTTAAGAAAAAACTCAAGAATATGTGATTGTCTAAGAAGCTTTTCAGAAAATTATGAACTTACTGTGGAAGGAGCATAGGTACCATCCTCAGAAGATCTGAGTGCAAATTCAAACTCATCCCAAAGCTGATCCATTTCTTTCTCATAATCTGACTTCTCCTTTGGCACAGATTTCTCAACACCATAAGAGAATTTGTATTGAATCGATGTCTCAGCCTCATTAGGATCAGTTGCTTTTTTACCAGCCTCACCTTCCTCACCTTTGTTCCAAATTGTATTCAGAATGACTTTCATAACGGAATCGTTCTCTGAAGCTTTTGCACGCTTCCAACCCATACATTTCTTGGACGCGATCCCACCTTTAGGAAACTGGTAAAAAAAGGGGAATCCAAGTTAATAAATAAGAGTTGGCATATTAACGAAAAACAAAATGCAGAAACACCAACCTGTGGAGCAACAATACCCACGCCAATCTCTTCAAGAAACTATAAAAATCCAGAGGAAGGGTAAGAACGATGTGGATTGAATGAGAGACTAATAAATGAAAGACATAGAAATGATCAATAGAGAAGACTAACAAGTGGTGTGGTCAATAATTCACCTGGTTAGTGAGCTCTTCCTCTTCAGCCTCATCTTTATCTGAGCTAGATTCTGACAGCTTCTCAATCTGCATTAATATTTTTACTGATGATTAGCACCTGAAAATAAAGCTACAACAATTTTGAACAGTGACCCACTTAATAACCAAAATTCAATCCACATAACAAACATGAACTTGGCGGAGCTTCACACAACTGGGTTGGGTCTTCCACATCTCTAGGTGAGTCCTTTTATTCTCTCTTTCTCTGTAAATTAATCAATCTTCAACGGATAAATGCATATTGTACAGTTACTGATCTAAATATTCAACATACAAAACAAAGCAAGACTTGATTGAGCTCGTTAGAAGACTTAACTAAGCCACGTCTACTTCTATAAGATATAAGACTCGGGCAAGCTATATGTGATTGTTCAAGAGAGTAAGCCAAGCTACACACGAACATAACATCGATGACCACAATATATGAATGATGTGAAATTAAAATCAGCACTGTGAATCTTACATCAAACTTCTTATTAACCTTAGCTCTCTTTGGCTTGTTTCCTTTCCCCCTAATCCCCTCCTCCTCATCATCATCATCACCATCATCCGACAAATCGATGAAAATCTGTTCCTTTTCAACTTGAATATTGTCATTAGTAGCCCAATTTTCTGGAAGAGCAACACCGCCATCAGTATCTTCCCCGTATCGACCTTTAGTATCTGAGGATAACTGTTGCAATAACAGGAAGGTTTAAGTTAATTCAAGA
>JAJJMC010011374.1:2045456-2111891 GCA_023531435.1 Papaver californicum | reverse complement strand
GAAGCTAAATCTGCCACAATCTCGTAAATAACCTACAATTTAAATCCATAAGATTGTAAGAAGGTCACTGATTGTCACAAATTGAAAGCTAACAACTGACATTCAAATTAAAATGGTTAACATTTCTCACCTGGTTCGTCAACTCTTCTATTTCCTTTTCCGCCTTGTCTTTCTGTCTCTTCAAGCCATTTCTCCTTCTCTCCTCCTCCACTTCCTCTTCATCTTCATCCTCATCATCCAGAACAGTTATAACTCTCTTACGTTTTCCCAATCTAGCCTTTTTTCTCACTTGGATAACGTCTTCTTCTGCACCCTTCTCATCACTACTAGCAGCAGCATCACCTCCTAGATCTTTATTTTTGTCAGTACCCCTACTATTAGGAATGCGAGAAGTACTGAAACTCCCACCACCTTCTAATCCATTATCCTTGATGTTGTTGTTCTTACCATTAGTACTAGTAGTACTGCTATTTGCTCTATTTTTTCTCTTCATCTGTGCATGCACTTGTTTGAAATATATGGCCTCTCTAGACCGTGTTCTCTTCGCTATTGGAGTAGAGAAGTAATCCATATCATATACCTAAATCACAAAACCGAATTTCTTTCACGATTCCAACTACAGGACAACAATTATGTTCAAAAAGAATATCAGGATAACAAGGAAAACAACAACATTGGTTTCATGAAAATGAAAAATCATGATCAAAATCAAATTTTCTCCAAGAAACCCACTACACATTCACTTCCAAACAAATAAAAATCCAAAAATTTAACATACAAAAGGATTTAAATTTCTTTTCCAAAAAAAAATACATGCAGGTAAAGATCGAAAGAGAAATACCCTTATGTTTTCAGGCAGATGATTTTCCGTTGAAGATGATTTGAAAATCAGAGTGCCAGAGAACTTCTTTTATTTTTTATTTTTATGGAAATTTCTCAAAAGAAACTGAAAGGGCGCCAAGGAAAACTAATTTAGGGGTAATTAATGAATTCTTTTACCTACAACTGTAAAATTTTAGTGTGACTACATTAACCTCTTCTTACCTGTTTTGATCCAAAATTTTGGGGTAATTAATGAATTAATAACGAAACGGTCCAAATCTTCTTACCTGTTAAAGAATTTTATGAAGAACATGTTTCTTATTTGTATCTCAATTGATTACAATGTATGTATTTATATAAAAGAGAGGGTAACAAACTAGGAAACCCTAATAACTTGGAAACCATAACAAACTAGGAAACTTAATATATTTAGCATATTCTTAGTTTAATGTCCAAGTTAGGAAACTAGGCTTGACACCCGTCCATAATATTCCCCCTTAAGTTGGAGTGTGCAGATTACGAACACCCAACTTGTCAAGAAGATAATCAAATTGTTTTCGTCCAAGCGTCTTAGTACAGATATCAGCTAACTGGTCTCCTGTACGAACATAATGAGTAGAAACAAGACCGTCAGTAATAGAATCCCGAATAAAATGACAGTCCACTTCTATGTGCTTATTACGTTCATGAAAAACTGGGTTTACAGCAATATGAAGCGCGGCCTGACTGTCACAATAAAGTCGCATGGGAGAAGAATGCGAAATACCGAAAGATCGTAACAATCCCTTTAACCATTTGAGTTCACAAGTCGTTGTAGCCATGGATCGATACTCGGCCTCCGCAGATGAACGAGATACAATCAATTGTTTCTTAGTTTTCCACGAGACTGGCGAAGAACCAAGAAACATAAAATAACCAGTAAGTGAGCGACGAGTTAAAGGACAACTCGCCCAATCAGAATCACAAAAACCTGTCACACGCAGATTAGAATTTGTACGAAGTAAAATTCCCTGTCGAGGTTGTCCTTTCAAATAGCGAACAACGCGTAAAACAGCTTCCCAATGGCGTACTCAAGGAGACTGCATAAACTGAGCCAAAGTATGAACCGAGTAACAAAGTTCAGGACGTGTAATAGTTAGATAAATAAGACGTCCAATCAATCGTCTATAATGTTTAGGAACATTCATAAGCGCACTTTCATCAACTTCCAAGCCATGGTTCTGTTCTAAAGGAAAAGAAACTGGTTTGGCTCCTGATAAACCGGTCTCTGCAATGATATCAAGGGCATATTTGCGCTGAGATAAGAAAATCCCTTGTGAACTACGCGCCACCTCCAAGCATAGAAAGTACTTCAATTTTCCAAGATCCTTCATGTGAAAGCAAGTATGCAAATAAATTTTAAAAGAATAAATCTTATCAGAGTGAGTGCCAGCGATAATCAATTCATCAACATAAACCAGGACATCTATAAAAATATCATGTCGCTTATACGTAAAAAGAGAATAATCAGAATAGGACTGAGTAAACCCATACAGAATCAAGCCAGAGCGAAGCTTTGCAAACCAATTCCTAGGTGCTTGACGGAGACCATACAGGGATTACGCAGTCGACATACCATACCAGGAGAAGCACCTGAAAAACCTGGCGGAGGACGCATGTAAACCTCTTCAGCGAGATCACCACGAAGAAAAACATTACGCACATCCATTTGATGAAGTTCCCACTGTTTAGCTGCATCAAGTGCCAAAAGCAGTCAAACTGTCACCATTTTAGAAACCGGAGCAAACGTCTCATTGTAGTCAATCCCTTCCTTTTGATTACTTCCCAAAACAACTAACCGAGCCTTGTGTCTTTCAATGGAACCATCTGAGTTATACTTGGTTTTATAAACCCATTTACATCTAATTGTCTTCTTTCCAAGGGGAAAATTCTCTACGCTCCATGTCCCATTAGTTTCCAAAGCATGTATTTCTTCTTTCATAGCCGTTAGCCACTTTGGATCCTTAATAGCCTCAGAAAACCTAGTTGGTTCTGTTTATGCAGTAATAGCAGCCAAAAAACGTCTGTGGCAAAGAGAATTTATCACAACTAACATAATGAGCTAAGGGATATGGAGTACCTGAGGACTTTGGAGGAGTGAGTGAAGGTGGAATAGGATCTTGACACAGAGTAGTGTAACAGCGGGTGGTGTGACAAACATAATCATTCAAATGAACTGGTGGACGTCGAATACGCGAAGACCGTCCGTCTGTATCAGAAGTGGTCAAAGTATCCGTTTCAGAAGTATTTGATGAACCTGTAAAATATTTGGATTAGAAGGCTCAACTTGAACTGCCAACTCTCCCCATGTCGCCGGTCCTGAATCAGTTTCAATGCTGGCCGTAACAACAACCTCATCTACCGTGTCTGTATTTGAATTTACCGCTTCTACTGTTAGCTGTTTAGTAGCAAACGGAAACTCCCCCTCACTAAAAACCACATCACGAGACACAAAAAATTCATTCTTGTCAAGATCATATAGGCGCCAACCTTTTTTACTAAACAGATATCCGACAAAAATACCCTTTCTACTTCGAGGAGCAAATTTATCGTTTTCTTTGACACGAGCAAAACATTAACATCCAAAGACACGAATCGTATCCAAACTGGGACTCCGATTTAGCAACAATTCATACGGAAGTCTTTCCTCCTAATACCGATGAGGGTGTCCAATTAATCAGATAACCAGCAGCCAATGCACACTCTCCCCAAAACCGAAGAGGCAAGTTTGCCTGGAACCGTAATGGTCGTGCAACATTCAATATATGACGATGCTTTCGTTCTACACGCCCATTCTGTTGAGGTGTACCTACACATAAAGTCTGAAACACTATACCATTTTCACGAAAATAAGATTTCAAACATGTAAACTCGGTTCCATTATCACTACGCAAAGTTCTAATACGCACATCAAACTGACGATCAACCATTGAACAAAAATCTTTTATCACTCCTGCAACTTCAGACTTCTCAGCAAGCAAATAAATCCACACAGCTCTAGAATAATCATCAACAATAGTTAAGAAATACACTGAACCACAAGAGGATGGCACACGATACGGACCCCATAAATTACAGTGTATTAAATCAAAAATTGCACCAGCTTTATTAACACTTAAAGGAAAAACATCTCTAGTTTGTTTGGCCCGAAGACAAATCTCACACGGCTTTTTATTCTCCCTACTATCATCTGAATTGAACAAAGTTCCTACCACTCCATACGAGGGATGACCTAAGCGCCGATGACACATCTCTACATTGTCCTTCCACTGCACCTTGTGTATCTGCATCACTGTCACACCCCGCAACATATAGATCCCATTCTGATATTCACCCACTCCAAACATCATCCTCGAGATGCAATCCTGTATGACACATAACTTATCAGTTAGAGTGACAAAATATTTAGAAGTAGTAAGAAGCTTGCCCACAGACAATAAATTACAATTTAACTTCGGAACAAACAAAACATTGGTCAGTGTAAAGCGACTTCCAAAGTTTATAGTTCCTTCTTTGGTAGCCATCGTAGTATCCCCATTTGGCAACTCAAAAGGACATTCCTCAATGTCTCGCACGTTAGTCGATAATTCCAAACTCCCTGTCATATGATGCGATGCACCAGAATCAACTATCCAATCAATATTTATCGTACCGCTAACTTTGTCGCTGGAATTATCCACCTTTTTCTGAATGTTCAGCATCTTCACCAAAGTACTCCATTGTTCATCAGTAAGAGAGGGAAGTGAAGCTTTGTATTCCTCAGTCACACTAGTCTCTGCCTTTGGTTCACTCATTCCTTGGACCGCATTCGCCCTAGCCTGTCCACGTCCTCTACTAGTCCCACGACTAGCACTATATCCAGCTCCACATCCACTTCCGCGTCCTCTACCATCTCCACTTCCACTATCGCGTCCTCCTCCTTCACCCCACCATTCCGGGTATCCGATAAGTTTATAACAATTTTGGACATTACGTCCAGTTTTTCCACAGTGCTTACACTGTTCAACCACATATGTACGGTCACCACCAAGGGCTTTAGCTTTAGACTGTGTGAATAATGCCACAGCCTCTCTCATTTCCTCATAACTCCTCGCGACTTCGCGATGCTTTTCTTCACTAATAATCATTGCGTACACTCGATTAAGATTGGGAAATGATTCCGTGTTCAATATTGTGGAACAAACCGTTCCAAACATCGAATCCTCAAGTGCCATCAAGAACTGATGCACTTGCTCGTCCTCAAGTCTTTGTACCAACTGCTCTGTGATATTACACTTGCAACCTTTATAGTTACAAGTTAATATCGGTTCATAATTATTGATCTCTTCCCACAACATCTTCATTCGACCGAAAAATTCTGCCACGGTCTGTCCCTGTTGTTTGTTGTTCGCCAATTCTCGCTTCAGTTGTTGAATACGCGGTACATTCGCGACCGCGAATCTCTCTTTCAAATCTGCCCAAAGCTCTTGTGCATTCTCCCGATATGTAACGGTTGAATGCAAAGAGGGTTCAATGGTGTTGAAAATCCATGCTATCAACATGGAATTAATCATCCACCAGTCTTCAATATCCGGACTTTCATCTGCCGGTTTCACAATGGTTCCATCCACGAAACCCAACTTTCTCTTTGCCCGCAAAGCGACACGCATCACTTTAGCCCACTCTTCATAATTTGTTCCCTTCAATTGTACATGATTAACAATACTTCCAGGATGATCTGCAGATGTCAAAGTATATGGGATAACTGATGAATCTGATTTACCTTTCTCAACACCTTCACCGCCGGCCATTGTTATCTCCTTCTTCTTCCTTGCTTTGATACCATAAAGAATTTTATGAAGAATATATTTCTTATCCGTATCTCACTTGATTACAATGCATGTATGTATATATAACAAAATATAATAAATTAGGATACCCTAATAACTTAGAAACCACAACAAACTAGACAACAAAATATATTTAACATATTTTTAGTTTAATGCCCGTCCACAATACCTGTTTTGATCCAAAATACCAAAACATATTAATGAGAGTTTACGTTTTCCAAGACTCCGGTAGAACTTCGGGTTCTGGTGTCAATAAGATTTTGCCAAGTGTGAGAAAGAGTGATGAAGTAAATCAAAAATAGTCTGCTCTAAAATTTGATGGGGACTCATCAACCATCACTGCCCAGTGTCCTCTGACACTTAATCATCATTCCTAGGATTTGATATTACACTAGAATAGATGCATATGATACGGCGGATAAAGAAAGTACGAAACCTCTTAAAGTTGTGTATTGGTTTTTGTTTGTCATAAGTGTGTATGGATATTAGGGTCAATGTTTTTGTACAACTACTCCGGTACTCTTCCATTAAACTTTTCTTTCTTTTTTTTCTAGTGTAACTTCAGAAGGGAATTTATTAATATAAAAAATCAAATATAAAACGAGACCTTAGGATAATTATTTTTTAAAAAAACTACTTAATTGATGAAACCAATATATCCAAATTTTAAATATTAAAAGATGATACCTAACTTGGACCGTTAGTTAACTGTCGCTGATACGTCTGATCTCATTATTTTTAATTCTCTATTTTATAAAAAGAAATTGTTATTATTATGGATTCTTTTCTTTCCACGATTATCCTTCACAGCCTTATTCTTAATTGTAGCCTAACCAAATTATATTTTCTATAGAGATAGAAAAGAAAGAACTAAAACGACACGACGATGAAATTGAATCCAAGAGTTTCATCATCAAGGAGGAAGAACCGCAAGGTTCATTTCACAGAACCATTTAAGTTTCTTATGAGAGCGGTCGTCCGAACTTTGCACCAAATGCAGTGTAAGATCTATTAATGTCCTTAAAGATGATGCTATTCAAGTTGTGCGTGGAACTTTTAAGGGTCGTGAAGGAAAAGTAATCCAAGTTTATCGATTGTAACTCGGACTTGATAAAGATAGGAAATTACTCTTGTATTGATCTTAAGATAAAAAGCTTAAGAAAACGGTTAAGAATCCTCCAAAAGGTAAATTGATCTTTTGTTTCATGTTTTTCGTAAATTATTTAGTGTTTGAAAACATGCACCCGCGTTTTCCTTGATCGGATTGAAACGATTTTTTGGTTTCACCAGCTGTTTTGTTGATTATTATGGTTAGATATAATTGTTGTCTTATTCAGATTGAAACAATTCTTTGTTTCGTCATTTTCCCTTTGTTAGATTTGTTTCCACCAGGACTGTTGGTGTTGTTAGCTTATTCTGGTTTTATTGATGAAACATTTTTTGGTTTCACCATTTTTCCTTATTAAATTTTGTTCCACCGGAACTGTTGGTGGTGTTAGTTTATTCTGGTCTTTTTGATGAAACCATTTTTGGTTTCGCCATTTTCCCTTTGTTAGATTTGGTTCCACCAGAATTGTTGATGGTGTTAGTTTATTTTGGACTTTTTTGATAAAACCACTTTTGGTTTCATCATTTTTCCTTTGATAGATTTGGTTCCACCAGATTTGTTGGTGGTGTTAGTTTATTCTGGTATTTTTTATGAAACCATTTTTGGTTTCATCATTTTCCTTTTGTTAAATTTGGTTCCACTGAAACTGTTGGTGGTTTTAATTTATTCTGTTTTTTTTTTTTTGATGAAACGATTTTTTTAATTTAATAACAACAATTTTCTTTTACGAGTCTAGACATTCAGACATTTGTTTTGTAATTTTAGGAAAGATTGTGGACTTCATGTTTGCTATTACATGAATAACCTCTTGAAAGGAAAAATGAAGTCTCATGAACACAATATATCAGAAAAAGTGGAAAACATGAAAGCAAAGCTGTCCTACAAGATACTGATGGACAAACCACCAAAGAATTAGAAAAGAAGACACTATTGTCATTGCATACATAAAAATTGTAGTTTTAGTTTTAGTTAAAGTATTTGTGTATGATTTCAGTTCAGTTGGAATTGTTAGACATATTTGATTTAAAATACTTGGAACTTTTATAAAAACATCTCAGTTTGTATGTTTATAAACATCTCAGTTGATGGAACAAAAAAGTTGAAGCCAAAAAGTGTTTCAACATAATGCAGAAAAGCTAAAACCTTTAGGCTTGAACACTTAGGCTTAAACCTTAGGCATTGAACAAACATATCACAGACATAAGCAAAAATGATGGAACCAAAAATAGTTCCATCA
This sequence comes from Papaver californicum, assembly GCA_023531435.1. Taxonomy (NCBI): domain Eukaryota; kingdom Viridiplantae; phylum Streptophyta; class Magnoliopsida; order Ranunculales; family Papaveraceae; genus Papaver; species Papaver californicum. The sequence continues at coordinate 2,103,856 of JAJJMC010011374.1, read as the reverse complement.
TTTTTTTGGTTTCATCTTATTCCAGATGAAAAATAATGATGGAACCAAAAATAGTTTCATCGTTTTTTTGGTTTCATCTTATTCCAGACGAAAAAAAATGATGGAACCAAAAAAAGTTCCATCATTTTTTTAGTTCCATCTTATTCCAGATGAAAAAAAATGATGGAACCAAAAAAAGTTCCATCATATTTTTGGTTCCATCTTATTCCAGATGAAAAAAAATGATGGAACCAAAAAAAATTCCATCATATTAGAGATGAAAAAAATACTGAAGCATGTGACAAACTACGAAACTTATTTTGGTTCCAACAAATATAAAATCCTACAACTCTGACAAACTTAATCTAAAATTAAAAAAACATGAAACACCTGTAGCAAATTAACATGTTTAACTTTAAAAAATATAGAAAAAATAATAAATCATAAAATGTGGATTAAAACATATAGTAGTCTAAACGAAAACTGAGACTGAAAGTCGATGAATTGTAGTCGAAATGACTTCAGATCTGACGCGCAGGCATGGCAGTCAAAACATGGCATCCACCACAAGTTCTTATCTTCTTATTGGGAACTGAACCTGTTTTAGGAATTCTCTTCTTCTTCCTTGGACGACCTAACTGTGTCAGAGCATCAGGACAAAGAACAACAAATTTTGGAGACACAATCGCAGGCTTTTCAACCGTGGGGACAAAATTAATTGCTCTTGCATAGGATTCCCGGTAGCACTTTACTATAAAGTAAAATTCGACATACTTATACGGATCTTCTTCATTCAACATGATACAACAGATAGCATGGGCACAAGGGAAACCGTTGATGCGCCAGCGGTTGCAAGAACATATTCTTCTTTGCAAATCGACCGTTTGTGTTAATGTCAAATGAACTTCATACACATGTTGTGACGACTTGGTGACACTGTATTCACGGTCATGCATCTTGTTGTTGTATACTGCAACCCTGTACATAACTCTATGAACATCAAATTATGGAGAAATCAAAATAAAAAACAGAACATGTAATATTAAAACCTTAGTCCACATAAATTCAAAGAACATGCATTACACAATCACTTGGTTTTGGCGACACCAACACACAACTTAATTTGATTCCTCATAGTCCATTAGCTGATTCAATTATGCGAACTAACCACTACAAGATACATCTATGCCAATTATTTTCATCCATATTCCAAAGGAATAAGGCATTGCTAGCACTAAAAAAAATATTGTATTAAGCTTTTATGCATGATAGTGGTGACATTCTAAAGAAAATTGCATTCTTGAAGCATGGTGTTATAATCATGAATCTCAGTTAAGATTTCTCATCCAAAACCTTCAAATTTAAAACATGTATGAAGCTATAATCGTAGCTAGTGAGTGTACGTATCCAACTACTTCTACTGTATCATATATGCCCACACCAGACTGTGGTCCTTTATATATACTATACTACTGCTAGCATAAAGCTATCATACACAAAACACATGGACAAAACCATGTCTATCAGAGATTATTGCTTCAACAAGAATATTGTTGATTGAGATAATAAAAGAAGAAAATTTGTGGAGACTAGTCATTTTAATAGGATGAAAACTTATACATTTTCAATACCACTTAGTTTATCGACAACTAGTCAACAAAGAAACCAGAAAAATAAAATTATAAAAACAAAATGAAAACTAAACAACCTAATCATTAACAACAAGCCTTCATCGAAAATCAAAACTAAATGGTTTCCAAAAAATTTAGATGGGTAACATAGATTTAGGTAAACTGAATTCAATTTGAAATCAGATTTTTGATTAAGATAAAGGTTTAAGATATTAAATAAAAATCAATCAAAATCCCTCGAAAAACTTTTGGTAATTTTTTTCAAATTTTTTGATCTCAAAAGAGAGATTGAGTATAGATGATTACAAATCTATACTTCGATTATAAATTAGGAAAAAAATCGAGATCAAATCAACGATTCAGGTTTTTGAAACTCTTGAAACTCGGTTTTGTTGAATTTTAATGTCGACTCGAAATCGATCAATTGAAGTTTTTTTTGAGTTAAAATGATATAAAGAAAGAAAACTTATCTTTCGGTTCAATTTCGATGATGTTTCAGTCATAAAATGATGATTTGCATTGACCCTTCCCATCAATTCGCAACAAGCTTCAAGAACAGGTTCCCTGAAAGTTTCAATTGCTGGTACTGGTGGTGGTTGTGGTGGGAGACGGTGTTGGTGGAAGATTAAGAGATGAGTTCCGTGGTCGTAGTAGGAGGAGGAAACAAGAAGATTCAGAGATAGAGAAACAATAGATCTCATAGGGAAAGAAGAAGATGTATAGGAGGGTAGTCTGGGTATTTTTTAAAAATAAAATGGACTTATTAATACAATTTTAAAATAAATGGGGTTTTCGTATCACCTTTGAAGAATATGGTGTTTTTATGGATCTCAACATATGAGAGGAGTTTTTATGTGATAATGATGATCACCTTGATTTTTTTCACTTGTTAATAAATAAACTAAAATTTCCGTACATATTTTTATTCATACACTATCTCATATGATTTACACCAAGTTTTTTATAAAACTCAAATGACAATGATCCTCCCTCCTTTTTAATTGATCCTATATAAAAATACAGGATTTACATCTTATTATTTATTTTATTATTTAACCGAGAAAGAAGAATTTTATTGATATAAAAAAAAGGTACAAGAGCTTTAAACCAGATAAGGGAAAAAAGAAGAGAAAAAAAAATAGTTGATTACAAGAACCAAAGCCAAAAAAATCCCCAAACATAACTATGGAGGATCAAAATACACAGTGACCCAATTGTTTACTACAGACTTAAAGGACACTTCTTCAAAGTTCAAACTTGTAATTGTCAAAGCCCAATGAAACAAGTTGGACCTAACCATATGTATGACATGACCAATAGTCTGTAGTACCTTATCAGAAAAAGCAATAGGTATGATAATTAGTGTTGTACATGGTAATGGGTTTCCGCTAAATTCGATCCGACCCGAATCGATTAGGATGAAACCGAACCGAACCGTTTAGTAGTGGAAGAGTTTTGGTAAAAAAACTTAAAAACCGAACCAAAATACCAATGGTAAACCGGAAATTAGAGACCCTTGATATAGATTTTAGTATACTTGATAGATTAAATCTACACCTTCCAATCACCCTGATATATAAACTGAGACCTAAACCTAATTCACATTTTCTCTTCTTGTTCACTTCGAAAGATGACACAACAGCCTCCCACCTTCTTCTTCTTCTTCTCCATGGATGCTCAGTAGAAGACAAATCTATCCAAATTTCTTTCTGCTTCTTCCTGCATCAGTAAAAGGTATGTGATATCTGCAGACCCTAATTTCTTCCTGCTTCTTCCTGTTCAGAGCTAACTTCTTCCTGCATCAACCTCTCTGATTGATTTTGCATGATTGATTTTGCAGCCATCTGTGTTGTCCCTTCACTTTGATTCAATCATGGAAGATTTAGATTCTCAATCAATACCAATAAGTACTTGTTTCTCTAACTATTACTTAGAATTTAAAAATTAGGGTTCATCTGAAATTTGAAGAACTTTAATTTGTTGTGGGTTCTCAATCTTAGTTTAACTTTTAGTAATGGTGCATGTTATGTTTTGTTGTGGGTTTTTCTTGGTTTCTTTCAACTCTTAATTTCTCTCACAAATGAGTGGTGGCTTGATTTGGTGGCCTGTGGGATTGCGGTTTTGTAAGTTGTCATTTGAGAAATTGTATGGTTCTCAAAATGAGAACTAAAAGTTGAATGAGTGATTTATGAATTTGTTGTCTGCTGAGTCTGAACTACAAGTTATGTAAGCTTTAGCATACAATTTAGACTGGTAAAAACAGGTGGTTCTTTACTGAACTCAGGTTTTAAGCTCTCTTTTCATTTTGGGAGGAAGAACAATTAGGGCCAACGGCGTTTTCAGGTTTATATGTTTTTTTAAAGTACATTTTAGGGTTCAGGGTGTTTTTATTTTCAACTACATTTAGTTTTTTTTCTGAAGCTCATACTTAATTTGTTGTTAGGTGCTTAAAATTTTGAATGATAAGTGGTATTCTGATACTTATTTTGTCAATCGTGGATGAGATTTTGTCTTTGGATTCATGGGGTTACTGAAATTGAATCTTTGTTCGGTTATTTTGTTGTCATTTAAGATTAATTTCAATATTCATATCATGTTATACTTTCTTTCTGGTATTATCATAGATTATTAATATTTTACTCTTATGTACATCATGCTTATATGTTTGGTGCTATTAGTGCTGAGTTCAACTTTTGTTCAACCCTAAAATATCTTCCTCCCCCACCTCAACATTCAGACCTGTTACAGTTTTGTTTCCTACTTATTAGTCAATGAATGATTGAATACTGTTTGATGAATACTCTTATGTATAAATGTAGGTCTAATTCTATTTTGTTCTGTTTTGTCTCCAAATCCTATGTACTCTAACTAATTGTTCATGTGTTTATTTGTTTGTAGAATTTTTGGACACTCTCTCTAAGTCCAAGTTTATGTTGGATAAAATTCTTGTAACAATGAGCAAACCAAACAGAGACTAGAAATGGGTTATTGGTTAGAAAAACAGAACACTCAGACAATCACACACACACAGAAAGATGGAGTCGCCTGTTCAACAGACTGCCCTTAACTCGATATTTATCGGGTACACCTCTAGAAAGAGTGTTGATATACCACTAGTGATGACAAATCAAATCCAGGATAAAACCACCTAATACCAACCCAGCTAGCAAAAACTCGTTGGGCCGTTGCGAACTTTACAGCAGAATAAGAAAGAAAAATAAAACACGTGCGCAAACAAAGCGAGAAGAGGGGAAAAGTCGTCAGGATAGTAGCTGCGACTGGGGTAAGGAAAAATGAAATTTTTCTTTTTCTTTTATAGGTAAATTTGAGAGAAGAGAATTAAATTGTATTTATGAAAATTCTTTTTATTTAATTCCCATAAATTTCCATAAATAATAAAACGGTTTTTATTATTTATTATAGGAACTTAAAATAAAAAACCATTAAGTCTTGATAGGCATACGCTGCGCACACGTCGAGCTCACGCCGGGGACTCGTCGGGCACATGCCAGCTCACGCAAAAACACACGCACGCATACGCAAGCTCTGCAAGTCAGCGGCCCGCGTGCTTCGGTGCGAAGCACCGCAAATGTGTGAGTTTTCCCACTAGCCCATTCCCTTAGTCCATATCCAATACACAAGTTCTTTCCCTTAGGTGCAACCTTTGTGGTAATATGGATATACTTCATCCTTGGTTTTTCCAATGTGGGACTAACCAAGGGTTTCTCATTCACTAAGAAGTGAAAAATGGATTTGTTATTTCCACCCCCAATATAGGCTAGTGACCCTTTGGTCCCATCAAGATAAATTAGGTAACAAAACAATTTTTGGTAATAAATCACTTTTTAATTCTAACAATCCCCCACATAAATGAAGAAAGCGATAAATCAGAAAACCGAAAAACGAGAAATACCTCTTAAGCAATAGGTGTCCATATGGAATTGAACCTTTGCTTAGTGAGAAGCACTGGAACTACTTGATGGACAGTGAACGCGATGTCTTGAACTGCCATCGTTTGGTGTAATTCATCAATAACTCCTTACGCGAGATATCTCTTAAAATTGCTCTTAAGTTCACGCCGTTGTGTCCGTTTTGGCCCTGGACATATCCCGTTTATCAGAATGCTCTAGAGAATCAACTCAGTTCTCATAGGAAGCGACCCACTTCCTCATTCAGATGAGTGAGTTCTATCAAGAGTGTTAACTGCTACACCCCATTTCAATCTTAAATTGAAACTATAGAACTCATAAGACTTTACTATAAGTCATCCTCACATGCAGTCACACTATCACGTCTACACCATAGGGAAGGGACAGAGAAAATGATTCTCTGATAGTGTTTAATTTTTACCCGCCACAAATTAGTTGTCTCATTAAAAACCTTGATCTTGGGATCTCCAGTCAGCAAGGTTGAGTATCCTTCATGGCAAGTTTTAATTGATGAGCTTAAGTCCCATCCCCCTCGATGCATTACTAACTATCTCCTTGGACAAGCCTTTCGTCAAAGGGTCTGCGATATTATCCTTAGACCTCACAAAGTCAACATAAATAACGCCATTCGAGATTAGTTGTTTTAGAGAATTGGGTCTTCTCCGAATATGAATGGATTTTCCATTATAATTGCTATTTTTAGCATTAACTATTGCATCTTGACAATCGCAATGTATAGATATAGCTGGCACAGGCCTATGCCAGAGATGAATGTCTTCTAAAAAGCATCTTAGCCAAACGGCTTCCTCTCCTGCTTTATCTAACGCAATAAACTCGGATTCCATAGTGGACCGAGCGATACAGGTCCGTTTGGAACTCTTCCAAGACACTGATCCACATCTTAGAGTGAAAACGTATCCACTCGTAGATTTAGACTCCTTTGAGTATGCTATCCAGTTTGCATTACAATGTCCTTCAAGGACTGCAGAGTATCTCTTATAACTCAAACAAAGTTTAAAGTGTATTTTTGATACCTTAACACTCTAAAAAGTGCATCCCAATGCTCCTATCAAACTGGTTATATTTTCTAAGTACAGATTCAATATAATGAGATTGACTAAGACTATATCTATTAGACTCTCTTCTAATTTTCATCCCTAAGATTACATTTGAGGGACCTAAGCCTTTCATGTCAAGGTCTCATTCAACATGTTCTTAGTGGAATAAAATACATCTATGATTGTATCCAGTATAATCAGATTATCAACATACAACATACAAACACACAGGTATCACGCACAAGTTTAGTGTAAACATACTTGTCAGATTCATTTATTTTAAACCCACTAGAAATCATTACATGATCAAAATTTTCATGCTCTAAAAGATTTCTCTATTCTAAATCTCTTGCCTCTTCAAGGCTCAACTTCATCTTCCTATAGAAGTATTGTCTGACTAGTAGAAAGGATATCCAGGGGATCAACACATATCATGCGAGATTCAGATTTCAAAGGAAAATAATTTTTTTTTCAAGTAACACAACATACCTAGATTCCTTAATGGTATTCAGACAAATTTCTGAAATATCAGAACTTACAACCCTAAAACTATAATTTGTAATGTGTTCAGGATATCCAAAGAAGACAAATCTAACAGTTTTGGGTCCTATCTTTGTCCTCTTATTTGTAGGGATATAAACCTTATCCAAGCACCCCCACATTTTTTTAGTATGCAAAAATAGGGTTGTCTACCTTTCTATAATTCATTTGGAGATTTATCCGATCTTTTAATAAGTATTTTGTTCAGGACATAGCTAGCTGAGAGGACGACCTCCCCCCACAAGTTCGCAGGAATTCATGAACTAATTCATGGCTCCATCATCTCCTTAAGTGATTATATTTTCACCTCTAGTTTGAACTGAGTTCAAGTTAACTAGGTTTGAGTGAATTAATTCTAAGGGTTTAGAATTTTTCCTGAACATTTTTCTTATAAGACATTTTAGCATATTTTGATTTTATGCATATTTAACCTTTATGTTTACTTTCCAAATTAAATTTGGGAATGCAGCCTATGCTTGCCAGTTTGTTCATTGAATAACATGACCAAGTCTGCCATGTCAAGCATTCAATGACACACAAAAATAAAAGGAATCAATTTTATTTATTCAAATGGAGGTTACATTTAATTTGTAAAAAACCCTCTGTCTTATAGCTCTTTCCACTGAGTTATACTATTTTTTCCAGATTCATGAAAACCCTTATCATCTAATATACTAGAAGATACAAGAATTTTACAGATGTCCGGAACATGAACAATTTCTTCAATATGAGAGTTTTGCCAAAAAATGAGCTTCAACCCAACTTTGCCTTTTTTTTTTCGCAACATGTGCTGCGGACGAGTTACCCATATAAAGCTTTTATCCTTCCCCTACCATCTGATAGGAGGTGAACACATCTTTGTTTCCGCGGACATGCTTGGTGGCAACATAGTCTACCCACCAGTCTCTCACATTGGTTACCAGATTGACTTCAGACACTGTAGCAAAAAACTTGTTACTGTTGTTTTTCATAACAGTTAGCATTATTTTATTTTATTTCTCTATAAATAAAATCCTTACAATTTCTATAAAATATTTCCTAATTATAATATGAATATGATTTATTTATAATCAAATAATCAACACTCACGCATGCTTCACGTTAAATTATTTTAGTGCATGATAACTACATTTTATTATGCATATAATAATTGTCTTGCATTAAATTTAGTGAATAAATTTTAGTGCACAATTATGTTTCATCAAACATGACCTACGGTTGTTAAATTAAGTGTATTAACCGTTTTAATAATTTCAAGATATCATGCATACGATTCATATATTAAAAAATATTTTATGATTATAATTAATAAATCATACCTGTATATTTTAATTATCGTTGCAGTCGCTATCACCAATTGAGCAACAGTAGAATTACTTGCAAGAATTGTCGCAAACCGCTTATTGCTCCCGGTGGAGAAGAGCTAGAGTGTGGAACTGTACTAGAGTATCCCTTGAATACACGGCTTCTTGTACCTCATCGCACCACCGCTTCATCAAATGAAATGGGGCTTTTAACTGCGCCCCGACCATTGCCCCATCAAGACAATACCCACTGACCATTTTTAGCCTTACATAGTGACTTAGTGGCCCATCAAAACAAGACCCACTGACCAATTTTAACCTTACAAAGTGACTTAGCCCATCAGACCGAATTCCAGTTTTCTCAACCTCCATTTGCGTCTCTACATATTGCCAACCATTTCTCCTTAATTCACGGAGCAAAATTTGCGTGAATTGTTTATTATTCAAGATTTCCCGGGACAACATTAATGGCTCTGACAAAGGAAACAGACTTCTCTTCAACCTTACGAACTGCTGTTGAAGATCTTCATCTTCATAATATTCTCTGTCCCCATTGCAAACTGTCGCTTCTGAGCAATATCACCGGTGACGGGTAAACCGTACTCTTTGATCAGGATATCTATCTTCTATTCAGGCATGGTCTCGTATTCAGCTTTGGTGTACCGTGGATAGTGTAACAGCATCTGAAATTACATCCCACCTACAGGACCTTCACGAATCACAACCCAATCTCATTCCATGGCAACAACATAATTTTGAGAATTGGTATGATTAATGGCCATTTCAATGCTTCAAATACCATCTTTAATTGAATCGGAATATCATCTCTTGTCGCCTGAAATGTTTTCGGAAGAAGATTTACTGATGCCATTATTCTTCTCTCACTAGAAATGCAAAAACCCATTATTCATTTTGCTTAGAACAACAACTTCCTCCATCTTTATCATCGGATAGATGATCATGTTTATGATCATGTCCATGCCCTTTATCTTCATCATCACTATCATCTTTATCAAATGATTTCAGTTTATGAACTATACAACATTTCTTCGAACTCTTCCCAGAAATTAAGCGCAAATGCTAACTCGTTTTGATTAATCATTTCCCCAAAAATCCTACCCAAGAAATGGCAAAGAAGATGAGAGAACTAATTTGAAAAATACTATTTTTCCTCACAGTGAAAACCTTAAATCTCATAAGGTTAATCAATTGGAAAAGTACTGCATCCCCTACTGTTAAACTATGATCCATTGCAAACCACTTTTCTTCTTCTTCAAGTATCACAACTGCACATTATGATGATTCCAACCGGAGTGAAAAAACCATAACAGTCCTCCCATCTCAAGTAGACCATGGTTCCAACAGTAAGACACATAATCTTGAAGAATAAATGATATTATTTTCTTGGCTGAAAAAATAAACCTTTTGTTTAATAACAACAAATTTCTTCAACCCATGAAATATTTCTCGTTCTCATTATTACTAGTTTAAAGAAATATCGAGTTAAGAATGTTGGATAAAATTCCTGTAACAATGAGCAAACCAAACAGAAACTAGAAATGGGTTATTGGTTAGAAAAACAGAACACTCAGACAATCACACACACACACAGAAAGATGGAGTCGCCTGTTCAACAGACTTCCTTAACTCGATATTTATCGGGTACACCTCTAGAAAGAGTGTTGCTATACCACTAGTGATGAAAAATCGAATCCAGGATAAAACCACCTGATACCAACCCAGGTAGCAAAAACTCGTTGGTCCGTTGCGAACTTAACAACATAATAAGAGAGAAAAAAAAAACTACGTGCGCAAACAAAGCGAGAAGAGGGGAAAAGTCGTCAGGATAGTAGCTGCGACTGGGGTAAGGAAAAATGAAATTTTTCTTTTTCTTTTATAGGTAAATTTGAGAGAAGAGAATTAAATTGTATTTATGAAATTCTTTTTATTTAATTCCCATAAATTTCCATAAATAATAAAACGATTTTTAATATTTATTATAGGAATTTAAAATAAAAAACCATTAAGTCTTGATAGGCATACGCTGACACACGTCGAGCTCACGCTAAAAAACACGCACGCATACGCAAGCTCCACAAGTCAGCGGCCCGCGTGTTTCGATGCGAAGCACCGCACATGTGTGAGTTTGCCCACTAGCCCATTCCCTTAGTCCATATCCAATACATAAGTTCTTTCCCTTAGGTGCAACCTTTGTGGTAATATGGATAGACTTCATCCTTGGTTTGTCCAATGTGGGACTAACAAGGGGTTTCTCATTCACTAAGAAGTGAAAAGTGGATTTGTTATTTTCATCCCCAATATAGGCTAGTGATCTTTGGTCCCATCAAGATAAATTAGATAACAAAACAATTTTTGGTAATAAATCACTTTTTAATTCTAACAGTTTATACATATAATAGAGGAAGATGAGGATTAATTAGTACCAAGGACCAGATAATTCATTTCACCAATAATTTTGGACATTCACTATATTGCTTGATACAGTACTGCTGAGATACAATTTACGTATCTAAATTTTTAGTTAGAATAGAAATGTTTACACATGTCTTCGACCCATAAGAATGGTTTGATTGCTTGTCTTTTATAAACCTGATCATTGTATGGCAATGGTATTTCTGTTTTGATATGGAAGACTACATCATGTTTAAGAATTAAGAGATTGGTTCCTATTCAAGTGCTTTATTACCATTTTCCTGAATTGCCATATTAGTTCCAGCCGTATTTGACTATGAGAGAATCCTGTCGCATAGCATTATTGCTTAAAAGAACAAGAGAAGATGTGATAGTTTTTTTGCTTTGTATCTTCAATGTCTGAGTATGAAGTCTACACATGTCCAGGAAACATTCTAACAGAAAAGCCATCCCTTTTAATTTTTTTTTTTTAATCAGTTCACTTGTGCTTCCTCTTTGATTACCTTAGTGAGTTTACTGGAATGTCATTTTCCCTGCAGGTGTATTGTGGAGTCATAACATGTTTTTGTCTGTTTTGGTTGTATGAGTCTATCATCTGTGATAACCATCTTTATGCCAAAAAAACAAAGATGTCAAACTCCCCCAGAAGAACACAGATTGTGTGTAAACAATTGTGGATTCATTGGAACTGTGTTCTATTTGTGTTCCAAGTGGTGGACCGGTGGTCTTTACTCTTGTGTTCTGTTTATGAATGTTTATGAAGTATGAATGTAAGAATGTCTGCAGGAATTTTATGAAGTATGAATGTAAGAAATGAGAATGTATAAATGTGAGAATGTTTGTTTTTTTGTTTTTTTTTAAGATTTGTATTGTCAGTTTCAGGAAGCTGACATAAACAATCGGTTAATCGAAACCGGCTGGAAAACCGAAACCGATTAGAAACCGAACCGATAGTTGATGATTCGATTATGATAAGTTTCTTTAGAAACCGATATTAACGCTTTTGGTTTTGATTTGACCTAAAACCGAATTGAAAACGACCATGTACAGCTCTAATAATAATAGAAGGTGGCGATTGGATTTTTTCCCTCCACTTATACTTTCACAGAACCAAGTATGCGCACAAGTAATTTAACATAAAAATTTCATGTCCAAAGAAAATAAGAACGTGATGAGATGAATAAATGGGCATGCATATTCTCACTCAAAATAGTACAGTACGACATGATAATGTACAGTTTTTGACACATCTATTGAATAGAGATAAAGAGAAAATCCTAAAAATATTACAACAATAACCAAATCTTTAATCCTAAACACGTTGGGAGGCTACAAATGAAACCTATGTCGAAATTACTAAAACCATAAACAAAAAAATAAAATAAAATAATAAATGCAACGAATATTGCTAAGAATAATCCGATACTAACTACACTAGTAAATCCTAGATATCAAAGTCCTAAGCTATAAATCCTTGACCCGGACCGCTAAACCGAGTCCTAGCTTCTAATGCTACTTCTAAATAAACCTTAACCGAATTCCCTAAATCATGGTTCTGGTATGTGGATCGCTAGCTTCCATGCGTTTCTGTACGAAGTCAATTCCTTGGACGCATTCCCTTCTTTTAAGTCTCTTTTCACTGCTTCTTTCTATATCAATTTTGGTCGCCTCTCTTTGTGTTTACAACACGGCCAGTTCCATGTTTTCCCTAAGGAACCTAAATTTAATGCATCCATGACCGGAACTGATGTACATAATTCAGCGCAACTTTGAATCAAACATTTGAGAAATAACAGATTTTATTCACTCTTTTACGAACGAAACGAAATTCGATCTTAACATCTAGGATTTCCAGTCGACATAAAATGTGGTATAAAAGTATTAACTGGTAGCTTTGGAGTATTGCTTTTAATAGATCCAATATGAAGACAAAGGAGTTGCATTTGAATTGTCATTGTAAAAAAACCGAAAGAACAAATGAATAGAGCTCATATTCTTCTTCTAACATGAAATTTTAAAACTGAAACTTAAAATGCTACAGCTGGAAAGAAACTCAAATTTGGTAAAATCAGCCTAATACAGTTAAACGAAAAAACAATTTCCGGGTACAACCTATATTTATAACTCCGCTAAGACAGTAACTAAAAATTGGAGGACAACAACATCAGGTACAACAAAGTTTGCTGAGAAGTTCAGTACTTGGATAGCCAAATGACATCAAAAATAGCGGATGCTGCAAGCAAGAAGAAGCTAAGGAATGCGAACGCTATTGAGACAGCAATACGGTCGCAGAAAACATGCAAGGGTTTACAGAAGTCTGGGAGAGCTGAGTGTCGGATTCCTGTCCGGTTTAAGTTAGTAACTCCAGATGCAGCTGATCCTGCGCTCATCATTGCATACGCAAATATCTGCAACGAGAAATATGAACTCATAATCAGTTATCTTGTGCTAAATCAGTTGTGAAATTTTTGAATATGGCAGGCAAAAGTATGCTTCTCAGCAATTGAATGGAATGCAATTTATCTATGGCGCTGCGCTAGCTAGTAGCAGTCTGTTATATCTTACTGAGCATGTTTCAAGGGAATCTCTTCCTTTTTGTATGACCATTTAAACAAGAATCATGAACAAAACATTTCATTTTCTACATTTCATATACCTGATCTCCAGCAAAAATTAACCAAGCGTGATTACACGAAGGAATAACCGGTGTTCTCTTGATCAATTTCAGCACACTAAGCAGCAATTGTAGTAGTGAATGAGCAACAACTGCTGCTGCTATCCCCACCAAATACCTGAAAAGTTCATTACAAAACCAAAAACAAAATTAAGGACTAAGGATCCTAATTACGCGCTAAGCGAACTACCGAAAAATCCTAGAATGGTCACAAAATACACTTACTCGAATGAATCAGCAAAGGACCATTTGCAATAAACAGGCAAATGAAAACCATAGATAGTAATAGTAGTTTTCTCTTCAGCTCTAATCATGAATGCAAGAGCCATTACTGATGCAAACAAACAAAAGAACCGAAGAGTTGCATGAATGACATCGGTTTTTCGACGAAGATTTTTGCAATTTCCATTAGCTGAAACAAGTGGACCACTCATTCTAGCTGATGCAGCTGCAACTACTTTTGCTTCACAGGGCATTTGAATTCCAATTTCTGGTGTTGTTTTTTGATTATTCATCTTAATAATGAAAAAAAAAATCCTCTCTTTTTTCTCTCTAGATTTGTGTTTGAGGTTTTCAATGTCTCTTGAAGAAAAAGAAAAGCGTGGGATTTTGAACAAGAAGGATGAAGAGGGAAGCTTATTTATAGTGTGGGTGCATGACAGTTATAGTCAATATTGAAGTGCAAGAAGCAATATCCGTGACTTAACAGTCCTTGAGATTTTTTCTCTGGTTATTCATTTTGTTTGGAGAAATGGTACTAGTTTTTTGTTGGTTAGTTTTGTTCTTCTGTAATTGCTTTTCCTCGGTACTCAAATGTACATCACGGATAGAGAAATGCCGAAATGATGTTAGTTAGATCTGAACACATATTATGCTCACGGGCCTATGTTTGCATTTAGCAGGTGGGATTTGTGCCAATGCAGTATCAGAGGAAGGTTGTCTGTGAAATGTGAACGACTAGAACTCCCTCCATCCCAAGAAAAGTGAGACTTTCACTTTTTTAATATGGTATGTTTTTAATTAAAAATGAAAAAGTGAAAGTATCATTTTTTCTGGGATAAAAGTAGTATTATGTCAAGCAGAAATCTACTTTTTTAAAGGACTAAGTTAATCGTACTACCACGTTGAACGGTGACCAAAACTCCTAATTTAGTTAAAAGTGAGCAATATCCACTCACTCATATTGCTTAATATTGCTCAAACACGCAAATACTCAAACGGTAGTGAACACCCACCTTACCCTCACAAACTAAAAAAAGAGAGGACGAATAACCCAAAAAATCACCGCCAAGCTCCAAACTAAACCTAAAAACACGAATGTCTTATGTCTTTTCTTCTTCATTAAACCTAATCACCCCTCTTCCTTTATTCGACTAGCTACGCTTCCACCTTTCTTCTCCACCATCCTGTATCTCATCCTTATCTAACATAACCCTATACATCCTTATCTAACATAACCCTATACAGGTGAGATACGCATTAGAAAACTCCCACAATTGATATCTACATTCTTCCCTTTCATTTCAGAAAAACAATTCTCCCTTTCAGAAAACAGTTCTCTCCATCAAAATTTCTTCTTTCATCTTCATCACCATGACAGAAAGTCTATCCATACAACCAGATTTCCAATTCTATATTTTGAATTTAGAGTATATGGTTTTAATTTGATTCAATCATGATCTAACCTATAACCCTAAATTCAAAAATTGGATGAATTATTTTACAGAGAAACATCAACCCCTCTCTAATCTCACTTACGACTTTCCTTTTCCATGTTCTCTTTCGATCTTTTTCTCTCTCATTGTCATTTCTCCGTTCATTGGTATTTTGTGATTGTTTTATTGATTTGTTAGTAGGTACACAAAACATATCATTCGACCATCAGGTACGATTTTTACAGATTCTCTGTTAAAACCTTAATCTAATTAACTGACTCTTTTGTCTTGTTTGTCTCGCAAAATTAATGATGTGATTAATATTGACTCTTTTGTATTGTTTGTCTCGGAGATTAATATTGATTCACAATTGGGTTTATCTTGAAAGAAGAAATCAATGGAGACCAGGTAACATGAACCAAGGTTTGTGCTCTTTCTCCCTGATCTAATTGATTTTGCAGATGTTATTTAGGTTATTTTTGTAGAATAAAAGTCTTAATATATGTTGGTGTTGCATATGAATACATGTCGCACAGCGAATTAGTGTATTTATCAACATTTGTCATTGTTTTTGTCCCTGTTTTTTTTTTTTTTTGCAAGAAATGCAGTAACCTCAATGTTATATTCGTCCGTCAGTTGCTAAAGTATCTGTTGAAATATTTTGTTGTTTCCATTCATTATTTTTGTTATGTTCAAGACATTCATTTGTAAATATTAGTCAAGTCGGTCTTGATCATTAGTTATATGGTTTTGGTAAGTTTTGTGCGAAAGTTTAGTTGTTTTGTGAAGTTAGTGTTATATTGTGATGCAGCGGATAATAAAGAAAAGAAAGAAAAGAAAGAAAAGAGAGGTTTTGTTCAGAGTTCAATTATTCCTAGGAATATCGACTATGAACAACGATAATTACTTAAACTTCGGTTTCCCGACTTTAAATAATAATCAATTAAACTTGAACAAGCTTAAGAAAATAATTCTTATTAATCAAATTCAACTGCTTAAAACAATATATGGAGGATCCTTTTATAAAATTGGGGAAAACCCTAACTTGCTAGTCAAGAAAGGATGAAAAAAACCCCTAAACCGACTCAAACCCTAATTTGACATTTTTGGCAAATTTTGGTCGACCAAAAAAATATATGAAAGTACTCGTAAAATAAAACTATTTTCCACAAACGACGACTCAAACGGATTCCTAACGAAGAAGTTATTAACAAAACAAAAACTTTCCTAAAATAGCAAAAACGCATGTTTAAAGCCCTAAACGATGGAATTTGGCTAAAATCTGAATACCATGGAATATTGCATGTCTTGATCGTTGGCACGTTTCCAATCAAAATGGACCCCTCTTGAGCTAAATTACGGCACTCAGGTCTTTAACCTCCAAATAGGCTATAACCTGCTCATCTGCATCATTCTTCCGGGGTTGAGAGAAATTTTCCCTCGAATTTTCTTGGTCATCATCAGAATTATCACTATTATACGGCACCAAGTATTTGACATTAAAAACATCAGAAGTCCGGATGTGACTTGGAAGCTTTAACTTGTAGGCATTAGGATTAATTTTCGAGACAATTTCTATAGGACCAATCTTGCGCGCCTTCAGTTTGTTATATTCTCCAACTGGAAAACGATCCTTTGTCAATATTTCTCACACAAAATCTCCAACTCCAAAATCCACAACTCTGCGTTTCTTATCTGCCGCCTCCTTATACCTCTCACTAGCTTGAAGTAATTGTTCTTCAGCCAACTTGTGAACCTGTTGTAACTGTTGGATACGTTCTTCAACACGAATTTTAATTCTCTTTAGAACATGAACATGTGATAAATCTACTGGTGCTCGTGGATTGTAGCCATAAACAACCTCGAACGGACTCATACCCAAACTACGATTTACTTAACGATTAAATGAAAATTCAGCTTGGCAAAGTTTCTGATCCCAACTCTTCGGATTGTCTCCAACCATACACCGTAGTATATCACCCAACGAACGATTCACAACTTCTATTTTGACATCACTTTGAGGATGACACGCACTAATGAAGTTAAGCCTTGTATTAGCTAATTTCCACAAGGTTTTCAAGAAATAACTAAGCAATCTTGTGTCTCGATTACTAACAATTGAACATGGCAATCCATGTAGACGATACACTTCACGGAAGAACAATTCAGCTATCTTCAGTGCATTAGTAGTTTTCTTGCAAGCAATAAAATGGGCCATTTTTGAAAACGGTCAACAACTACAAAATACTGAATTATGTCCCCTCTGAGTTCGAGGTAAACCCAATACAAAATCATTCTCAAATCTGTCCAGGGTTGACTTGGAACTTTCAATGGCATGTACAACCCTGCATTAGTTGCTTTTCCTTTTGAAGCTTGACAGATTCGACATCTATTCACAAATTTAGCAACTTCACGCCTCATTGTTGGCAAGTAATATGACTTCGAAACAAGTTGGAAAGTCTTATCCCTTCCCATTTTCCCCTCGTCATGTAACTCCTTAATAATCTTCAATCGGAGACTAGAATCAAGAATACACAATTGGTTACCTTTGAAGAGAAATTCTTCATGCATAAGGTAATCAGTTCGTTTTCCTGAACTGATATCATCCATAATCTCCACAAAGTATGGATCATTAGAATATGGTCAGAATATGAACCTCAGTTCGTAGGGTATTGAGTATCATACTCCTTTGTCTTAGGGCATCAACAACTTGATTATGTGACCCAGCTTTGTGCTTCAGTACAAAAGTGAACTCTTGCAAATAACCAGCCCACTTACCATGTCTATAACAAAGCTTCTCTTGACTGTTGATGTGCTTCAAGGAATCATGATCCGAAAACATAATTAACTCGTTATGAATTAGATAGTGACGCCAATACTTCAAGGCTTGAACTATAGCATAAAACTCCACATCATAAGTACTATATTTGAGCTTAGAACCATTCAACCTCTCTCTAAAATACACTACAGGTCGTCCTTCCTGACTCAAAATAGCTCAAATTTCCACCTTCGATGCATCACGGTGTAGTTCAAACGGCTTGCTGAAACCAGGTAACACCAACAGTGGTGCAGTTATCAGCTTTGTCTTGACAGCTTCAAATGCTTCGCCAGCTTTCTCAGACCATGAAAAATTTCATCCTTTCATGCATTCATTAATGGGTGTCATAATGGTGCTGAAGTGGGGAATAAAGCGCCGGTAAAAGAAGCGAAACCATGGAAACTCCTTACCTGGTATAATGTAGTAGGTGTAGTACAATTTCTCACAGCTTCAACCTTGGACTCATCTACCTTGATTCCATCCTTGGTGACGACATAACCGAGAAATAGAACTCGATCTGTCATGAATGAACACTTTTTGATGGACACAAATAATTTCTCCCTGCGTAGAACTGAGAGCACTTCTCGAAGATGTTGAATATTCAAGTCCATGTTAGCACTATAAAGAAGAATATCATCGAAATAAACAAGGGTGAATTAGACTTTGGTACCTGGGTTTTGACCAGATTTAGTGTTTTTACTTACATTTGTCCAACGTTAGTGTTTAGTACCTGGACTGACTGTTGACCCTAGTTGACAAAGTTAAAGTATTGACTTCCGTTTAGATTTTTTTTTTTAAATAATACTTAACGCCGTTAACAGCGCCGTTAACAAGTGAGTGTTTTAAAACTCACATGCCTTCTTATACATCCTACGACTATGATTCTTCAGATCCAACAGTCGGATTTTTAGATTTTCAAAAATCTAAAACAAGTTCAACACCTAACATGCTGTTGCAATCATGAGGAATTGATATTGTTACAATCAAGAGTATTCATTGCAGGTGCAACAAACAATGGCTTGCTAAAATCCCAAGCTCGTACAATCCCCCTCTGTATACACTTCATATGCGCCAAGTTTCTTAAGCCTTTCTTTTACATCCTATGCCCCAGCTCTTCAAACTAAATTATTTGGTAAAAGAAATACGATGTTTGGCAACTACCTGCATTTTTCGGTTGTTTTTGATGATTTTTTGCAGCTCTTGAGCAAATTCACCAATGGGGAGATGGATTTTTCTGAGAGAATTACGGTAAGATTTTCTCTTCGTGTAGACAGATTGTACAGAGTCATCACAGAATCAACTTTTGCTTGTGGAGACCCATCATGTAATATTTCAACAAGGAGAGGGATAACACCAGATGAACTGATGGTTGGCTTGTTAATTTCAGAAGCAGATAGAGTGAGTAAAGCAACAGTTGCATATTCTCTCAAAGTTGTACTATCAGATCGAAGAAAAGATATTAGTGGTTCAAGGGCACCAACATCTAAAATCTTGACCTTATTCCTGTACGACAGAAGGCGAGAAGACATTAGACTGACTGCATCAATCTGGCAAAGGATTACTACCGTTTCACAAGAATATGAGCTGTGGCTTAATTGAAATGAACATGGAAGATTTAAAAAAATACAGCAACATGGTTACAGTTTCACTAAGTCAACTATATGCTTGGCCAAATATCATGTGCAAGCACAGTCAGAGAAACATGAACACAATAAAAATGAAGATCAAAGCACTAGGAATTCTTATTAACAATGAGTAAATAAAATTTTCAAATCAAATCAACTTCCCCCAACTTAAATACTTCAACTTGCAAATTTAAGTCGTTTTCTACGAACTCGATACATTTTCTTGACAGCAGACTGCGTTAACATTACGAATCTAAAAATCTTAGTTTTAGCCAAACCAAACATAGGCAAATAACACGATAACTGGATATGTATTCATTGCAAGATTAAATAAGGAAATGGTTCCTCTTACTTCAATTTTGTACTATATTATCAACTAATTCCAAAATCAGTAGTAGGAGCACGGATTAGTATCCGAGAAAACTAGAATCTACGACGTAAAATCTGACTGATTCATAAGCAATGTTCTGGAAAGACTAATTAGGTGACGAAAACAGTTCTTAAAAAAAAGAGTAACTTAGACATAAAACTTATTGGTGAGGATTATGCTAATAAGCTGAAAACCAATATGCTCACGAAGACAAAGGACATCATAGAATTACCCAGAATTAGGTAAACAGGATCTTTACCCAGAAAAAAAAAATAGATTCACCTTCAAATACCAGTATTTGTATATTATTCTCTTACTAAAATCCAAATGAAACCATTTCAATTAATTTTAATCATTTAATTAAGCAAACCCAAATTTCCAAAAGGTATCAAATTCAGAGCTATCTAATTGATTCGACAAAACAAATCAAAAGTGAAAGAAAGAGCAATTAAAGCAAAACAGAGAGACATATATCTGAAATAAAGAACAATTTCACATTCAGAGATATCATAAACGAATCCAATAAAGACTCAAAATTTAATAGCGAATGAGGGAAATAGGAACATATTCATCTTTGATGGAAAGATTGAGAAGAGCAAGAAGTGAAGCTTCATTGAATTCATTAAGATTGAATGACTGCAAGCCTTGACTAAGAACCAGTTCAGCTTCCTGAGAACAGATGTTACAGTCAACTTCATCCTGCAGTATGTCTATTATAACTTGAGAAAACACAAACCATTTTTTCTCTGAACTAATTGATAAACTTTGTTTCTTCTTCTTCCCCAAATCAGTAACCCTAATTTTAATTTAAACAAAAATTAACAAATCAAGAACCCTAATTTGGTTCAACAACCACTTTAGGAACATCGACGTTTGTTTTTTCTTCTCCTCTAAATCAGATTAAGCTTCTCCAATTTTTCTCACTAGCTGCAAGGTTTAGGAGATGAATAGAGGAGAAGACCTTACTTTTGCAAATTGAGAGAAGTGTTAGGACATGGGGTTTGAAGTAAATACACAGTGATTGGTTCTATCTTCCGTTTTCAACCACAACCCATAGCAGAAGCCAATTTCTCTGATAGATGGAGGCGGAGAAACATATTATTAGGGTATGGAAATGTTTTGGGATGGTTATAATAGTTAGGTCGATCTTAACCGTTCATATTTGAAATGGAACAAGATCTAATATAAACCGTACATCTAATCTGTTAGGGACTTGGTTTTTCATTGTTAACAAAGTTTATTTATTTTTAGTAATTCAAATTTAATTGACGGAAAAAAAGGAAACGTCATCAGTTCACGGGTCAACAGTCAGTCCAGGTACTAAACACTAACGTTCAAATGTAAGTAAAAACACTAAATATGGTCAAAACCCAGGTACCAAAGTCTAATTAACCCAATAAACAACCACAAAAGTACCGATAAAGGGTATGAGTACTTGATTCATGATACGCATGAATGTACTTGGCGCATTGGTCAACCCGAATGGCATCACCAGCCACTCATATAATCTTTCTCGAGTTTTGAAAGCAGTCTTCCACTCATCACATTCATGAATTCTGATATAATGGTACACACTCTTCAAGTCGAGTTTGTTAAACACCTTCGCTCCACACAACTGATCTAACAAGTCATCCAATATGGGAATCGGAAAACGGTATTTGAATGTGATTCTGTTGATGGCTCGACTGTCAACACACATTTTCCATGTTCCATCTTTCTTTGGAATCAGCAAGGCTGGTACTGCACAAGGACTTAGACTATGTCAGATCATTCCTTTATGAAAGCAAATCTTCCACTTGACGACGAAGTTCTTCATGCTTCTTAGGACTTATTCTTTATTGCGCTTTATTTGGCAAGCTTGATCCAGGAACGAGATCAATACGATGTTGTATATCCCGGAGAGGTGGTAGCTCGTCTGAAAACTCGTTGGGAAAAACATCCATAAATTCCTTAATTAAAGGTTGAGATGCAATGGGGATACTACTTTCATCCTGTTGTTCTTCTTTGACAATCAACACATACAATTCACCTGCATCTTCTACCTCCATCAACACATACGACAAGAGATTGGTAGCTTCTCCAGTAGATGGTGTAGGTGCAATCTCTTTACTAGGTATAAGTACTATACGTACGTCGTTCCATAAAAACTGTAGGTATTCTTATACCCGTCATGAATACTTTTCCTGTCAAACTCACGTGGACGATCCAACAACAAGTGACAAGCATCCATACTAGTAACGCCACACCATATTTTATCTTTATATTTGTTACCAATTGAAAAATAAATCAAACAACGTTTGTTTACTTTTACCTCATTCTCTTTCTTAAGCCAAGAAAGCTTGTATGGATGTGGATGTGCCTTGGTTTCCAGATTGAATCGTTTCACAACCTCTTCATAAATAATATTCTCGCAACTTCCAGGATCAATAACTAGAGGACAAACTTTTCCTTCGATCGTACATGTCGACTGGAATATATTGTTACGCAACCAACTGTTGCCTTCATCTTTACCTGGAGTGAGACAACTTCTTCTTAATACAAAGTTCACTCCTTTATCTCCAGCAAATACTTCATCAACAGGTTCAGAATCATCCTCATGATCCTCTTTATAATCAGTTACCCAGTCATCTTCTTCACGGTCGTTTTCAGTGAAAAATACCTTGTTCGCTCTTTCTGCTTTTTGACAGTCACTGGCTTTGTGCCCAGATTCTTCGCACTTATTACACCTACCTCCAAAAGTGGTAACTGGGGTTTTATTTGGTGTTGACGAAGAATTAAGTTTACTAGCAGCACTAGGTGTTGAAGTACTACGGTTACTTGCTGGAGATGCTGCCACATTGATACCCAAATTTAAGCTTCTACGCCCTATTTGTTTCTTTATATGCCTTGCTCTATGATGTGCATCCGAAATAGAGCAGCAATTCAACACATTGAGTGTATCCTGAAATATTATTGAGGGAGACCACCCATATAGCGAGTGACTTTTTGCTCATATGACTCTGACAAGTCGTTAAAAAGAAAGTAGTCGGTAAAACTCCTTGGCGTAATCGTCTATAGAACATACTTCCTTGCGTAGGTTTTGTAGCTGCTGGTACATCAATCCAATGTAGTTATGTGGTAAAAACTCTATTCTCATGTATTTCTTCAACTTCTGTTTTCCCTTACGACTGGGTAGCAGCTTTTGTTGTTTCCACCACGAATTAGCCCTCCCACAAAACATATTCGCTACCAACGAAACTCGATTGTTATCCGGTACTTCTTTGAATTCCAATACTTCCTCAACCGTATTCACCCAGGAGAGAAACTCTTCCGGTTTTAAACTACCATGAAATTCTGGGATCTCTACTTTTATTCCTGCATTCCAGCGATTAAAATCCTCTCGTTGATTTATTCCACCTTCGCGATGCCCTCTAGCAAAATGGTTGCCGTTATCATCCTCTTTTTCCTGCCAAAGGTTATACCGACCCAGCAAATCTTGGACTCTTCAATGAATTCTTCTCTAGATCTCCATGTAATGAAACCTTCTGGACCCACTCATAGACCTCGACCTCGACCCTGACCGATTGCTACTCTTAGTGGCATCTTATCAACCCTAGAATCGACTTCGTTCTGATACCAACTGATGCAACAGATAATAAAGAAAAGAAAGAAAAGAGAGGTTTTGTTCAGACTTCAATTATTCCTAGGAATATCGACTATGAACAACTATAATTATTTAGACTTCGGTTTCCCGACTTTAAATAATAATCAATTAAACTTAAACAAGTTTAAGAAAATAATTCTTATTAATCAAATTGAACTGCTTAAAAAAATATATGGAGGACCCTTTTATAGACTTGGGAAAAAAACTTAACTTGCTAGTCAAGAAATGATGAAAAAAAAGCCTTAAACCGACTCAAACCCTAATTTGCTATTTTTGATAAATATTGGTCGACCAAAAATAATGAAAGTACTCGTAAAATAAAATTATTTTCCGCAAACGGCGACCCAAACGGACTCCTAACGAAGAAGTTATTAACAAAACAAAAACTTTCCTAAAATAGAAAAAAGGATGTTTGAAGCCCTAAACGATGAAATTTGGCTAAAATCTGAAGACCTTGCACATTGCATGTCTTGATCTTTGGTCCGTTTCCAATCAAAATGGACCCCACTTAAGTTAAATTACGGCTCTCGGTTTTTTAACCTACAAATAGGCTATAGTCTGCTGATCTGCATCATGTTGTTGTTTATTTCCTCTGCGTCTAACTAGCTCTCACAAACATAGTTTTCTAAGTTGTAAAAGACTTACGTTTTAGATTCACATGAGTTGTTGCCTGTCGGTAGACCTTATAGGAGGTGCAAGTTTTTTCTCTTTTAATTTTGGTTCGATCAAATTTACAAAAGCTAATTACGCTGAACTTTATATATCACAGGCACACATGAACGAATCTCACTACAACATACTTAGACATGGTACTTTTACCACAAACTCAAAATTGAGTGTATAGCCTTCCGAGAGGAAAAACTAAAAAAATATGTCGATTCCAAATTGAATGCATCTGCCAAACTATTCTAATGTCAGTTTTTTTCTCCTTTTTCTAATGCTACATAATGGGCTAAATCTAGATCTAATCTTCATTATGTATTTAAAATCTTGGTTTCCTTGAACTGTTATGGTATTCATTAACTTTGTACTAAAGGTTCTTAAAATTTTAAGGTTTTTTCTTTGTTTTTTCGTTGTAGAACGCACACCGTGAATATTTTGTTTTCGGATTGATTTTGGTTTAGTAAAAGGGAGCTTTGATTGATTGGTGTTGCAAATATTTAGTGCTACTTTCATAATTAGGTTGTCGAAAATGGTTTTAATGCTTGACATTTTTTGTTTGTGCGGAGATTAGCAGCTGCTTGGATTAAGGTATCAGAACAAATGGCCTCTTTAAAGGTATTACGTTTTTTTTTCCATGTGAGAATGAAAAATGGCTTTCTTTCGGTTTATGTTTGGTTGTGATTATTGGTTAACCTCTATTTCTAAAGAATCTCCATCATCAATATTATCTTATGTGATTTCACGACACTTCCTAAGAATGCTTAGCCGCATTCAAAGGAAGGTCCATGTTCAAGTCACTTATGCAGAGTTCAGGTTCATGTGTGGGATTTGATCTATGACTCTTAATACCATAATACCGTTTGAATAAATCTTTATCCTCTTTTGTGTCCATCGTATGCCTTTTTTCTGATGGAGAGTTAATTCTTCTGAATGATAATAAAACCAACTAAGAATTAGCTTTAGTTCTTCGTCAAGAGGTCCGATGAATTGTATCGATTTATTGATATTATGATCTTCACCTGATATGATCTCCTTTTTTAAGATCTGGTGCAGTACGGAGGCTTCATCAGACTATAGGGAAAAAGGTACAAATTCAGGTACTTGGGTGAAATATGATTGTCAATAATGATACATGTCTGTTACATTAACTGTAGGCCTGTCGATAGGGAGTGTCGGTACAATATCATCAATATCTGTTATTTTATTTGTTTTTGTTGCAGGTGATCAACAATTTCAATCTTCCTCTAAGCTGATACTAACCGAGGTACCTTCTGATGAAGAAAAAATAGGTTATCATGGGTCATAGTCACCTGCGAGTAATCACAGTCAGAACCAAGTTTGTTAGCCTTGGGGCTCATCTGAGATTCATGAGTTTACTTCTTGGTGTAGAAGCAATTTAATGAGAAAGGGATGACCCAGAACTATGAACCATAACCAGCCCGGAGTAGTATTCCTGGAATGTATGTCATTTATAAAGTTTATTTTACTGTGTAATTATCACATATGAATTAGAAATACACATTGGATCAACATCGCTGAAAGCACTGTGGCTAACAGGGCGTGAGGGAGAACCTGATACTGGTGTTGGTTTGCCAAGTCCTTCCTGCAACCAAAATAAAAGCATCAGCCTATGTTGTATTTCAAACTTTCATTGATATTTGAACAGTTCTTCTGTACAATAGGTTCCATGTATCAACTTTTTTTTTTTGTATATGGGTCCTTGAATTAGAATCGCACGTATATATTCATATTTTAAAACATGTTCAAGCTGACGGAGATTTATAAATATATATCCTTTATTGTTTGTTTTGGTGTACTATATAATTGTGGATAATATTGTATTCGTTTTGATTTACTAGGCAATTGCGAACGTTCTTCATTTTATTGTTTTTCCTTACCGAGCAGTAATGAAAATTCTTATCAGCTTCCACAAGACATATAAAGTTTATTGTTCTTCATTTTATTGTTTTTTACAACAGAAAATTTGATAAGCATTTATCATATACTTATTAGAATAAAATTTTACATGAACAAACATTTTCAAAGAAAAAAAATAAGGAGAATTTCTTCTCCATCACAAGATTACTGATTGCAAATTGGTAACTATTTTAAGCCCTTTTAGAGATAGCATCGTGCAGTCTGCAGTCAAGATCTAAACACCCGGCTTAGCTATAGCAACTAGAATGCACATATAAATATTAAAGCTAGAATACCATCTTTAACATGGGGTTGTACATGAAGATCCTCTAATTCAGTAGCTCATTCTGGGAAGCACTTCTCTTACAGTCTTATTTGATTATGATGATTGATGAATCTGTTTTAGGCTTTAAGAATTTACGGGATTTCTTTAATAAAATAGGTTGGATTATAATTGAAAATCCTATCATAGATGTAGATGAAATGATGGAATTTGTAATTAAGGTTTAATCCATTACAAAGGGACGGAATGAAGCCCCACCACATTAAATAAAAAATTAAAGTTAACTATGACGAGAAGTAAAATATATCCGATGTGTAGTACGAGCATAAATTTAGTGTGGTTAATAGTAATCCAGCGTTGCACTCAGAGCCTGGAATTTGGGATATTTTGTGATGGAGGAAATAGACAACTTTTTTCATTTCCTATGCAGATGGAATGTGGATAAGAATTATCATATGTATGGGAACAAATGTGTGCGTAATCAACTCCAGTGAAGTTCGCATTTTAGCGGAAATATTTAGAGTTCCCATCTCTAGATTTCAAAGGAAAATTATTTGATGCAAATGACCTACTTTTGTTTGTCTATCTGACAAATTTTTGCCACAGAAAACCATAAAACTGCAGCTTTTCTCTAACTTCACACCTTGATTTGTTTAGGGCAAGTCGATTAGCATAGGTGACACCAGCTTTTGTGACGAACCAAGTATTTAACATCTTCCTATAGGATTTGCCCTTACCCAATACAGAAATCCAGCTCAAAGGTTCAGTTACATGGCTAAATGGCTAGTTAGATTATCTCGTTTTATCTACAGGACAAACAAGGATAGCAATATATCTAGCAAAAGAGATTCAGAGAGAAACAGAAAAGGTTGCAACTATCTCAGTACTTGAGACTTTTAAGCAAACTACAAGAGATTGACCCTCCAAAAATTACAGTACTTTTTGGTAACTGCGTTCCAGTGACAATCTGGAAAGGGGCATGGTAAAGCTGGAAATGTTAGAGGACAACTGAACTCAAAGCTCAACACACACTTCGTTACAAAATATCTAATTACCCTTACTGCAGAACCAGTCCCAAATAGTTTTTCCCTAATTTAGTTTTTACAAAAGCAGTCATCAGATGCCGAACATTACATCTGTAATTCTAGATACAATGGATTTTGCAGGTGTAGCAATCGCCCCGGCTGAACGCTGTGCACTATTACCGTTTTGAAGATAATGAGGGCTCGAGGAAGCTCCTGAAGGCTTCATGTCTACACTCCTACTAGATGATGGTGGAGGCAAAGTCATAAAACCCTGTTTGGTCTGCCCATCTTCATCGAGTGCCTGCCTCTGCATAGGATCTACAGGCTTCACACCAATGATAATAACTCCATTGATCTGCATCCCACTCTTGCTAAGTGCTTTATGAGCATCACGTCGATTCTACATCCATTTTTTAAAGATCAAAACTAGCTAATAACAATCTAATCACCTACTAATAAAGACCAAGAGCAAAACGCAACCATAATGTCATATTCAATTGGCCAGTAATATGTTTCAATATAATGATAAGGATGGATTAACATAAAAATAAATGAAAACATGTGAACAGGGCGAGCCATACAAATATACACTGCCAAGATCGTAAGGTGAGGCTGTTAAAAACCTGATGCCTGCTAAGTATTGCAAAAATATCTCAAATCAACAAAAAAAAGAAGAAATACAACAGAAAGGGTTAATGCAGGATCAAAGCAAGGTCATGTGTCAACTACTATCTAACAGATGAGGCTATACACAGCACAAGATCATAAGTTGAGACTGTTAAAAACCCGATGCCTACTAAGTTTTGTAAAAATAGCTCAAATGAATAAAAAAGGAAATAAAAAAGGAAATAAAAAAGAAAGGGGCTAATGCAGGATCAAAGCACGGTCATGTATGAACTACTATCCAATAGATGAAGCTAAAGATTATTCTGCAAAGAGGAAATGTGGTCATCAGTAAAATCCAATGTAGGACTGAGAGCCTGGATTCATAGAAGAAATAGACAACTTTTTTCATTTCCTATGCAAATGAAATTTGGATAAACATATTATACAGGAACAAATGTGTGCATAATCAACTCCAGTGAAGTTGGCATTTTAGCGGATATTTTAGAGTTCCCATCGCTGGCCTAAAAAGGAAAATTCATTTAAAACAATGGCCTATTTTGGATCGTCTATCTGATAAATTTTTCAAATGAACAAAAATATTTCATTTGAAGCAATGGCCTACTTAGGATATCTGCAGCTTTTCTCTAACTTTTGTAAAAATATTTCAAATCAACAAAAATAATAACACAGAAATATATTGTGAAGGTAAGGTGAGGAAAGGAAAAGAAGAAGAACCTGATAGAGAATATGCATCCAGTTAGCATCACCAGGTCCAGGAACATGCTTCAATATAAACCCACATTTTTCAAACTCGCGCAAAACAAAATTGGTATCCCCTGGGTGAAATCTGGCCAAGAAGAAAAGATACAATGAATTTACTTATATTTACAACTACGTAATGGAATTTAAAATGAGAATGTCTTACTTTAGCTAGAAAGTAGACTAGACTAAGCTAAAAATGCATTTCTAGTGTAGGCGATCACCAACAGTTGTAATCAGTTGATTAGAGTAAGTGAAATAACAACACCCCAATGAAACTTAATATACACTTCCACAGTATAATGATTTGCAAATTTGGTGTGTTCACCAAATCTGGATTAAAACAATCCAGAGATCCTAAAAGGGGATATAATGTTATGTATGTATAAGGACGCTATTAGATTTAAACTGTCTGCTTTCAGATGGCCAAAATTATGAGCAGCAACATCAAAATCTAGACATTGTCCCTCCGAAACAGGATATTTGCGAAGTGTGAAAAAGATTACTTGCTCAATAGTCAACACCACTAGAAATATGGTCGATGTTGAATACTGTAAATGCTGTGGTGATTAAATGAAAGAGGCTGTCAATGGGAGTTTGACAGACCATGGTGATACTAGCCCAGAATAGTTCACACAAAAATGGAAATGGTCAGTTTCAAAAGTTTCCGTAAACTTAAGGTTTGCAGAATTGCACAAGAAGGGGTGAATAACAAAAGTAAAATAAAGCAGCTTTAACCATTTGAAATATACCTATAAATTTCAAATAAGATCAAACCGTAGACTACATTGACAAGCAAAATTTTATTACCCAACTACGAAAGAAAAGCATAAGCTGTCACAACATCATAATTCATTAGTTATTTCTAGAAATAACATGACAATCCCCGAATCGCTGCAAAACAAATATAGCAGATCAGTAGAAAGAAAGTCAGAATCATACCCGTATACAGTAACCCACTCCTCCTCATCGAGATTCCCCACTGGAAAACTGTTCTTCGGCAATTCAGGCCTCGCAACCTCCCTTGGTGGTGGAAGTGTAATCAACGAACCCGGTTTAACAACACCTTCAACAGGTGACCCTTTACCCTTCAACCCACCCCAATCTTCATCAACCCCACCATTCCTCTCATTATCACTCCTACCCGGTGACCACCAACTCGCACTCTGTGGAGTCTGTTGCATCTGCTGCTGAGCCGAAAACGAAGAACTCGCCTCAAATCTACTTTTCAATGGAGTAACAGAATCCCTTCCATGACTTCCATCTCTTCCATAATAATCTCTTAATGGTGTTCTAATATCCGAAGATTTAGTATAAGAAGATAAAGGATAATCTGACATACCAGACTCTGGTGAAAAATCAACACGATCTTCTAATGTGAAACATGGTGGTGGCGGAGGATCTGAACCACCAAAATTCTCTCTTCTTAGTGCTGATACAGCTGCTGCTTGTCCTGGTGTACTAAATTTACCTCTATGTGAAGCTATTGGTGATGCTAAATCTTGAAAAAACAGAGATTTTCCTCCTGATTTTGGAGTTCTTTGCACATTTGTACCCATTTTTTGAAAAAGAAAACCCTAACAAAACAAAAATGGAATTAGACGAAGAAAATACCAAGAAATGAAACGGTAGATTAAAGGAAATGAGAAGGGGGAGAGTTACCTGAGGAAGTGTGTTAGGTTTGAATCGGTTTCTAGGGTTTTCAATTTGGGGTTTCTGAAACTAATTTTCCCCCCAAATAAGAAAGAAAAATCTGAAAAGGGTTTTAGACGAAAAAGAGAAACCTCAAAAAATATACGAGATGTCGAGTAGAAGTTAGAACTGAGTCAAGTGACGCGACTGGTTTGACCGGGGCCAAACATTTGGTCCCAGCCTTTAGTAACAGGGCGGTAGGCTGCTTATACGGGTATGGTCTTTACGACCTCAATCATTATATTAATAATCTTGTACCAACAAATATTACTATTTTATCAATTTATTGATTTAGCTAGGTAAATTTTAATTTATGGTATATATTTTTTCTTTCTTATTTATCTTGTTGGTTGGTTTTGCGCTAAGCAATAAAGAGACTCACGTTTACTTTTTTGTTCATCAAACAGAGTAATAGAGTTTCGCAGCCAAACTAGGGATCGCACCGTCCTGGACATGCCATTAAGGTCAGTCTAATTGCTGCCAGGATAATTTGACCTATCTGTGGATAGGTTGCTGATACTGCTGTTAAGGCAAACAAGGGTTAAGTTAGTTTGTAATATCATTTGATTCATTTTTAATATATTTTGTTTTTAAGCTTGGATTTAGTTTATTGGTCTGCGTCTAGAGGGGTAGTTTCAGAAGGATACGTTGCAGTTGTTTTTATCACTGCTCTAGTGGATCTCAATCACCAGAGTTTGTGTGGAACTTCTTAGTATGTCATATGTTGATTAATAATAAT
This sequence comes from Papaver californicum, assembly GCA_023531435.1. Classification (NCBI taxonomy): domain Eukaryota; kingdom Viridiplantae; phylum Streptophyta; class Magnoliopsida; order Ranunculales; family Papaveraceae; genus Papaver; species Papaver californicum. Next base: position 2,072,513 of record JAJJMC010011374.1, on the reverse strand, counting down.
TTTTCTTGTACTGTTCTATGCATATTAATGATTTTAAGACTAATGGTGGAGAAGATTATTGAATTCTGTTGTTTTTAGCAGTTTTGGTCTGCGTCTTGAACTTATAATACCCTTATGGTTAATATGGTTATGAATGGAACTCGTCGTCTTTGCTTTGTATTTTTAGAGTTGTTGAGCATATGTTTTGATATTAGAGACTTGCATTTCACAAGTTTGTTCAGAACTGGTCAATGGAGTATTCATCAGTTGGCTTTTTACAGACCGTCTAAACTATGTGAAGGATAATAGTCTCACATTGCTAATTTCCTTATAATGAACTTAAAATATAATATGGAAGGACTACTTCATTTATTGGCAATTGGTTTTGAGTTGGATGCCCGCAGACTTTAACATGGTATCAGAGCCAGACGCTAACGAGAGTTAGCCCAACGGCTACCCGCACATATAATGATCCACGTGTTAGAGGCCCACAAAGAGTGCCCTACATATGAGGGGGCATGTGAAGGTTAATAGTCCCACATTGCTAATATTCCCATAATAAAATATAATATGGAAGGATTACTCCACTCATTGGTTAATGCCCACTCATCGGTTAATGCTTAATTAGAAATTTCTTTCACGAATGATTCTTCTTCGATATCTGAATAGCAGAGCCTTCTATTACCGGGGTTACTTCAATGCAACATGTTTTTCTAAAAAACATTGTGCTTTAGAATACGCATAAGTGCAGCTGAAATACTGGCAGCTAAAAATGGATGCCGCGCAGATTGGTAGGAGAATCCTTACTGTCTACATTGGAAGTAGGTCTGTCGTTTTCATATTTTATATGCAAAAGTTTTGTTAAAATAATAAAATTTTCTCGTTTCAACTGTCCAATGCTATCTAGTATCTACAATCTCTCTGATAAGAGAGTCAATAACCAGTATTTTCCGTTTGTTGGTCAATACTGTGACATGCAACAACTCTGTGTTTTTCGAGTCGCTTCATATCCATTGGCAAATACATGATTGGTAGTAGTATAGCTCTCTTTGCGTATGGATCTCATGTCTCGGATATCTCATTGCCAAAGTTGTTTTTTTTTTAATCTTAAGTTTTCTCTCTTGGCATTGTCAGATAAGATGACTTGCAAATGGAGAATGATGTCTTTTCATCTCATGATTTTTAGATTCTGAATTTCCTTTATCCTCTCTTAAGATTGTGGTCACTGGTTTCACCAAAAAAATTAGCACTAAATCTGTTATGGGCCTTTTGGCATGTTTCTGTTGGATAATCAGTAAGAGACTAAGAGTGCTAAGATTAATGTAATGAAGTATGGTAGATAAATATCCCCTTGGTGAAATGTGATGGTTACAAACAGTTAAGGTTCTTGGGAAAAATAAGTCTTCAATCAGCAAAATACTAATAGAGACTTATTTGCATTTTATAACAGTCAGTTATTTGAGGGTGTACTATGCTAGGTTGTTGTTTGAGTCCAGTCATTTTATAATCTACTGCGCAGTGAATTTTTTCTAGTTCTGCGCGCTGCTTTTGTTCCTTCGGAGTTTTCATATTTGATAGTTGTTTTTTTTTTCCATCCCTTTTGAGGTAGTTTGAGTATGTACCTTTTTGATGGACATGTAGTGCTTGAGTAAAGTAGATGTTCCTTCTTGGAGTTTTACCTTCCTAACTTTATCTCTTTTTTTTTTTGGTGCCATCTTAGTTATCATGAGCTTATTTATTCGCTTACACTAACATCTGTAATTTTAGAGTTGTGTTTGAATCTTTGAGAAAAGATTCAATACAATGAATGCAATCCACTATATATATATATTCATTCATGAACTGATTATTGCTTTCTCTATCTTTTTATTCTCCAACTATATTCAATTACTCATGAATGCTTTGTGTATCGTCTGCTGGTTTTTTGTGCTTTTACTTTCTGTTTTACTTTCTTTGAAAGGATAATGTTACGGATTATCTTGTGGTTTGATCGTTTTTCTTCTTTCTTTTTGTTTCCAACAGCACCTGTAACTCCATAAGTCAACAATCCACAGGTAATACCGTCAATTTCTAATTGATTTCTAATTAGTTTTTATTTATTTCTTTAGTTTACTAATTGATTTGAGAACTGATTGTAGTTTGTAAATTTGTCATGTTGGAATATCATTTGTTGTTAACTAAAGACTTTTTAACTTAAATATCATTTGTTGTTGCAGAGTTTTTGGATCCCGTTCTAGTGCAAGAGGTCTCTGATAGTTGATGCTTGAAGATGGAGTTCATTTCTTGTTGCAAACTTATGAAAGTGGTGAAGTGCTGTTTTTTTACTTTACTTTGCTTTTTTTTTTTTTTTTGTTGTAGATTGGAACTTGAACGTTGAAGTGTGTTCAATTTGTTTGAAATTTAATTAGTAAGGATTTAAGAACAATTACTAATTTGGTATATGTATGTGTATGAACTATCAATTTACAGACAGGTAAATAATTTAGGTTAAATTTTAAGTGTTTCTTTAAGGTAAATAATTGCACATATACCACAAGTATAAAACCCAACCAGGACCGAACCAACTAGATATGTACGGTTCTAGAATTAAAAACCGACCTTTATGTATCTCTAGGCGTTACACGTTTTAAATTATACTTATTTTTTTGCATGAATGCAAATCATTGTAAAATGAATCGTATCACCAAAACATAAAATTCAAATATATTATCATTTGAGTTTTATAAATAAAATGGTGAGCCAAAAGTGTGAGATAATTTGAGAATAATCACGCTGAAAGGATTCTCCTCCAGTCAAAATAGTCAGACTGGTCTCGGATTCTTCTGCATATAAAACTAACGACTATTTTACAAAATAATTCTTGATATGTGTATCAATACGCCCCTTCTAGTACTATTTCCATATATGGGAGGCATGGAGGCGGATGCTAGCATTAACAAGGCATTTGGATTAGGAGAAATGAAATGAGTCATCTTCTTCCTTTGCTAGGTTTCTTCACTGAGATATCTTATACATGCATATTCAATGACAAAGAGGACGGATTTATGTTTTCTACTAATGATCTTAATTGGAACTTGGAAGACGGTTATTCGTCATCCATAACTCTTGTTATATACATCAATCGAAATCTGAAATAATCACTAATAACCGACCCTCCACTGAAACTGATTATTGAAGACTAAAACTACAACTAACTAAGCAAATAGGAATACTGAGATAACAACAAGAATGAAATAAGATGACGAAATCTGAATTATTGGATTAACAGCACCACTATGATCAGAAGGAGTACTGTCGGCCGATGATGGTGGGGTTTCATTCTCCAATACTTTGATAATCATCTTCTGACCTCTTTCACAATGTCCAGCAACACCACTAATGAAATAAAATAATCCTGAACGTTCAAATTTGTAAACAGTGTCACCATTATTTGAGAAGAATATTGGATGTGCTGATCTACATTTTTCATACTCTGAATCTGTCACCACTAACACTGAATCCTTTTTGTATTTAAAACCTGATAATTACAGGTAAAATAAAACACATAATGAATTAGCTAATTGTAATACTCCTGAATCATGCATTGCAATAAGTAAATTAGTAAACTTTATATACATTGATTGATTAAAGGGAATGATACTTACGGATGGTATCATTGAATTGAAAGCGGTTTCTGGAAGCCCACTGATTATATTTATCACCACCCTTAGAGTCGGGAACAACCCAACCGTGATCATCCCCAACTTCAAACTCGACAGACGATTGAACTAACAAGAGTTGTAGCATGAAAACGAAGAGCGTAAGAAACAATAAGAAGGAAGCATTATTAGTGATCGAATCCATGTGTTACTGTATCAATGAAGTCTGATTTCTCAGGGAGAAAAAAAGGATGAGAAGCTTGAAATTACACCTGCCTGATTACTACTAGTAAATTATATATAGTATTCAGAATGGGTGAACTCAGTATTTTTCTTCTTAAAAGAAAGAGAACCTTTAGAATTGTAGTCTGTTCCACTTCTCAAGGAGTTATGAAACTGCTCACTCACACATAGCACGACCAGTTTTGTTGTAACTAACCCTAGACACCACGATTCTTCTATATGGATGATCGTCTGTTACCAAACTACTCTGTTCCACCCACTCAACATCCGACACATGTTCACTATTATAATTGACTTAGTTAATTTGAACGGATCTTGTAAGATAAAAATAAGGGAAGAATTTGATTTTCCCTCTTCCATCCATTGAATACTCCTTAAGCCCCCCAGCAAGTCACTAAACAAAAAAAAAGCAAACGACTGATGGAAATCTTCGTTCAACAAGTTAGGATTTGAGCGCCGGCATGTACCTCTATTGGTCACCTGCATCAAAATAATTTAAAACTTGTTTGCTATATTTGTTCTTGAATCCCACGGATAACAAATGAAATATAATCATCAGCCAAAAAATCGACTATTCAAGACCAGATCTATAGCAACCAATTTTAGCCATAGCAAGAGTTAGCACTCACACTAATATGATAATGTATGCACTAACATAGAAATATGTATAAATGTTAATAAGACATATATAACAAGGAGGTGTTGGTTGAAGGTGCATCAAGGGAAATACATCTCTAAGCTATAAGGTTACCCAATGAAGCATATTTGGTGCGTAAGTATCACTATGTTGTGTAGCTTTGCTATGGAGCATAATCGATGAAAAAGATGTCGTGTTTTATCCCAATAAAGTATATTTGATGTAAAAGAATCACTATGTTGTGTGACATATCTAGGAATGCATCTTTGTCCCTATGTCGCAGTCACGAAAGGAGGTGAGAGTCGGTATATAGCACTTAACTCCCATTTTCCAACCTATAAAAATGCCAAATAGAACATATATAGGGAGGAGGTGTTATTTGAAAAGGCATATATGCCAAGATGTATCATCTTGCTTATGTTGTATGCACGAGGGAGCATATGATGCGAAAGCATCATTTGCATATGCTGAACATGAGAATGCATCGCATATTTGCAAACTAAGTGGTATCAATCATGCACAATCTCGTGCATCTCTTGCGGAAGTTCTTTGGCACATAAGAATTAGGAATTTCTTCGCCTTTGACCTTATGACACAAACTGATAATTATTGGTGATGCGGATTTATACATTGCCTAAGCGTATCCTCTTGGAACGATTGGCCCTTGGTACCGGTGTTGGCTTTGCGTTAACAGGTTTTGGTTGCTTGTTCCGTTCGAGTTGGCTATTCGTATGAACTATGGTCTGTGGTTGATCCCCTCATGATACGGGTAGTGGACGTACGCATTCGTAATACACCGCAATTGTGGTCCAATATTTTGTTGCTCATATCATCTAATTGGGAGATGATTGCAACAGTTTTGTACCTCAAATCATCTGGCTCGGCGTGCGAGGTAAGAGATTGTTACCACACTTGATGAGGTAGTTGCAGTCCATTTGCAAAAATCATGAAAGAAATTAAAAAAATCAGGAGAGATTTTATGTGAAGTTCGACTGATATATATATAAGGAAAAGAAGTTGGGTTTCTTGGGCGAAGGTGCATTTACCTAAAAAAAGTAGAGGCATTGGCATTAAGAATTAAACTAAAATTAGTTTACAAAGCCCTTCATTATAAATGGATTTGGAGGTATGAGTCTGGAAAAAACTCTCCATGGAGACAAATAGTTATACAAGTATTTGGAGGAAATCCAAATTCTTTTCTGCGTGCTTCTACTTAAGTATAGAGCACGACTTATAGTATGGAGTTTTAAAGTCTAAATATCTTGTCATTCAAAATACCATTTTCTTAGGTTTATAACGATAACAAGGTTTTATTTTGGAAGGATAAATGAATTGGCAACATTATTTTACAAATTTCCTGTTAACTTATTTTTTAAATTATATCTAGAGAAAAAAAATGCCTATTATTTATGAATGTGTCTTTTTTGAAACAGTTTGGAACTTTGAGTTCACCATGAACTTAAATGTTATGAATTGGGTGAAGTGATTCAATTGCTTCAGTTGGTTGGTAAACCATCTAATATCATTGAAGATTCATGGATAAATGAAAAAAGAGTATGTGATATGTAGAGGGTAATGATTTTTCTACTGCTAACTGTTGAACCATACAGCAAGAAGACCGGTTCTGGCTGTAGTCAGAGTCCTGATACACCTGCCAACTATTAACCTTTAGGATTAGTCAACAATATATGCTGTTTAGGATTTGAGTAGATTTTCTTTTATGTTTAGGATTTCCTTTAAGATTTGCTTAGATCTCTTACCTAATGTAAAAGACTACTCTCACTATATATAAGAGAGCCTCATGTACGGTTTGATAAGCAAGAAAAATAATAAAGAAAAATCATTCACGTCTCAACTTGGTATCATACGCCTCAAAAGATCCAAAACCACGCACCAATGGCTGCAAACACAACAAAAATGCTTCAAAACCTTCACATCAATCATATTATCAACATCAAACTCACAGAAACAAATTACATACTATGGAAAACACAATTCAAACCCTTGTTAAAAGGCTATAACCTATCAGGTTATGTTGATGGAAGCTTTCAAAAACCACCAAAACATCTACCAAATCAATCTGAGGTTAATCCTGAGTTTATCAAATATGAAGAACAAGACAACATTCTCATGGGTTGGCTCTTGTCATCTTTAACAGAAGTCATTATGACTGGTGTTGTTGGTCTCAACACATCTCAAAAAGTCTGGGAAGCACTTGAAGACCGGTTTGCTCCAAACAACCAAGCTCATCAGATGCATCTAAAAAGAGAACTACATAATCTGCGTAAAGGTAACCTGTCTATGCACGACTATATTTCCAAAGCAAAAACTCTGTTTAATTCTTTAACAGCATCTGGATTCACAATTACAGAAGAAGATAAGAAACGATCAATCATGAATGGATTGAATCAGGCTTATGATGCAATAGTCACCTCCCTAAGTACTATTGACAATCTAAGCATGAAAACAATGCTTGCACATCTCCTGACGTATGATATGCGTCTAGAGCAACAACTTGCTGTTCTACTGAAACCACTTGCTAATGTTGCGTCATATAGCAACCCACGAAACCAATCAAGGCCACCACAGAGAAGAAACTTCAGTTCAAATAGTCGAGCTCAGAACAACAACAATACTCCTGGGAGATATGAATCAACAGAAGGACCGTGTCAGATTTGTAAGAAGCCAGGACACATTGTAAGCAAGTACTGGTTCAGATACAAAAAGGACCGTGCAAACCAACAGTCCAACAAGCAAGCATACATAGCATTACCTGGAAGAAACTTGAATGAAAACTGGGTTACAGATACAGGTGCTACTCACCACATAACTGCATACATGAATAATCTTCGTATTCAATATGAAAATGATGGCACTGAACCGGTTCATGTGGGTAATGGTAATGCTCTACCCATCTCAAACATTGGTAAAGGTTTCTTCACTTATCATAATAGAGTTTTACCTTAATAAGATACTTCATGTCCCTTCTATTAAAGCTAATTTATTGTCAGTATCAAAATTTTGTTCTGACAATCATGTGTGCTTTGTTTTTCATTCAACCCAATTTCTGGTAAAGGACCTGCACACCGGGAGAACTCTTCTGCAAGGCAAGAATAGGAATTGACTCTATGTGCTCAACGATATTCACAACATCCAACAATCAACACCAACTACATATCTCTCTGCATCAGTTCCCATCTGGCACCAGCGTCTAGGACATCCAATGTTGCGCACAGTAAATCGAATCATCAAGAATTACTCTCTACCAGTCACCAATAAAGCGTTTCAGTTTTGTGAGTCATGTCATGTTAGCAAAAGTTGTAAACTTCCTTTTCGTGTCAATAATACAATAATAGACAAACCTTTACGTCTAATAGTTTCTGATCTCTGGGTCTCTCCAACTTTGTCTAGAAATGGCTATAAATATTATCTTTTGTTGATGGATGCATACTCTCATTATACCTGGGTTTACCCATTAGTAAAAAAATCTGATGTTTTACATGTTTTCGTCCAGTTCAAACTACAGATAGAAAACCAACCAAACAAAACTATCAAAGTCTTTCAATCCGACAATGGTGGAGAATACAAAAAGTTCACAAACTTCTTAAACAAAACGGGTGTTATTCATCGATTTTCATGTCCACACACTTCATCACAAAATGGCTTAGCCGAACGTAGGATCAGACATGTTACTGAGTCAGGGCTAGATCTTTTATTCCATGCGTCCATGCCAACTTCCTACTGGTCTGATGCTTTTACAACTGCTTGTTACCTAATCAACAGATGTCCAGCTTCTCATACACAGATTAAAACACCGTTAGAACTATTGTTTAACAAGACACCCGATTTCTCATTCCTAAAGGTATTTGGCTGTCTTTGTTTTCCAAGTCTCAGGTCATACAATTTTAACAAATGGCTTCCCAGATCCCTTCCGTGTGTTTTCATTGGCTATAGTGGGGCATATAAAGGCTACCTGTGTTTCCATTTACCCACAAGAAGACTGTACATATCCAGGCATGTCAAGTTTGAAGAGAGTTCATTCCCTTTCGAAGCCAAACAGAAGGTTCAACCTGTGCGCCCACTACCATAGGTAAGCTCATCCACACAAAATTTTATTACTCCTCAATTTAGAGAATTTTCTGTTCAGCCAACACAGCACCGGCTCCGTAGCACAACTTCTACAGCATCAGTTCAGCAACAGGATCAGGATGGGTGCACAGCAGCGTTACCTGGTGACACTGGCGCACGTACAACAGCTCCATTTCAACATGATCAAGTTCCCAGCGATAAAAACACAGCACCAATATCACCTGTTCACGTACGAGGATCTCCGACATAAATATTTCGTCAGCAACATACAGGCATCAGCTCAGCAGCATCCACGCAGCAACAGGCTTCAACGGATACAACACCAACGTCTTCTGCCAACAATCACTCAGCTACAACAACAATACTTCAACAGCAAGACCAACCAGCGTCAGTTCTGGTCACACCATCACAGCAGCAACAGGTCCACTGCCAACCGAACAAAGAGCTTTACAACAAGCAGAAACACAAAAACTTGTACCTGTACACCCAATGGTAACAAGAGGCAAATCAGGCATATCAAAATCCATCAATAAATTCTGTCTAAATGTAACTAAACATCCTCTTCAAACACCGGATTACATGGCACCAACATGTTACAACAAAGCAACTCAAGATCCTGCCTGGCGTCACTCAATGGATGATGAATACAATGCTCACATCCGTAATGGCACATGGTCCTTAGTTCCTTACAAACCTGGTATGAATATCATTGGATCGAAATGGGTTTTTCGGGTTAAAAAAAAATCTGATGGTTCAATTTCCAAATACAAGTACAGGTTGGTTGCAAAAGGATTTCACCAGCAAGAGGGTGTGGACTATAGCGAAACATTCAGCCCAGTTGTGAAACCTTGTACTATCAGGTTAGTTCTTTCTATTGTTGTTATAAACAAATGGCATATGACACAATTAGATGTGCAAAACGCCTTTTTGCATGGTGAACTTGAAGAAGAAGTGTATATGCAACAACCGGCAGGGTATGTGGATCCGAATTACCCAAAACATGTTTGCAAGCTACACAAAGCCTTGTAGTGACTAAAGAAGGCAACCATAGTATGGTTTGGTCAACTCAGTCAATACTTGATATCACAGGCTTTAAAGGATCTATCTCTGACAATTCCTTGTTTGTGCAGCAACATAAAAATCATATCGTTTATATCCTTATCTATGTGGATGATATAATCTTTACAGGTTCTGATCCTTCTCTTATCAACAAATTAATTTCTGACCTTGGTGAATCTTTACAGTAAAAGATATGGGTTTCTTGTCTTACTTCCTGGGCTTAGAAGTTCTGCGTCAGGGAAATTCGGTTATCCTCAATCAACAAAAATACACGGCTGATTTGCTCCAACGCACGAAACTAGATGGCTCCAAACCAATTACGACTCCATTAGCTGCCCAGTTAAAACTCCAGAAGCAAGGCTCTACGAAGTTTCATGATCCGTCTTTATATAGTAGTGTGGTGGGAGCTTTGCAATACCTTCATCTTACACGACCTGACATATCAGTGGCGGTAAACAAAGTATGTCAGTACATGCAAGATCCTTATGTTGAACACTGGGAGCTACTCAAACGAATTTTACGTTATCTCAAGCACACTGTTAGTTATGTTTACATTTTAGACCGTCATCGGGCTTCAACATTCAAGCATACTCTGATGCAGATTGGGCAGGTAATCTAGATGATCGACGTTCTACCAGTGGCTACTGTATCTATTTCGGAGGAAACCTTATTTCCTGGAGTGCCAGAAAACAAAAGACTGTCTCTAAATCTAGTACATAAGCGGAATATAGAGGTTTGGCTATCGCCACTTCAGAATTTTTTTGGATTCAGTTTTGCTGAAAGAGCTTTGCTTACCTACCACTCCTTCTGTTTTATGGTGTGACAATCTGGGTGCCACATACTTAACTGCTAATCCAGTCTTTCATGCTCGAAATAAGCACATTGAAATGGACTACCACTTTGTCCGTGAAAGAGTTGCTGAAAAGGAACTTCAGGTACGATTCATATCATCCAAAGATCAAATAGCTGGCATTTTCACTAAAGGACTACCATCTCAGAGGTTCCAATACTTAAGAAGCAAGTTGAATATTCGCCAGCTCCCCTTCAACTTGAGGGGAAGTGTTGAACCATACAGCCAGAAGACCGGTTCTGGCTGTAATCAGAGTCCTGATACACCTGCCAACTATTAATCTTTAGGATTAGTCAACAATATATTATGTTTAGGATTTAAGTAGATTTTCTTTTATGTTTAGGATTTCGTTTAAGATTTGCTTAGATCTCTTACCTAATGTAAAAGACTACTCTCACCATATATAAGAGATCCTCCTGTACTGTTTGATAAGCAAAAAAAAAATAATAAAACAAAATCATTCACGTCTCAACTCTAACTACTATAAGTCTTTATATATGTGGACGGATTTCTTGTTTTTCCTCGCAAGAAAATTTGGAATTCTAAAATTCCTTTAAAGGTCTCTTTCCTGATGTAGAAACTTTGTTATAATGAAAGCTCCTACTCTTGATATCCTTCAAAGACCAGGTAAGTTTAACCATAATATTTGCTTATTATGCAATTTTTTAATAAGGAAAAAAGACTTACCTGTTTTTACATTGCAAAGAGACCTATAAGTTATGGAGTTACTTTGTCGAAGCTTTGGTGTTAAATGGACTTTTGCTGACTCTACCAAATTTACTATGTGGGAATTTTCTAACAAGAAAGATAATTATATGTTTAAGAAACTCCAAGGTTTTATAGTACTAAGCTTTTTCATTAGGGGGTTGCTGCCAAAAACTTTTACGATATGTATTAGTATCATATTAGAGGCCAATGCATGCAAAATTCTCTTCTCACTGCTGGCATAATATATCGCGTGCATGTCAGGAATTGAATTGGCAAAAAAAATCTGTTTTATTTACAGAGTAATTATAATTATAGAAGGCGATGGTACAAATGTGAGTGCTAGGAGACTCAAGGGATATTCCGTGGAGAATAAAATCGGTTATATTAGAAATCAAAGAAACAGTTAACTCTTTTGTTGATGTTAAATTTCAATCTGGTCCAAAATATGTAAACCGTTTGGGCTCATTCTTTGTGCCAATATGCGAAGCATGAAAACGTAAATATGTAGTTGGTGGAATGTTGACACTAGCAGAAAATGCAAAAAAACAACGTCTGCCAGAAAGTCTCTTACCAGAAACGACCTGCTTTTGGAAGCCCTAGTACTGGAGTCTTATATCTCAAAACGACCGAATCTGTAAACAGTCCAACAGTAAAACTGATTGAAGCTGGATCATATTTTATAGAAAAATGAAATTGATTCAGTTGAATCCAAAGCTGATTCAGCTGAGTCCAAACTAAAAGTGAAGAGTAAGTGAAAATAAAACTAGTAATGACTTAATTTGAAACTGAATCATTCAATTTACATTTTCAATCTAAGATAATTCAAGTTTCACAAGAATATACTACAGTGATAATTATTAAAAAGAAAAAAGATGGGCCAGACCACCTGAATAATCAGGACAGCTGATATAATGTGAATCGACGAAGCGACGAAAACATCACTTGAATCAATGAACCCTTCTTCTGTTAAAACAAGTTTGCGGGCAGCCCAAAAACACAACCAAGCTCCTGCGAGCATAAGACAGATCGACATGACCATTACCAACTGCGGTATAAGCAAACGAGGAAAACTATTATTAAGCGTTACTTGGACAGTTGGATCATAATCAATAGCTAACATATATGACTACTACTCGGATTTGTCTAGTTTATTAAGGTCATGAACAAGGAGGAAGTTGAGCAGAAGATGATTTTGGCGAGAGAAGAGAATACCAAATCTGAGAGAAAGAGAAGTGGGAGGTCGACCTAGAGAATCGATAATAGAGGCAGACCGAGATGAGGAACCAAATCTGGGATTATAGAAACTAGCTGCCCACACACATAATTATAATTCTTCTATTATTAGGACTTCCACAAGAACTCGATTCAGTTTCCTTGTTTTTTTATAAGAACGTCTTCTTTCGGAAACCCAATCTATTAAAAAAGTCCTTGGAAGTAGTCTTTACAAGGCCCAAACAGACTTAAAAAACTTATTTTTCACTAGTGTGATTCTCCACCTCTTTGTATCTCTTCAAACCAATATAAATAACGAAGTTTAAAAATTGGCGTGCTCGTTAGACACCACGGATCCTCTGTGCCCGTATTCTCCCTGTGCCCCTGTTCCGGCCATTAAGAGCACGACACGTGGATACTATCTTAACGATATTCAACCCGTTATCTTTTTTAATCTAATTTTACTTAATCAAAATGAAACTTCTCAAGATCCTATTCTTCTCCCAGCATTTCTTCGGGATTCAAGATTTGAAATTGGGTTTTTAGTGTATCTATAAAGGTGAATAATTTCAGTTCAAATTAGATCCATGATATTGTATGTGATAAAGAACAATCAAATGATCTCCGTTTGATTTTTTTCCTCTCCTATTAACAGATTTCTTAATCATGGAAAATAAATGTGATGAAAATTGATGGCGATCGACTATTTAATTGGTTCTCCATTAATTAAAAATTAGCTTCTCAGAAAGAATCAAGCTAAATCAAATCAAAGATGTTCATTACAAAAATAAAAAAAAGTTAATTGGTTTTAAGTTTGTTTATTGATTTGAGAGGTTTGTTTATTAAAGCCTAATTATTATTTTTTTCACATAATCTGGATATGGTTAGGGTTAAAGGAATCTGAAAAATAGGTTCTCAAATTTAAGTGATCGGTATATACTTTGATAAACGGAGGAAAGATAATGGGTTAAATAATGTTAGGATGATATCCACGTGTCGTGCTATTAGTGGGTGGAACAGGGGCACAGGGAGAATGCCGGCACAGAAATATTTTCGTGTTTAACTATACCTTGTTTGTTTATTCTAATTTTGATGTTGAATAACTTCAAGTTTACACCTTGTTTTTGTTAAAACTTGAGTCGAGATCTAAATTTGACTCGGCGATCGGATGCATTTTGAGTTAAAAAATTCTTTATTTTATTTTTATGTCCGGTTTAAGGCTTGAATCAGTTAATTAGAAATGTTTTAAATCATGTATAATTTTATACCCGATTCGTTAAAACCTGTTATTTAGTAATTCTCCAGTTAGGTGTAATAAATTAGATTTAGACAAGATAATTGAGTTAGAAAACACAAAAAACCTGTAGTTGATGCTCTGTTAAGGTGACATGTAAAAGTCTCCTGCTAATTACAACATTGTTTCATTTTTGTAAGCTAAAAGACTTAAACTGATTTTAGAAAAGAATGGTGGAATGCACTAATGAAAAATTCACTTTTATGACTTGTAAATGACTGATCAATCAAATAGCTTTTGAGAAAAACTAGTTGTGTACTTCACTCTACTCTCTTTTCTATCTACCATAATTCAACAATCCATCTCTTTTTAGTTAACCAACTCAAGCCTCAACTGCCGCCACTACCTTTGTATTAATGGCCATCACATTTTCGCAAATCAAACTTAACTATGAAGTACTACTCTTGCGGAAGAGGCTTTCAACCAATCCTCTATACATATGTAGATGCATTGGCTTCTCTTCCGTTCTCTTATTATCACTAAGCAAGCAAATAGTGGAGTTGTCTACGAAAGAGTCAGTGAAAACCATAGTGAAATCATGTCAGAGGAACTTCTTGTTCATAACCTTGATCTTCATACTTCCACTTTCGTTATTCCAGATGTTGTTTGAATATAATTTAATTGAGGTCGTTTTTCTCGTTACTAATCTAAGTGACATATCAATGATATTATTATCACCTGAATATCCATATGCCAAATCACTACTACCTTCGCATAAAAGTTTGTTTGCGCATACTTTATCTATAATTTCGTTTATCTGGTTTTCTTCCTAACCTTTTATCTTCTCTCTACCTCAGCTATGATCTTCACCATAGCTTCTCGTTATGTTTCCAAACCTGTATCTTGTGTTTCAACTCTTTTCACTATTCTCCATGTATCAAAACATCTTTTAATCACATTCCTTTACGCTTTACCTCTCATGATCGGTGCCTACGTAGCCAACTTCTCGTACCTTTATCTGATAGATGCAATACCCAAAATGAATGATGTTATAGCTATCATCTCTGTTATCATCCATGGTTCCGTCGTCAGTGGTGTTGATGCGTATATTATAGCATTATGGAACTAAGCCAATGTGGTTTCAGTTCTTGAACCAAATACTCATGGTTAAACAGCCATGAAAAGGAGTAGACAACTCTCGCGTGGAAAAACTTCTATTGCATTTATACTTGTAGTTCTGTACTTGATTGCTGCTACCGCAATTTTATTGGTTACAAACTTGGTTATGCTCATAACTATGACATTCATATCATAGTTAGGATTTTGTTGGTCGCGTTCTGTGTGATCATAATGACCGGGGTAAACTTCCTCGGGTTGATTGGCCAAAGCGCTCTGTATTATGCTTGCAAGAGTTACCACAATGAAGCGATCGATAAGGAGGTTTTGTATGCGCATCTTGATGGGAAGAATCTGGTAACAATAACAGCTTTGATGGTGATAACATGGAAGTTAAAGGAATGGGTTTAGAATGAAGAGATCTTGTTAAGTTTGTCTATGATGCAAACATTTCTGTTGGCTAGTAGCTAGTTGCTTTTGTTGGTTGTTTGTATATGCAACTCAGCTTTGTAGTGTCAAATGCTTACAGCTTTCGCATAGAAATAAAGCACTGTTTCTGAATCTCACTGCCATTTCATTCGTTTGTTTTGACAATTACAGCTCCAGTTCCACAAACATGACTGAATTCCTGAACCTGCTCAAGTGAATCTATCCTCACTGAACTTGGAAATGTCTAAGAAAATGCATATACGAAAAATTATTCGCCGAATTGCTATCTAATATGCGGAACAAACGTCCTAGTAACCAGAAAAACAAAATATAGTCGGCTTCTCTCAGCCCTCCGATATCATCGGTTGTAAAGAGTATGCTTACTAGCTAATCTAGCCATATCAGCGCGGAGCTCTCTATCACGCACAGACCATATCCTTAGCAGATAACACCTTAACAAATAACTACTATCACTTCCGAGCGTCGTCATCTGCAGACAACATATTCTTACAGAAGAATCACATTTTATACAAAAATCAACGATTAATCTATGGCTCTAAATCATCATTCAAAACATGCTGTACGGAGAATACTTTTTGAAGCTTTAATTGATAAAGTTGTGGGATATATACATAATACATTACCTTTCTCCAGCGCTTTATTTTAATTTGCAGTAGCTCCAATTCCACCAAGTTAACAAAAATAGGTTCTTCCAATAAGTTAAACCATGATTTGCATACACACCTGAATCGTGATATTGACTTCGCTGGTAACCTTTACAGGATGTTATAAGCAATGATTTCGTCAGGAATTTAGGTCGGCATTGAAGCTTTGCCCTGATTTTTACTTGCTCCGTTGTCTAGGGTTTTACTGTTCAATTGGAGTCTTATTACTTTTACATCTCTGCTCTTTCTCTATTACTGGAGAGGTTTATAAATGGACCGGCACTTAGCCGGTTAGCCGCCGGGATCAGATAGTGGCCATAGTAAGGTTGCCCGACGTAAAACCTGTTTGTTTACAACGGGCAGACATGGGTTTCAACAAAGAAAAAAGTTGTGACAGAAAATAAAAGTAAAAAGAAGCAAAGGGGATACAGTCCATATAAGTTGTTGGACGTAGAGAGGAGACTAGCTTTGAACATTCTCAGTTAACGAAACATGCTTTCCGAAGAGAAGATGCACTAGTCGAGCCTGAAATTGAAGTTTCTGTTGAAAGCAGAACTCTAAGATAGAAGAGATGATTTAACCATCCATACTCACCTGGAAGTGTGATAGAAATTTTTCCTTGAAAACTATTGTATTTCGCTCAGACCATGTGGCCCAAATTACTGCAGCAGAGACAATATCCCAGAATTCTTTTGCAGGGCCTGCAAAAATGCCTATAGATGATGACCATGTTTGAGCCAGGTGAAGTATTGATTGTGGAGGGATCCGCGGAAGGTGACTAGGTAGCATTAGGGACCATCCTTTGCGAGTGTATTGGAAGCTTAACAATAGATGCTCAGTGGATTCACAATCAGCTGTACATAGGGGGCACCTGCTAGCAAGCTTGAAGTTCCTATGTAGAAGAGTATTGGGTTGGTATTTTGTTTTTGAGCAACAATACAGAAAGAGAGGCAAAATTTTGGTAGAACATGCGAGTTCCAGATGGCGCTGTGTGGGAAAATGGGTGCTGCAGTGTCTTGATTGGATTCCACCGAAGATTTATATCTGGATTTGATGGAGAAAAGGCCAGGTGGTAAGGATTTCCAAGTTCTTGAGTGAGTATTTCCATCTTGTTTGGTAACCTGCCTGATAGCTTCTGAATAATTGGTCCTGACGTCCTGTCTCTAAATTAAAGAAGTTATTACCAGGATTTTTACCACTTGGGTTGCCCTTATTTTATCTCCACAAGTTCATTGAGAACTGCAAAAAATGCTTCATACCTCGTTGGTTATTCATCCTCTTTGTCAATCATCTCCTGCAGCCAACAAACACACATGTAAGTAATTCTCAAGTTTTGTTCCCGATACAACTGCTGAAAGCTGAACAATTACCAATACCAATTCTAGGAGTCAACTGATAAATTAGTAGCAATGGAGACTGAGAGAGATATAATACCTGATGTTTCCCATCAATACCGGTAATTTTAATATGATGGCAAGCTTGGTCTTTGACAAAAGCGGCTAAGTAGGACAGACTGATTAGAAACTTGATCCGTGGAAGATAACCGGCAACTGTCTTTTAATGCATCAGCAAATGGTTTTGAATCTAACTCTCCCATTCTCTTAAAACCATATACACTCCGAGGATTTGAATTTTCTCAAATTCCCTACAATTATCTGGGTGCAGAAAACATGTTATTCCGAAACGTTATGGTTGCGGCACTGTTATCCTTGAATATTTAAAGCAACAACAAGAATTCAACGATTATGGTTGTCTAAATCAATCTGCCAGTTTAAACTACAGGTCTGGCAATCCTGGATAGTGGTATTGAAAACAACCTCTTGGCTATTGATAGTGATTGACCTCCACCTATGGAGGGGAAAATTATTACCAACACTGACATCAAAACAACACCGTTTAGATAAAACGTTCACAAATCACAACTTACTCCCAAACTGATCTGGAAAAAATATATAAACTCAAAGTACCCATTGCTGGACTGAGGTTCGTTTGTGAATGGCACAAAGTATGCAATAAAACATGCATTTCAAGATAAATGATGAGTCACTCGTGAACATGCATTGGAATAAGCAATCAAATGATGCGTACCTGGTAATACTGATAGGAATCCCAGCAGGAGGCCCTTTTCCTTTTGTCATAGCCCTTCATCCTACCCTCCTTTTTTCACCGAACATAAGTTCATCTGGATGATTTGGCTGCTGCAAAAACCTTAATTCAAATTAAAAAAGAGAAATTCTGAATCAATGTGGATAATCAGATTGATCAGAATAAGCCAAGCATTACAACTATTTAGCAGAAGGGTTCACAGTCCCGTGCACAAATTTAGGAAATTAAACAGACACGGGAATCTACAAGAAAACCAGGAGCACAGATATACCATTTGCCACAGGTAACAGCTAACAATTGAATAAGCACACCCCAATACAGGACAAGAAATATATTCTGAAAAGGGCTAATTTGGCAGCAATTTTGCATTTCAAATTCAAAACATTTACAAGTTCTAAAGTTAAACTTCACATCATGAGCAGACCGTTAACAACTCCATGCTATCCTTACATATGTATCATTATGTCGGCACCTAATTCTTTCACACACATTTACAATCAAATATTATGTTAGCATCCTCCCCCTAGTGTACCCAAAAACCCTCAAGACAAAGACATTACCACATTCGTCCAGCTGAGATTCCTTAAGCCGATTAGAGGAATACTTGAATAAGGCTCATGTAGAAGTTGGTCTATTTTACGTATCTATACGGCTCAATCGAAAACTAAACACATCCTTCAGTGTGGCTCTCTTCTTCTCCTTAAATTCCAGAGCACTTGATCTCCTCTCATTCTCTTTAGTCCAATCACCCTATTTTTGGTTGTCGTTTCTGACTCCATATGCTGCATTAATAGCATAAATTTACATCAATCAAAATCTTGTGTTTAAATCAACCTAAAGTTCAAAAGATTAAATAAAAGCTTCGGAAAATATTAAAAATTTAGATAGATATACCTTGTTTAGTTCTAGGCGAGCTTCCTGGAGCTCTTTAGTGTAAAATCGTTCCTTGGCAACCAATGTTTGGTTCATCTCTTTAAGCTCTATGAACATTTTTTCATTCTCAGCCAATGTTTTCTCACGTTCGTAAAAAGATTCATTAACATCAGACGTCACAGAGCGAATAAATTCAGCCTTCTCTTCATTGAGAAATTCAATATCAGATTGCAATTTATCCTTCTCCTCATTGAGAAGTTCAATATCATTTCGCAACTTATCCTTCTCTTTCTTGGTGAGCTCAAAATCAGTTCCTAGTTTATCCTTCTCTTTGTTCAAACATTCAATATCACTATGCAGATTATTCCTCTCATCTTGGAGGAATTCAAAATCAGTTTCCACTTCACAGTTTCCTTTCTTGAGTAGCACAACATCCATTCCTAGTTTAGTTTTCTCTTGGTTGAGAAATTCAAAATCACTTCGCAGTTCCATCTTCTCCTTGTTGAGAAACTCAGTTTCAGTTTGCAATTTCGTCTTCTCCTTGTTGAGCAACTCATTCTCATTTCCCAAGTTAGTCTTCTCATTGCTAAGCGATTCAATTTCACTTTCCAGAACAGTCTTCTTTTCATTGAGCGAAAAAATATCACCTTGTAGTGCAGACTTTTCTCTGCTGAGAAACTCAGTTTCAGTTTGCAGTTTCGTCTTCTCCTTGTTGAGCAACTCAGCCTCATTTCCCAAGTTAGTCTTCTCATTGCTAAGCGATTCAATTTCACTTTCCAAAATAGTCTTCTTTTCATTGAGCGAACGAATTTCACCTTGTACTGTAGACTTTTCTTTGTCGAGAAATTCAAAATCACTTTGCAATTTCGTCTTCCCCTTGTTAAGTAACTCAGTATCAGCTCCCAGTTGAGTCTTCTCATTGTTAAGCAATTCAATTTCACTTCCCATTTCAGTCTTCTTCTGTGTGAGTGATTCAATATCTCTTCTGAGTTCCGACTTCTCTTTGCCAAGTATAGCCTTCTCTACCTTTAGCGAATCAAGATCATTCACCAATTCCTTCTTTTTTGTGTTGAGTAATTCTAGATCATTTTCCACTGCAGACTTTTCTTTGCGATGTATTTGAATTTCACATCCCAGTTTATCATTCTCCTTACAAAGCAAGTCAGCATCTCTTTCCAATTCAACCTTCTCCTCATTGAGTGATTCTAGATCCTTCTCCACCGCAGACTTTTCTTTGCGAAGTAATTGAATTTCACATCCCAGTTTATCAATCTCCTTACAGATCAAGTCAGCATCCCTTTCCAATTCATCCTGCTCCTCATTGAGTGATTTAATATCACTTCTGAGTCTCCGATTCTCTCCCTTCAGTATACTATTCTCTTCTCTGAGCGAGTAAATTTAGGCCCCACTTCCATTGTTAATTGTTTGTGGAATAGCTGAGTAGTATTATCCAACATCATCTTTTCCTCCTTAAGTATTTCAATTTCGCTTCTCAGTTTCAACTTCAAGTTCTCTAGAGATTTAACATCTTGATCCTCATCTGATAAAGTTACGAAATTGATTGAAAATAGAGAAATTCATTTTTCAACTTGTCTGGTTGTGGTGATGCCATTTTGCTTATCAACCATCTACACAAACATAGAGAAATTCAAAAAAAAAAAAAAAAACAAACAAAAAAAACTGATGAAATGAAATTGATTGAAAATGGAGATGATGATATTACAAGTTATAACTTCTCTTATTAGAATCCATTTGAAATTAGAATGAAGAAATTTCTATTTCAATTTCAACAATCTCCAAAGAAAACAGTAATAAATTGAACCAACCAACCTTCTTAGTTGCAAGTTGCTGCTTCTTCCTTGGTACCTTGCCTCCATTAGACTCATGAGCCATCTGTAACAACAACAACTCTAATTTCTTCATAAACCCTAATTACAAAAAAAAATAAAAATGAAATGAAATTGATATTACAAACCTTTCTAGAAGTGTTTAGGGTTACTCTCCAAGACAATAATCTGGTTGTGTTAAGATTAAAATTAGGGTATTAATAATTGTAAGTTTTGATTCTTGAAAGAGAGTTAATGAAGTTTACTCCCTCTGTCAGTGTCATAACTTACTCTGAATCTCTCTGTCTCTTCTCCTTCTTGTTGGTCCGCCTCTTTTTGTTTGTTTGTTTTAAGTGGCTGTTTGGTTTGAACTATCGACGTTTATATTAAAAAGTAAAAATATTTATGACCACTGGAGTTTTGGATTGGCAGGGCAGAGCATCTGATAAGGGTTGGTAATCGACCATCCTATTATACTGGCTCCCAATTCAAAATATTGGCCTAACCTAAAGTACTACCATTTTGTGTGTCTATTTGTAATTTTGCACACCTTAAAAAAAATGGTACCTGTAGTAGAATTTCTGGCTCCCCAGCCACCCCGCTAGTACTGGTATGTGCATGTCAATTGTCTTTAGAGCAAGCACTATGAGCCTTGGCTATGCGGTTACATGCTACACAATGGGTCAGAATCTTGCCTAATAACGTTTTTGGGCCTATTTTTACATTTCATTCATTTTCTTTTTAGATAACTGATTGGCCGGACTTTCAAGTTTCGCCAACTTTTATTTAGGCGGAAACTCAGTTTCCAAGTCCATTTAGCCAGGCGCCATAGCGGTAGTTTTTTCTCCCATCCTTTGCTAAGCCACCATTAAGGATGTTGGCAAAGCCTAGGCTAACCATAGTGCTTGCTATTAAACATGGAATTTGAAAAGAGAAAGTCAAAGAGGGGCTGTTGGTCTTGCGCCCTTCACCTATTGTGAAATGGAGAATATTTGTGAATAGCTTGATATTAAAATTTAGATTCAAATACATCTCAAACCTAAGATAACATTTCCAGTTCAATTTGAATGAATTGCCGCCAATTAAACAAGCACACATAGCATAGGATAAAAGACATGTTTTCTGAAAAAACACTAATTGGCAGCAGTTTTACAAGTTCAGCTTTACATCATAACCGAACCTAAAGTGGATACTCTAATTAATCTTGAGCGCAGAACCTGTCAAGTGAATGAGAATCACTAGCGAAACAAAGGGTTGAAACACGTCAACAATTTGAAACAGTTGGTAAAGCATAAATAAATCTGAATTTCACTTTAACTTGTTTCAAAAATTACAGCAATTTAAACAACCAAGACCACATTCCTAAACCTGCTCAAGTGATAATTTAATCTATCCTCATTGTACTAGAGAACTGTAATATAAAAAAACACATATACCAAAATACTATTCGACAAATTACTAGCTACTAAGCGAAACAAATCCTGAACCCTGAACCCAAAATGTAGTCTGATTCTCTCGGCCATCTGGTATCATCGGTTGTAAAGAGTAGACATACTAGCTAATCTAGCTTTAGTAGTGTCATGCTTCTCATCCACAAAAACCAACTCCCCAAGCAATTGTATTCTTTTATGCAATTGTACTCGAGAGATTTCAACACCTGCATTTTCTGTTACCTGCCGCAATTTGATTACCAGGCCTTTTCTTTGAATTAGTAGTAGCTTCAATTTCACCAAATCATCAAATAAAGGTTCTTTCAATAACCTATACCATGATTTGCATACACACCTGAACCGTGATATCGATTTCCCTGGTAACCTTGACAAGATGCTACCAACTACTTCATCTGGAATATAGGAGGTCGCCATTGAAGCTTAACCCTGAATTTTACTTGCTCCGTTGTCTAGGGTTTTACTGTGTTCAACTTGCTAATAATATAGCCGGATATGTACCGGCGGGATCAGATAGTGCCCGCGGGTCCCCATAGTAAGGTTGCCCGACGTTACATGTTTGTTTAAAATGGGCAGACATGGGTCTAGACCTGTTTTTTGTTGTTCTCCACAAGTGCATTAAGAACTGTGAATATATGCTTCAAACCCCATTTGTTCTTTTAACCATTTCAATAATTATCCTCTTCGTCAGTCATTTCCTGTAGCCAGCAAACATACATGATAATTACTGCTTAACGCTGAATCGGTTTTTAATACCAGTTCTCTAGGAGTCAGCTGACAAGTTAGTAGTCCAAGCAAGGGAGAGCAAGAGAAGGAGACATTATCTTATGGTTCCCATCACCCAACGTAATTTAAAAAGCCAAGCTTGGTCTTCGAGCATTTCCTCCAAAAAGCTGCAAAGCAGGACAGAGTGATTAGAAACTTTATTCATGTAAGATGAGCTACAAATGTATGTTAATGCATAACCAAACGGTTCTGAATCTTACTCTCCCATTTTGTAAATCCCCAATTTAACTCAGGGAATCTGAACTTTCTCCAATTCCCTGCATTTCAGTGGCAATGCATACAATAAAAAAACAAAGTGTGCTATTTCGACCTCGAAACAAGTAGCTCATAAGCTGGATTTTTTAGGCTTTCAATATCGAAAAGAAGAAACAATACATTGAAAAATAAAGAGGGAAATGTAAACTGAATCTAGCCCAAATAACTAAGACCACCATAATCTATTGATGAGAATCAGCTGCTATGAATCTTTAGCTCATAAGTGCAAGGATTGTTTGTTGAAATGAACAGAAGACATTGTAAAGGAACAGTAAAACGTACAGCAAATCTACTGATACTAAAGCATTGAACAGGGGTAGGATTATCCACCAGTTTGCTAAACCACGCGGAAGAGGCGTGGGGTACTTAAGCTGAAAATAGAGAATACAAATTAGAAATACCTCCAAACAAACAGATGAAAAGTTATCATTCTTAAGCAGATAGATTCTCCTTCTCCTGTTTCCTGAAAAAAGATCATCTGTAACACTAAAAGCAAAACACAGAACAAACAGCAAAACAAAAAAGGAAAAGAAGAAACAAATCCGACTTTTAAGTATTGCATCAGATGCTAATACAAGTAATAAAAGAGTATGTTCTGTTCACAGTTCACACCCTAAACCATCCCAATTGCACCCATAGGGACGCATGAAAGCTAACATTTACTGCTGGATGATGAGGATAAACAAAAGTAACTTCAATCAAGGTTTGTCAAAACTCAACACGATAAAATTTTGGTGTGAAGTAAGAACTCAAGAGGTTTAATCTAATACTAGAGCAACGTAACAGTATTCATATACCTTCAGGTCACAAGACTCGCAACCCATTTCAAGAATTCCACCACTTTCATGATGTCACATACCTTTAATCTTGTCTCGGGCAAAAATATCCTGCAAGAAAATCGGGTAATAACAAAATGCAAGGGTCTCCGAGATTCTACATGACAATAAAACAAAAGGAATATAGATTTATAATTTGCTAGAGGTAACAACGAACAACTGAATAAGCACATCCACAACATAGAACAAGATGAAGCATTTTCTCAAAAAGGCTAATTCGGCAGTAGTTTTATATTTCAAATTCAAAACATTTACAACTTTGAAATTCAGCTGCACATCATGAGCAGATCGTTGAGATCATATGTATCATTATCACCACCTAATTCTTCCGCACACATTTACAATCTACTATTATGTGAGCATTCTCCCACTAGTGTACCCAAAAAACCTCAAAAAATAGACATTTCCACGTTCTTAGTGTCCAACTGAAAAAATCCTTAGCCCGAGTAAAAGAATACTTGCATAAGGGTCATGTAGATGTTGATCTCTTTTACTTATCTGTACGGTTCAATTGAAAACTAATCACTTCTTTCGGTGTGGCTCTCTTCTTCTCTCTGAAATTCCACAGCACTTGCTCTCCTCTCATTCTCTTTACTCCAATCACACTATTTTGGGTTTCCTTTTCTGACTCCATTTGCTGCATTAATAGCATGCATTTACATCAATAAGCAATAGATAAAGAAACAATCTTGTTAGTGAATCAATCTAAATTTTTGGGGGAAAAAAGACCTTTAGCAATGCATACCTTGGTAAGTTCTTGCCGAACTTCCAGAAGCTCTTGAGTGTCCCTGGCAACCAGTTTTTCATTCTTTGCTAATGTCTTCTCTCGTTCATGAATAGATTCAAGAACTTCATGTACCGCAGTATCAATAACAGCCTTCTCTTCATCCAGAAATTTGTGCAATGTATCTTTCTCTTCCTTGAGAAATTCAACATCACTTTGCAATCTATCCTTATCTTTCTTTAGTAACTCAACATCATTAGCAATTGCAGCCTTCTCTCTATTCAGCAATTCAAATTCACTTCCTATTTTGTTTTCGCTGCCGAGTGATTCAATATCCTTTTCAAGTATAGTCTTCTTAGAGTTCATAATCTCAATATCGTTCCACAGTTTATTCATCTCTTTATTTAGAATCTCAATCCCATTTTGCACTTTACCCCTCTCTCCATTGAGACTCTCAATCCCATTTCTCATTTTAGTAGTCTCTTTTAGAAGAACCTTAATCCCACTTTGGAGTCCACATTTCTGTCTATCAAGTACGTTGACATCATTTCTTAGGCTACTAATCTCTTTGTTGAGTGATTCTACATCACATCCAAGTTGAGTCTTCTCTACATTGAGTATAGTCTTCTCATTGTTAAGTGATTCAATTTCGCTCTCCAGGACAGTCTTGTCACTTTTAAGTGATTCAATATCACTCTCACATTTAGCCTTCCTGTTGTTGAGTAGTTGGATATCACTTTTGAGTTTCAACTTCTTTTTGCCAAGTATAGCCTTCTCTACCTTTAGTGAATCAAGATCAGTCCTGAATTCCTCCTTTTGTTCTTTGAGAAACTCCACATCGATTTCCAGATCAAGCTTTTCTTTGTAAAGAAATTCAATTTCTTCAGACTTACTTTTGTAAAGAAAATCTATTTCGCTTCTCAGCTTTTCGATTTGTCTGTCTAGTAATTCAGTCTTCTTCTTTGTTTCCCCAAATGCTGGAATATCAATTCCTAGTCTAATTTCCATCTGCTGAGATGAGTAGAACTCACCAAACTCCTACACAACACAGAGATTTTCACAAAAAAAAAATTGAATATAAAAAAAAAAAACTGATGAAATGAAATGAAATTGAAATATGAAATGGAGAAGAAGAAGAAGATATAACAAACCTCTAGGTTTTGAGGCAGGTTGCTGTTTGATTGAGATATCCTCCTTCAGTTGGGTGACTTTCATCATCATCAGTAGACATTTCTAAAGTTAGGGTTTTTTCAAGATTTTGGTTTATTTCTGTTGAAGCAAGGAAGAGAAAGTACTGCAATGGAAACACAGGGAGTATATTATAAGCTTTTGGGTTATTTTGATTTTAGGTCCCATTAAATGGTACCTCTTAGCGTTTAGGTCATAATTTTGTCCAGTTTTACGTTTAGGTCCCGGTCAACCAAATGACCAACGTTGACTACCTTGATCGTCCATTTGATTGTTAAAAAAGTGACGCTGTTTAGGTCCGTTAACGGCCGTTAAACATATGTATCTGTATTGTTGCTTCTTTTTTGTATTTTTAACCTGAGTTATGACATAGTTCATTAGAGTACCTCAACTTCATCAGTTGCATCACATTCACATTTACAAGAAGAAAATGTACAGACCTTGCAGGAAGGTTCAGAAATGAACTTTGTCTCTGTGATTCGTCCCAGAGAAGAAGGAGAAGAAGAGGAAGATCTATTTATAGATGAAGCAAAGATAAAATAACGTATAACAAGGTCTAGTTTATGGAATGAATTTGAAAGGATTATTACTACAAAAATTGGAGCACGTGGGAAGAAGGAGATTGAAGTTATAGGTATATGCAGTTATTGTAAGAAGAGATTTGAAGCAGCAAGTGCAAAAGGAACCAGCCGCTTGAGATGCCATCTTAATTCCTGCAACAGGAAGCCAGAGAATCAGCTTGGACAAAGAAAAATTACTTCTATCAAAACAGGTAACACACAAACTAAGTTAGCTAATTGGAAATATGATCATGATGCTACTAGGTTACTTGTTGCTAAGATGATTGCTAAACATGATTATCCACTAAATATGGTTGAGCATGGATATTTTAGAGAGTTTGTTAGATCTTTGAATCCTTCTGCCAAATTGATGTAATTTTAGAAAGTGGTAAATAAAGATTCGATTCTCGAACTTGTGAAGGTGATGATTTTAGAAAATAATGATTTAAACTAACTCTAGAAAATTCCAGGAGTAAGAAAAAGACTAAATAACCTAACTATGATTTTTAAATAATTTTAAACGTACCAGGAATCAGGAATCAGGTAATACTAACAACCTATGTGATTAATCAGATAATTCTTTTTAATTTAATTGA